>VZRZ01007316.1:201367-267873 GCA_013398175.1 Climacteris rufus
CCCCCCCCCCCCCCCAAGTTTTACTTTATGAACTGCTTCAAATTTTTTTTTTTTTTTTGTTAAAGACAAACAAGCAAAAGACCCCAGCTTGTATCTGGATATGTTTTATTGCAGCAGTCACCTTGCCTTCCAGCTATGGGAAGATAAATACAATTCCATGCTGAAGGTGGAATACTAACCCATGCATTAAGGCAGATATGACCAATATTCCTGAGCCTGTACACTGTAAAACAAAGTCTATGAGCCCCTGAGAAAGCTAAAGAGAATTTATCCCATGGCTCATGGGCAGGGAATAGGAATGAATTCCCCAGTTCTCCACTTCACTCTAATGGTAAGGGTAGACATGCTGCAGACAAGCAGTTTATTTGTGTTTGATCATTGGTTTCTTGTAATGAGAAATGCACTAAAAATTGCCTTCATTCCTTTTTCTATTGAAATTTCCCCTTCTCCCTTCATGTAAAGTCAGTGGCAACAATTCTATATGAAAGTACTTTTCAACTGCATAATTAGCTCTTTCTCTTGAGGTATGAGTAGCAAATAGATATGAGGTACAGTTTAATTCTTTATCTTTTTGTGCTCCGGTTGTCTAAGAATGTTCATGTCATGAGGTATTTTAAAATGCTATGATATTGTGTATTGGTCTAGGGCTATATTAAGAACCCTGTCACATGTTCTTATACAAATTTCCGTGCCTGGCATATTGTTTTCAGCAGGAGCTAGACATCTAAGGCACTGAGATCCAAGTCCTGTTAAGTGTCTGACTTCTACTGACGCTCCTCATTGATTTTGTTATTAACTGTGCGTTTCCTTATCTGGATTATTGGTAAAAACATAGAGACATAAGAAAAGATATTTGGAAAATGTTAAAATGGAAATGATAGTAATGGAGAAAGGTATTCTGAGATGATAGTAATGAAGAAAGGTATTCTGAGGTATTGTCCACTGATATTCTGAGAAATGTCTTTTTTTGCCTGTTTGCAAAAGTCTAATCTTTTATTTGGATAACATGTCAAATAAATTTGAGATTTGTTTATTTTTTAAACAGAAAAATAAACATATTTTTATTATATATTTTTTTTTCCCTGAAAGGCCTGGGAAAATGTATTTGAATTTATTAAAAGATGATAGTGCATTTTGACCTTTCCTGGAGCATTAATTCTTCAGGAGGAAATATCAGATTTACTTTTATGAAATGAATGTCTTTAAAATATGTAGGACATAGTAATAACAATAACTTAGAGTATTATTTATATAAACTCACTTTTTGCATATTTAAATTTACATACATGGACATGTTTTTCAATATGCAGAGATACAATTAGATGTGAATAAATTACTAGGGACTTGCTCATCTATCTGTAGCTCAAGAACCTCTAGAATTAATAAAAGGTTTGTTTGTTTGTTTGTTTGTTTTGTTTTTTGGTTGGTTTTTTTTGTTTTGTTTTGTTTGTTTTTTTGGGGTTTTTTTTTCCTATTCCAGGAGATTCCATATGTACTTTTATGGACTGACTCAAAGAGCTGACGATTCATTTTTCTATACAGAATCTGGAAATGGCATTGATTTATTGATCTTTGGCTGAAACCTCCACATCCCAAACAGGAAAACCCTTGTGGTTTTTTTAAGATTAAGGCTCCTTGTTATCTGAGTTCAAAAGCCCGAATCAAACTGATCTCATATGAATGAGACTCATTTGCTTGTTGCATGCTACTAGTGGGTTTCATGTTACCAGAAAGACCCTTTTGTTGACTGGAAAACAGAAATCTCATGTAATCTCAAGAAGGAAAATGAGATAGGAGAAACCTCTTTCTCTCCAAAGCCAACATCAAAATCTTGAAGAAACTTCTAACAGGGGAAAGATTTAGAGTGTTATGTTGCTTTTTTATTTGTTTGCTGAATTGGGTATTTAGAGTAGGAACAATTAACTCTGTAGGAATTTTCTTTGGTCATCTCAGTTTCACTTGGGGACTGAATTCCAGTTACAATTTCCAACAGTTTTTCTTTTCCTATGATTCCCAGTTTCTGCTTTACTCAAAAATGCTACAGTTTGGTTAATTTGTGAATTGTTACTGAGATGGAAGTTTGGGTTGAGATGTATTAGTCAAACCACATGGGAAAAAAAGCATTTTCCCTCCTCCTTCCTCTCTTCTGGTTTTGCATTAAGTTTTTAAAAGCTGACCAGACTCCTCTGAGGCTGCAGGTAGTCCCAGACACTTCCTTTGCAAAAAGGAGATCCAACCCAAGCATACATCTTTTCTATCAGGCTGCTCACTCCAACTTTTAAGAGGTGATTTCACATAGGAATGAAGTATAAGAATCTGCTGGAGACTGCAGAATAAAGTTAAAACAGGACTGTTAGAGATATGGAGATCTAATCTATACTGGCTTTGCTAGCAAAATCTATTGGCTGTAGATGCAGTTCATCCTTGCCAAGAGATACGTTTCCCACATTGCTCAAATAATTCAATTACTTATTTAAATACACCATTAAACATTGCCTGTCTGGACTGAAAAGCAAGGGGACTTTGGGGTGCTGCTCATTATTTTCAAATTCTGTGGGTCAAGGTGCTTGGTTTTCTTCATTTATAACTTGGAGAGGAGAGGAAAAAAGGGCCCAGACTTGGGTCTCAGTTTGACATGGAATTAAGAACATGATGATTGCAGTCGTAGTATAAATCATAGACTGTATTTGTCTTCAGGACTTTGGCATATAACTATTTTCATACTGATGTTGTGCCAAAAACTTTCACCAGTACCGTAAACATCATTTTAAGTCCTGACCATGGAGGTGGGTAACTAATGCCTTATTGGCAGATGGAAAAAGACCAATATTAGAAAAATGTATTAGGAGCAATGACTAAATAATCTAGCACTGCCATATGTTATTTAACAAACAATAAATCCTGTCACCAGAAATAAATCCCAAAGATTTGATAAATGAGCATGGGGTTTTTTTCAGTTTGTTAGTCAGGACCATACTTTTGTCCCAGGACAATACTTTTGTCTGTACAGAAATAGAGATGGTAACAAAGAGCAACTATTAAAATAGACATTTTCTTAACCAACTGTGGGATCTAAGATAGGGGTTTTTTTGTTGTTGTAGGAGAAGGTCAACCAAGCAACCAAACACACAGAGAAGCCTTGCACATAGGCACACTTTTCTTTAAACACTCCGTGATCGTGACCTGATTACCAAGATGCCATGCGCTTCATTTAAAATCAGGAATTTTTAACTGGATGGCTTTCAGCTATCTTTCATAGCTATTACTGCCACATACTTTTCCTGGTGTACTGTTTCCACATGCTTATTTATGCAGGCAGAAACTTTAGTGAAGCCATAAGCAACTTTGCTAAGTATAGGAAACTGAGGGTGTAGGTCAGAAAATGTCTATTTGAATAATGGAAATATGCCTGAGATGTGCACTCACTTTCTTGGGTGAGTACATTTTATTGTCTCCTGAAAGAAAAAAAATGAGGCATTGTTCATTCAGGACATTAATTTACAAATATCTCGAGGGTTTTCCCCAAACAGGTTGTGTGAATGCTCCTGATCTTGTAGGACTTCATTTTATCCTGGAAACTCTCTCAGAGAGTCAGATGTAATTCTTCGATTTCTCCTCTTTGCTCAAGTGTTCCGTTGTTGTAGTTTGAGTTTTTGCCAAAGAGGATGCAAGGTTTATATTCCTTAAGATGTGCTGTGCAGCATGACCGACTTAACAAAATAAAGTAAGAGCTAGATTTCAAACATTTTAGTCTTGCAAGCAAGAAGGAAGAGTTGTTCACAGCTGAGCACCAAGTTTTCTGTAGGAAGGAAGCAAGCAAGCAGATTAGGAGTACTTTATCAGTATGATCGCAGGAATGCTTACCCCTGCAGCACACCCTTTTTTTTTTTCCTTTTGCGTATTTATTCCTTGCTCTCTGCCATGTGTTTCTGTAATTATTTTTCATGCCTAATCTGAACATGAAGACAACATTTACTTTAAAAATTATAAAAAAATGGAATATTCTTTTTGCTTCTTGGCTACTGAAATATTTAACATTTTTCATTGTAAACAGGTACATTGCTATTTGTCTTTTCTTAATTCACAGGATTTGTGTTTAGCAAGCCAAGCTTTCATTTTCATCATTTCATTTTTATCAGAGCAAGTGCATCTGTCATCTTGGAAAATACTTTCATCTTGAGATTTAAAAACTTTGCTATGTTTCAGCATATTATTTTCATGGCACTAGATCCAATTCTTCCTCCTTTTAAGTGCTTTTATCATAGTTGTCACTGGCAACAGAAACCATGGTCTTTAATCAGTCCTTCCAACACTGCTGTGTGGTAAGTAGCTGGAATGGGCATATGATTTAGAAATGAGTAACTCAAGCAAATGTGATAAATGTGATCTTGAAGTCTTTGTTGGTAAATGTACAAGTTTTAATTGAGATGGGATGAGCGGGAGCACAAAAAATGTGAGTTAAAGTGAAAACTCAATCTGAACTTGAAACTGAACTCAATAATTTCTAATATTCCAAAAGTATTTCTCATTTCTATGCCCTTTTATAATTTTTTCCTGTGCTATAATGCTTGCTGAGCTCTAGGAGAGCAGAGGGACAGTGTAAGTACTCAAAAACTAGGAAATATAAAAACAAAAATTAGTTCAGCATTGGGTTAATACTGAAGTACAGACCTTAAAATATCCAGCAAATAGGAGTACATTTTCTGCACTGATAGTTACATTTGAATGGCCAGAATGAAAAAAAAAAAAAGTATAGCAACCCCTCTATAACTCATCTAGTGCCTTATTTAATGAATAATTTAAACTTTCTCTTGAAGAGACAATTTCTAAAACTAGGTTTCCTACTGTAAAATGAGTTTCACAAGTATCATAGAGATGCAGTGAAAAGAATATGCTAAGAGAGGAAATAATCTGTCTTCATTTTGCAGAGAAAGAAGCGAGGTACAGGGAGATTTAAACCTAAAATTATCACATTCTGTAAGTCTGTACACTCTTTTAAATGCCCAGAGTACTTGGATTTTTTTTTAATTTATTTTTTTTAATTATGAAAATTAACTTCCTACTGTCTTTGGATGTGCCTTTTTGCATGATCAGCATTTTTGTAAATCTGGATCTCAGCAAATAGATGCACAGAATATTCAGTGATCAGCTATGAGAAGTTTAGTTTTCTTAAGACTGAGAGCTCCAGGACTGAGAAGGTAAAGATCAAATCAGTCAGGTCTCTGAGGAAGGCATTGAACTGCCTTAACCATATGACCATTCTTCTGTCTCCTGCAGTCCTGGGACTTGGTGCAAACATTCCTAAGTCCTGTAACAAAGGGTGTAGTCATCCCACAGACAGAAGACTACTGCAGTGGGTGACTCCCAGGAGAGGAATCTTTCCATCTTGTGCATGGAAGACGTCAGACTTCCTCTGGAATGAGGGAGAGATGCAGAAAAACTGAATGATACCTCATTAGAATTGCATGCAAGAATGGCAAGAGTAGAATGTGTGAAAGACTGAAGCATGGAATTGAAGAGATGCAGTGTGAAAATAGTCTGAAGTTTGATAGTATTTTTATATTGAAGTGAAAAGGGATGTTTCAACTAACAAAATGTAGCAGCCTACTTGCTGTTTAGCCTGTCTTTTTCTAATCTTATCTCTCATAAAAAGACAAGCTTTTTTAGTTTTGTTCTACATTAGTGTGAAGTGCACTGCCAAAGGTCAGGAGGTGAACCCAGGTGTCCTGAGTTTTAGTCCAGAGCTCTGTCTGATGGAGCACAGTTGGGAGCCACATATAGCAGATTAGTTGCCTATCTACTAAATAGTATTTGGGCTGGCACTCAGTAATACTGTGCTGTTATTCCAGGCTTAATTATCTATTTGACATAATGCGAGTAAATGAGCGAAAACTTCTAATATTAGAGATTTTGCTGTATAATACACTTTACTTTCTCTGTTAGTTAATTTGGAGGGAATTATAAAACAGACACTTATTCGGTGTACAGGGAGAGTTCCAGATCATAAATAATGTACTGCCTCTACATGCTTTTTGAGTAACAGTAGAGAGCCTGCAATCATTATAGAGGTACATTCTGTTCAAAACTCTGATGAAGAGATAGATTAACATTGTCACTTCATTGACTAGTGCTCCCATTTTTTGACTTTCAACACTGAAATGCAATAAATGGGGTGATGCAACGAAAACAGTGCATTGTAGTTGCTGCCTTTGTGGTGTTTGACTTTATGCAGTCATACACTGATGCTCAAATATCCAAGAAAATCTACAGTGTAATTCAAAAGTTATAAATTTATACCACTTCATTGTTTCCTCTTATTGCCAGGCTTTTCAAAATGAACACTAAAACGTTTTGGCAAGAATTTCCTCAGTAATTGGTATATTGTGTTTCTGTTTAAGTTTGCTAAAGTATTAGTCTAAAGAAAACGCTGTCAGTCTCTTCTGATGTGTACATGAATTTATTGAAGTGCACATTAGGGAAGATAGACTGTCAGCCTGCTCTGTCTGAGTGCCGTGGTATGCTTTGAGTTTGCAATATATCTGTCTGGAAAAAAACAACCTTCCCTCATTTTGTGTTTTCAATGTACTTAATTCCACATGTAGCACCTATATGAAAAGCCTTTAAAATAATGCCTGAACTCTTTTACAAAGTCATTGAGAGCATAATCTTGACCTCCCTGGGATCTTGTTTGTCCAATTGAAGTAACAATAACCAGAACAGCCCATCTGCTGAAACTGGCTCATCTGGGATGCTCTGTGGGCAGTTCCAGCCAACTGAAATTTCCAGCTATCCTATGAGGAAAAATGAAAAACCTGTCTGCTTGCAGTATTTTGTTTTACACCAGATTCATTGGACTTAATTGCTGTCAATACTGATGAAACAAAGAATTTTGTAGCGGCCCTGGCATCAGGTTTGAACCAAGGGATTACATTGTCTGATGTGCTCTTCTGTAAGAATGAGCAGTGGAGGTGTTGTCAGAAGCCTTCTTGCTAAACCTTATTCTCAGGGAATAGCATGGTAGTAGTGCTGCTTGAAGACTTCATCCCAGATCTCTTTGAGAAAAGAAGCCAGTGAGGTCAGATTCCTGCTCTGGATGTCTGATGAAAGAAGCACCTGGCAGTCTCAGTATCTGGAGTCCTGTGGAGGAGTCTGCTGCAGATCTGCTCTGATGTGTCCTCTGCTGGATGGCACCTTGGCTTCCCTATCCATCCTGGACCTGCTCCTTCTGCTGAGTTGCCACCTGTCCCACTCCTGAGGGCTGCTTCCTCGTGAGGTATGGAAAGGCTTGATCTTTCATCTGTTTCCAGACTCTGCTGGTTTGCTTTTGCATATAAGGAGATTATTATGCAAGAGGGTAAGCAAGTATTTTCCCACAAAAGACAGACTTGGGGTTTTTTATTTATTATTTTTTCTGTTCATTGACAAATAATTCAAACAACAGAAATATTGGTGTCAGTTTTCTCTACAAGTTTAGGTGTTTCTAATATGCAGGAACTCACTCCATAAATTTCTTGAGCTCTCTGGCTGGAAACACCGGATTTCTCATGCTGCCAGTGAAAATTTTTTCATTCCTGTGTAAGACTCAAATGTGTGACAAGAACTTATTTCAGCAAAAGAATGTTATTGAAAGTGTAAAAATCTACCATCTTTAGCAATTATATTTTCACTAGCACTTTCATCTTCAAGATCTTCTGGTTTTATTTTTGGGTGAGATGATTCTTTTCTTCCCATTATTCTGCAGCCCTTAATATTGCTCCTAAGTGTACAAAGCTAATAGAAAATTTATCACAGAGCAGGACATGATTACTTTTATTCCAGTCCCAGTTGTTCTGTCCTGGATCTCTTGTCTTCTCACTGGGAAAATTAATTGCATGCTAGTTTAGTGTAGTGTTTAACTTGATTGCCTCCTTCTACCTCCCCCCACCCTCTTTTATTTCCTTCCTTAATATCTTTTATCTGTTCTTGTTTAGCTGGCTACTCCTCTCACTTTTAATACCAAGAAGGGCTATTTTTAAACAGAAATCTATGACATGCAGAAACAGTCTCTTGCAATTTGTAATTTAGGCAGAATTTATTCCATTCCTCTATGTCAACTATGAATGGGTCTATCATGCATGTGTAATTGAACATAACTTGATCAGAAGAACACAATTGAGTTTGAATTACTTTTAGGTTTTGGAAAGAGATCACAGCAGTAGTAAAACTGCAGTTTCAGGAGCTAAATAGAATAGTTACTAATCCATTTTGTATATTTTAATAAAGAGGTAAATTAAACACTCTTGGTTACAGTTTTGCTTTCATTTTCATTAGCTGTTATATGAAATCTCTTTCCTGTTAACCAAATTTAATTTTTTTTTGTCCTACTTGAAATAGCTCCTTGTAAGTCTTCTGCAGTTTTGGCAAAGATTATTTCTTGCCACTCTAATTTAGAGCATTTTAAAACAACTAGTCTGCAACAGCTCCTATGTAGTTGTTTCTTCAGGTAGCATGATAAATTGAATTAAGGGTCTTAGTCATATATCTATTTTTAAAATCCATGCTGTGTCACTGGCTTTTGTAAAGTTCAGTGTATTCTGAATGGTCTTTTAATCAAACCTAAACACTTACCCCTCTGTCCCCCATTTGCACACTTGTCTATTAGCAGGACAGATTGAAAATTACAACAGTCATAGCCTAATGTGAAATCTTTTTGCTATTTTCATTCTTCTCGTTAATATATTGTGGTTTCATCTCTTCCTGAACAAATTATTATTTTCCAGAAGTACTCATGCTGCTTCTATAATGGCACAAAGGCCATTCTGTTAGAAAAATACAGTTTTTCCCATGGTGATTTCAGCAAAGGAATGAATTTTACTGGCCACCTAAATGTCATATATCTGTTGTAGTGTGTCTGTATTTTATTTGTCAAGGAGTATTGGAACGGTTCAGCATCTACCTGCAGGGTTTTCAGTCTCAGAACAATT
The DNA here is from genome assembly GCA_013398175.1 of Climacteris rufus. Classification (NCBI taxonomy): domain Eukaryota; kingdom Metazoa; phylum Chordata; class Aves; order Passeriformes; family Climacteridae; genus Climacteris; species Climacteris rufus. The sequence goes on from VZRZ01007316.1 coordinate 210,331, forward strand.
TGTGTATGTGCATACAGTGATTAAGGCTAAAGGAGAGCAACAGCAGAGCACATTGAACACCATAATCACTTAAGCATCAGTAGCAATTGTCTTTTAGGAGGGGAAAAGGATGCCATACTCTACTCAGAATGATGTTGAGAACTAATTTGTGTAACAACTGATTAAGAATTCCATCCTAGATTAACACACTGCAGCCAGAACTCAGATCTCAGATGATTAATATGCTTCTGCCCATGAGTTAGACCTCAGCCAGGTTGAGTTAGGGAGAGGAGGTGCTCCGGGCACCAGAGCAGAGATTCCATTGCAGACCCTGGTGCAGACCATGGTGCAGCAGCTGTCCCCCTGCAGACTGTGAAGTTCCACAGGGGAGCAGAGGTCCACCAGCAGCCCATGGAGGACTCCACATCAGAGGAGATGGATGTCCAAAGAAGGTTGTGACCCTGTGGGAAGCCCATGTTGAAACAGGCTCATGGCAGGATCTGTGGGCCCATGGAGAGAGGAGCCCATGCTTGAGCATTCTTGGCAGGATTTGTGACCCTACAGGGGACCCACAGTGGAGCAGCCTGTTCCTGAAGGAAAGAGACCCATGCTGGAGCACTTGCTGAAGAACTGCAGCCTGCGGGAAGGACCCACCGTGGAAAAGTTCATGGGGAACTGTCTCCCATGAGAGTGACCCCATGCTTGAGCAGGGGAAGAGTGTGAAAAGTACTCCTGCTGAGAAGGAAGAAGTGTCAGAAACGTGACAAAGTGACTGCAGTCCCCATTTCCCATCCTCCTGCGCCAATGGGTGTAAGAAAGTAGAGAATTTGAGAGTGAAGTTGAGCCTGGGAAGAAGGGAGGAGTGGGTGGGAGGAAAATGTTTTTAAGATTTGGGATTTATTCTTATTATCCAATTCTGATTTGGTTAGTGATAAATTAAACCAATTTTCCAAAGCTGAATCTGTTTTCCCCTGATGGTCCCTAGTGAGAGATCTCTCCCTCCTTTTATCTCAACCCATGAGCCTTTTGTTATATTTTCTCTTCCCTGCCCAGCTGAGGAGGGGAGTGACAGAGCAGCTTTTGGTGGGTAGCCATCATCCAGTCAGGGACAGCCTGCCACAAATAAGGAGGTGCTCACCATTCTTAGAAGCCAACAATTGTATTTCTCTCCATGTTTCCACCAAGAAATTATCTTGAATTTATTCTGAATGCTCCTGTGCAATTCTATATCCTTTATTTCTGAATTACAAGAATAAACACCAATAAATTTAAAAGTGAAACGAAGCACATACTGTTGAAAACAGGCAGATACTAGTATATTCTAGCAAAAGTTCACAGTACAGAAATGCAGCATTATGACTAAAATGTAAATCTCCCAATTCTAGTTTTATCTCAAATGTATGTTTACTTCACTTTTGAGATGCCCAACTTTCTGATTGACTAACTGAAAGGAATGATGGATACAGCATATTGATGTGCACTATGTTTTAGAAAAGTGAGATTAGTTCTGTTACTTGTCTGAAGTTTAATTAAAACACTAGAAACTAGTATTTTAGAAATTCCAAAATAAAGTTCTCAAAGATTTCCACAAATGCAAAGCTACATGATACAGATATTGGTAGGTAGTTTAGAAAAGCTTTAATGGCATATTTTGTACATAACACAGTATTAAATGGAGAACATTTTACAGGGAAACTTGAGTAATTCCCTGTGAGAGTTTTCTTTTTATTTTAAATTCTGTAAACTCTCCACCAGTTGCCCTTTTCATTGATTTATTGGACTGCATTTTTGCTATCATTAACAAAAGACTTTTTTTTCTACACAGGCATTAGCAAGCTCAGTTTTTGTACAAAACTTTAACTCTTTTGTTCTTTGTCCTTTTAAAATTTCTCTTTCCTCACAACTCTTAAGTGCCGTATTGAAATTTAATGTACATTTTGTTTTCACAAACTCAACGAGACAGAAATATTTTATATGATGGAACTCTACCCTCTTTCCCCCTTACCTTTTTTTTTTGTTTTTAATGCTACACTTGACCTAGCCATACCTTACTGTTGAAAAGTCGTATCTGCAGTAGCCATTATATACACCTTGTTGAAGATGACGGACAGTTGCCTTTCAGCACACACTGGAAGAAACTGTCTTAACCAATTTTCAGGGCACTACTTCTACAGAATTTCTCACCAGCTATCTTAGTTTTGGCCTGTTTAGTGGTTTGTTTTTCTTCCCCATGTTTTCTTGAGTATTGTGTTGTTTCTTTTATCATCCTTGTCTGCCAGAGGCAGTGGGGCCACTGAGTGGCATTGCTTTGTGGATGAAAGCAGATCCATGTGGAAATTGCTTCATGAAGTATTGCTTCTGGCTATGTTTTTGTGTCCCATCTTGAGCCTGCTTGCTTCTCCTGAGAAGACCTCAATTTGACACTTGCTTCCTGAATGTCTGGTTGAGGTGGGTAGCTTGTTACTGTTTTGAATTTTTTTAAGTGTATGATGATGTTAATCAGAACTAGGATCTTCAGTTTGTCTCTCAATTTTTGGAGCCTGTCTAATTCAATTTTTTTTAATTGAAATGTCTTCTGCTGCCTTGCTTGCTAACTTTCAGAGGCAGAAGCATCAAATGAAGTCTACCACAGAAGCATGCTGAACTCATCCCTCTTCCTTCCTGCCCTGTCCTGTGCTCTTATCTGGAGCACAAGCAAAAAGAGGAGAAAGAGCTAAGCAGTCTGGGGAGCCCACATACCTGTCAAGTAACAAAGACAATTTCTCTCTCTTCTTCTTTAACATTTACTGTAGGCAGGGAGGTTCTGCTAAGGCTTGCTGTGACCTGGGAGAACAGTGAAGACTCTTTGGAGAAGAATTGAGGCTCAGGTTTAGTCAGAACTGATAGGTTAAAGTCAGGGGTTGAAACCCTCTGAGAAGTTTGGGGCAGGCACTAAGCAGGTGTGCAAATCAGAGTTTAGAAAGAACTTATAGCATGGTTATATCACAAAACATTTATATTACTTACATGTGGAAAAAAGAAGACTTGATTTGGAGGTTAGGCAGTAAAATAAAGCAGTTAGCAGGAAGCTGACAGCATTTTGACATTATTGGCAGTACTGGTGTCAGGTAACCTTCTGATAAACTGTGCATATGCAAGGCTTTTTGATATATTGGGGCCGGCAGTGGGCCCACCACACCCATGACTAGGATGAACTAAGCCAAATGAAGCCTGTGTCCTCGCATGTCTATGTTTGCTGGGATGAAAAGGGCCAAACAGAGCCCACGTCCCGGTGTGTATCTGCCACCTGGCACTGTTAGTGAGGTAATGAGATAAATCTACTCTTTGCATTTCAGCTGTGATGTGGTGTCACCCTGGTTACCTGTATGTGTCAATTCACACAGCATCCCCACCTGCTGCAGAGGTGCAAGGGAAGAGTTGGCCTCCAGTGGAGAGCCCCAGCTGCACTGGGGCAGGATGCAAGGGTGAAAGGCAGCCCTCCCAAAGCCCAGGTGGGGAACCTGCAGGGAACAGGCAGGCATCTCCACCTGTGACAACCACACTCACCAAGTGACGGGATAAAGCACCTCCTGGCCTTGGCAGTGCAGGAGGCAGCATACATCAGGCAGCTGCTTGCCCACTTCCAGAGCCTGCTGGAGCAGCAGGCAGTGAGAGGTTCATCCCTCTGGCCCTCTTGTTCTTACCAGTGCTCAGCAGCCAAACTCCGTGTGGTCTCCAGTGTGCTGCTTATGCCTCTCTACTGTGTTTTGTAACTTTTCTGCATGGACTGGGGTGTCACACTATTGGACACATGGAGCTAGAAGCCCCTGGGTCTGGCCTGCTTCCCTGCTGTCATCCGTAGTTTACAACACCCCTGAAGTGAACAAATGCCCTCTACATCTCTTAGTATGGGAAAAGCTTGTAGGAGAGATGAAGAGATTTTAAAAATAAATAAATAAAAGGAGGAATAACAAGATTTGGAGATTTCATTACTTAACTGATACTTCTGTGTCTTGAGTTGAAATGTTCTTTAAGACTGCAGAAAGTTGTGTCCAAATAAATTGTCTTAATTGCCTCTCAGACACTTAGTGTTCTTTACTCTGCAAGAGGTTAATAGACTGAAGGACTTTTTCTGAGCTTCGTCAGAGCTAAGAAATCCTTTGGGCCTTTACATGTAAGAAGATTCATATCATAATTATTTTTATATGCATCTGGGGCTTTGTTTTTTTGCAGCCGTATTTTTCTTTGTGTCTTTACTCTTTTGTAGGGGCAAAGGGGAGACATATTTACAGAAACCCCTATAGTTTCTCCTAACAGTGATATCCATGTAACAACCTTTCTGTTCATAGGGAATATTTTTTATCTGTATGCTGCTCTGAAGCACAACGTTGCACTGACTCATTGATGATGGATTTTGGCTTCTGAAATGTGTGTCTTGTATTAATCCTACATAGATATCTTCCTTCAACAATTCTGAATCATATTAATTTTATTCACTTGGGTGCTACAGATAACCTTGAATTTAAAATAGAGACTGATATTTACACTCTACCATAAGGTTCTTTCGTGGTTAAATTTGTAGAGAAAATCCTCATGTGAATTATGCTTGTGAAATTGTGTAATTCACTATTTTGCTATATGTAATTCTGCTGAAACAGCATAAAATATAGTAATCTTTATTATTTAAATTTAAATCTTGTTTATTTCAATTTATATTCAACTCTCACCTTAAGATACTTCATAATAATTTAATTGCAGCTATAAAAAGTGCATTTTTCTAAATATAATTCCTGTGCTTTTGTCATAACACATTACCTTTTTTCTGTAGTTAGGGTTATCTTAAATTGCATTTTTTCCATATTTCGTTTAAGAAGAACTCCTACTCTCCTCGGTAGTACAGGCTAGTCTTCCTACGTGTTTCTGTGCTATGAATTCTTAAATCAGTCTCTTCTTTGAGAATAATATCAAAAGTTTAGGCCTGGCTTAAATGATTCCAAGTCTGTTTCTGAGAAGGAAGAACTCTTCTTCTGATGTTGGTCATGTTGGTCTGAATAAGGATATCTTTCAGCCCGGTGAAGGATAAAATTAAAGGAAGGATATGCTAAACTAACTGAAAATACTATCAAGCCATAGGTTTTCCATTTCTAGTAGTTATTTTTACCAGGTAAATCTAAGGCTTTTGTCATTGCACAGTGTAATTATTCTTATTTTATGAATAGATTAATTGGGGATTGTATGAAAAATGAAGTAAAGAAAAACTGGAATTAATGAGTTTAAATGAAAAATAGACCATTTGATTGTCTAAGGAAGACAAAATTATTTGCTAAAATTTAAGTAGTATATTGTTAGAGATTACTGTTGTCTTGTGCTGATTTTGGGCAATTAAGATCAAGATGTAATTTGTGGGGGTTTTGGCAGCGCTTTGTTGAGCAACAGGATTCCTGTGCAGGGCTCTGATGAGACTGTGTCTGAGGATTTCCAATGGTATCATCCAGCCGTGGTGCTGACTCTGTCATCAGTCTTTGCACCACTTGTTTCTGTTTGCAGGAATCTGCTGCAGCTCGTAATGAACAAGGTTACATATTAACTTGTTTCTTTCTATTATCAAGAAAACAATTCTTAAAGTTATGCAGTGAAACAAGAATTTATTGCCAATAAATTTGTAAGTCAAGATGCTATCAGAAGTAATTTAGCAGAGAAAAAGTGGCCTTTTAGGAGGTGCTTATGATTTTTCTTAATAGCAGCTTTCAATCTATGATGCAGCTGTAGTAACAGTAAATGGTGTTTATGAAGATCTACTCAGTAGAATGACAATAGGACAGAAACTTGCTGGGTTAAGGAAGGGAAAGCATTCCTATATGCAAGACAACATGGATATCACTCACTAGAAAACCTGCAGACTTAGAGATGTATCTTGGAAGATGCTGAGGATTCTCTCAGAAGTGTTGCCAAGCTCCTTTCTGTCCTATTAACCTCCTTAGTCTGACCTTTGGCTGTGCTCTGAGCATAATCAAAACAAATCTTAAACTCCGTGTAAGCATTTCTTCGTACAATAGGAAATATTTAATTGACATGGCAACTTTAATAAGTCTGTTGCCGTTTCCTCCAGATACCATCCAGATTACATGTATCCAGCAGGAACATTGATATAGGAATCTTGTCCCGGCCATTTAGTTGATGACGAATGATGTTTTGTGAAGTTAGTTTCCTCACATTCTCAAAGTCTGTTTTAAGATTTAATTTAAAACATTGGCTGCACACAGTTTCTTGTATGCACATTGCTGTATGTGTACTATGAGGTCAAAGTGTGCCTTCTGGGAAAAAAATGCACAGCAGGAAACCCTCCTTTTATGCCTCTCTCTGTGTATGTTGTTCTCTCATTGGAGGTGATCTCAGTGATTGCTTTCATGGCTTCCATTGGCTGCGTTGTACTTTCTGAGTAGTTGTGGTCAAGTAAAAACCTGTCACTCTATGTCAAGTCTCTTTATTTTTTCCATATGCAAAATTTTACTTTTATTTTTACTTATATTTCATTTTATTTTTAGAAGTGAATTTTTTTTGCCATGTATCTCTCCAATTTCATAAGGCAGCTGTGTGAAGACAAAAACAATGATGAGCTGCATGCCCTTTACACAGCTTGTTTAGGGGGCATTTTTTTCTTATGCAATTTTGCAAGTTGTTTTTTAGAACTGTCCTTCCCCCTCAAGGTTCAAATGCAATTTTTTTAAGAGACCCTCTGCCCCATTCCTCTTGAAGCTTACTCTCCAATTTCCAAACCTCAGTGTTAAATAATTAGTTTTGGAAGGCTGAGCAGAAAATAAAACTGAATTCATATATGCATTTGAATGGTAGCTTTGTGCATTTCTTCTTCTGCAATTGGAAAATTGTCTCAAGTGTTGGTCTGCCGAAGGTAATTATGAGCAAAAGGTTGAGTTCTCTTTTTTAATGATTTCTGCCTGATGCCGAGAAGAAAATCTAGTCTGGTGCAGAGTATATTCAATAGTGCTAATTAAACCATTCCTCCCACTTATTGTAAGTCAAATTAGTTTGATCCAATTGAGAAACTAGTGTTTCACTGAGGCAGCTCTTTAAGACTTTACAAAATATTTTAATGTCACCTTAAATGAAGTTTGTTTTGTATTTTTTTTTAAAAAGCAGTACAAATCTCCATTGAATGAAATGTAGCTTTTATTTTTTTCTTTTTCTTAGTATTATAAGTGACACACTTGAGTAGCTACTCAAGTACAGTGATACTAATTGCAATTCTAGGTGTGTGGCTTTTTTTCCCCATTTTTGCATAGAATTACTGTTATTTTGTTTTATTAGAAGGAAAATGAAAAAAACCAAGCAATTTTGGTGTTTGTTCCTAACTCAGAGGCATAACTTGATTTAATCTACTTACAGGGAAGAAATAAAAACTTTATTATCAGAACTTCAGGAGATTACTTAGTGAAGGCATCACCCTGAAAGCTCTTCAGAGTGTTAAGGACCAGAAGTTAAAATGCTTAACAGGGTTGGATTTTTTTCGAGGCAGTTAAACTGAGTTGTGTACTGCTTACTGAATTTCACTTGTTTGATGGGATTATACAGCATGAAGTCTTTTTCTTCTATAGTTATGGAAATATCATTGGGAAGTGGATTGTTCATATCAATATCATGGACAAAATTTGCCTTTATTCTATGGCTACTCGGACCCGCTCTGGCATACTGGTTTTAGGTAGGGGTACTGCACTACTTTTTAAGGTACACCATGCCGTTCTGGATGTTCTGCTTCAGGAGGACATGCAGTGCTTTTCTTGCTGAACTTGTGTGATTGTATATCCACATGGTTAAAATTAGTTCAGCTCTGCCCAGCATCACTGGAGAAAAACCCTCTGGTGTGGTAGAGGGCAGAATCCTGCACCTGCCCATTCACCTGTGGGGCTGACCCCCTGGGTGTGCTCAGAGTTTGGGTGCAGTTTGGGCCTAGGTAAGTGCCACTGAGGATCTCTGTCAATCCTGTTGGGGCTTGCACATCACCGCAGCTTCTGTTCAACAAGTGCAGGGTTTGGGCTGTTCTGTATGTATCTTGTGAGTTCCAACCAGCCTGGACTCCAGGGCTAGCCAACAGCTGAGAGAAAGTTTTGAAGATTCCTGTCCCTGGGAAGCCAGACTTTGTGGTACACCTGTGTTATTGCAGCTGCAATTCGGGTGAACAAGTTCAGCTGCCAGGAGCTGCTTAGCTCAGGTACTGTCAACATTACTGCTGCAGCAGAAAAGCCACAATGGAAACTGGTTAAAAACTCTACCCACTGAGGTTGGCTCTTTTTTGCTGTGGCTGCATTGTCAGCAGTACAGTATCCAGGCTCTGCATTTTTAACTTATCAAGAATGTTTTTGAGAGCTGTGGTTGCAGTAGTGAATGCCAATACTCACTGCTCCTTGAAGAGGCAGTATAGTGTCATAGTGAATGTATGCTGAAGAATAAAGAACATTAGAGAGCTCATTCTGGAGTAAGGACCAACTAGTTGCGCTGGTGCTACCTGATACAATCTGTGGTTTTGATATCCATTCTGATTCTGGGGCATAGGAGAGAGTAGGGATTCTTGTTCTGAACTGCTTTCTTGAACACTTGAGGGTTGTGCCCCTAGAAAAAATTGACCGTAGTGCATTTATGCATTCACAACACACAGTCCCTGACCTCTCTTATCCCACAGACTGTACTTAATCTCCCACTGTCTGGGAGAATATTAATTGCCAACTGCTGATGGAGTATACATGTTAGCAATTAAAGGTTATGGATGAGTGTAGGCTGGTATTTGAGCCCTTGCCTTCCCTTTAATTTATTGATATAGGCATATGCAGTTAATTCAGTATCTTTTTACGAGTTCAGAGTATTCTCCATGAGTTCCCAGGATTTGTCGCTAAGCCATTTAGTAATTCCACAACAAATGGGCTTTTTTACTCCTGTATTCTCTCAGTATGCTGGTATAATTACCATTGGAGTCAGTAAGACCCAATAGCTGCAGCAGCAGCACTAAGTAGCTCATTAACTTTGTTAAAGATGAGTGGCTTGATTTTAGTGCAGTGATTGAAAAAGAAAACTGTTTTGTGGAAGGAGATAAGGTGGATCCAACAAATTAATGCAGTTTACATAGAAATTTATATTTTTTATTTTTTTTTCTGTTATTACTTGTAGGAACAGACAGTTAATCTGAAAGCCTTGCTGATATTGACCTTGCCTATCAGCCTGTAGAATGTTCACCTGTGCTTGGGCAGTTGTGTTTTGTTCTAGATTAATCTCAGCTGTAAGTAATCAATGATAGGTGGGGCAGTAGCATGAGAGCCAGTGAGCACGTGGCTGAGAGATGTATAAGAGACACCTGATGAAATAAACTGGGCTCTTTTGGCTTCTGGCCTCTGCCCTTGCCTTTGGCTCTTGGGGGCTCCTTGCCTCTGGGCCTTTTGCCTTCTGATACTGGGAGTTGCTGCGTGGTTTTTTGTCTTGCCTGCCATCCCTATGACAGCGACAATTACTGACCAGCAGTAGGTAAAACTACTTACTCATTTGGTGTAATACTGGCATATGCAGGTATTAAATAATGTGCATGGTAGGAGGTGGGCTTCTTAGGAGAGGGTTTGTCAGGACAGGCATTATATCCAGGGGTTTCCTTCATAGTCAAGAAGAAGAAACCAAATTCAATTGTATGCATTTAATTATGTGGCATTTGGAATTAAACACTGAGTTATACTTTTACTGAAAGATATGAGCAAAGTTCAATATCTTGGTGCTTTTTTACAGATTTAAATTAACTCTTTTGATTTGTAGTTTATAGTTTGGGGTTTTTTGTTTGTTTTGTTTTAATTTCATGGCATATTTTTCAGTCTCATTTTAAAAAAGTAGAAAAAAATACATGGAAGAGCTGCTAAAATGTTGGTGGAATAATGTTCATGATTCTTTCCTCTGAAAAAATATTAGACACTTTTGGCACTCATGTATTGAAGGTACTATGACTGTAAAAACAAAAAATGCTTACTACATCTAAGCGTACAGAAAGGAAATGGTATTTCATGCTGTTTTCTGATTAAAATCTAGGCCACATTTTGCCTATGGAAAAGAGCCTTTCAGTGTTGGTTTGTAATTCAGCAAATGGTTGCAGTTCCAGTGTAGGCGAGGAATTGTCCTAAACAACTAGTATTGTTTCTTCATGTAGGTAATGTGAAGGGAGGAGATACTACCTTTTTGGATTAGTCTTTTCCCTAATGTAGTTACATGTATTCAAGGCACTTCATGAGCAAAGGGAATATTTCATAACTCTTCCAAGCATTACTGATAAAAGCAAGTTGTACTTGTCAATATGATTTTTTTCCCAAATTTTCACAAAATCATTACAATTCCGTTTGGAAGTGGCCACTGGAGGCAATGAAGTCCATCCTTCTGCTTTAAGCAGGACTGTTAGCACCTCTAGATCAAGTCAGCTGCAGTTTTGTCTGACAATCTTGAAGACTTCTGAGGCTGGACACCTATGTCAAAAATATCTTCTAGTGTTCAACTACCTTTCTGGTGAAGAATTTTTTCTTAATATCCATCAATCTTCCTAAGCTCACTCCCTGTTGGCCCTTGTTTTGCCCTCAGCCATATCTGATGAGAGATTGTCTCCATTGTCACTGGAGCCACCTCTCAAGTAGCTGTAGGCTGGTATTAGATCACTCTCTTTGCCTGACTAAACAAGCCCAGCTCTCTCAGTCTCTTCTAAGGGGGCAAGTGGTGACCATCCTTGTAGCCTTTTACTGAATCTTCAGCTTCTCAGCATCTTTCATGAACTGCAGAGGTCCAAACTGAGAGCATTTTTCCAGATACAGCCTCTTCAATGCAGGAGCATCCTTGACCTGCTGGCTGCACTTTCCTCAATGTGGCCCAGCACTGGCTTTCCAGCTTCACAGGGAGACTGCACCATGGCTCATATTCACACTGGCACCCACTGTGGTACCTGGTCCTTTCAGCAGGGCTGTGAGTCCGTCAGCCACTTTCGAGCTGTACTTGAGCATGAGGTTATTCTTCCCCAGGTGCAGAGCTTTGCAGTTCTGATTATTAAGCTTTGGGAAATACTTGTTGGTCTGGTTCACAAGTTTCCCAAGCTTCCTGTGAATTAAAACTCTACCACTCAGCATATCAACTTTCCCTCCACTTGGTACTGTTCTCCCATTTTCTAGTAAGTGCATTCTTCCTTATGACTCAGGTTGCTGATGATAAGGAACACTGTCAGACCCAGAACAAAATCCCTGGTTCTTGTTGTGTTATTGACTGCCAGCTGGATGCTGAACCATCAATTACTGTGAGCCCAGTGTGTAGAAAATTCGCAACATATCTAACAGTTCAGTCAGCCTATAGTTTCTCAGCTTCTAAATCAGTGTTAAGGGAGATTGTGTCAAAAGCCTTATGAAAGCCAAAGTGTCTCATATCCACTGTTCTCCCTGGCCCATGCAGCTTGTCATTTTGTCATAGCAGACAATCAGGTTTGTCAAGGATGATTTGCCCTTGGTAAATCCCTTCTGGGTATTCCAAATTAACATTTTGTCCTTCATATTCTTGGAAAATCAATTCCCTTTTATCATAATATGAGTTAGTGGAAAAAATATATCTCCTCTTTGAGACAAAGGCACATGAATGCAGTGTTCTACTGGCAGCAGCAGAGGTATTTCATCTCCAGAGGAGAGAAGCAGGGATAACCCACTTTATTGGTACAGATGATTTCTACTTTAATGAGGGAGAGAGATAACTGCATTTATGCTAGAGATTAGTCTTCGTTTGGCTAAGGTAAGATTCTTCCAGGAATAAAGTGATGCTTTAGGAAACTTAGCTGCCTTTGAAGAGAGTCCTAGGAGTAATATAAAATCTACATTTATAATTCACTTAGGAAACATTATACTACATAGTAGATACAGAAGAATTCATTGACATCTCAATTATAATTATAGTCTATGAGTTATGAAAGCAAAAGTGTAAATCTCCAGATCTGTAATAAGAACAATGATAACTTTCTCTATTTTAGATGAAATATTGGCTGGAGATCATGAAATTAAAAGTTAATCAGTTGCTAACTAAATCATTTGGCACTCCAGTTGAGAGTGTAACACTTTTTGAGGAAGAAATATACTGTCTCCATATATACATAGGAAGTTATAATTTTATTCTATAGTTTAGTTAAAATTCACCTTTCCAAGTAACTTTAGGGAAACTCCTAAGTCCTGACTCCATATTGTTTAATTTATTGCTTTCTTACTTTCTCCTATGCTTATATTAAGGTGAGCAGAAACTATCATTCAGAATGCATGAAGACAAATGCACAAATGTGTATCAAGTCCCAGGTAACATTTCAACTTCAAATCTACTCTGCTACTACAGCATTTGACAATTTCAACTTGGGGGTCCATAGAACTGTTTCCAGTCTCCGTATGTTGCAGTTAAGCTTCAATGACTTCAATGACTTCTTCAATGAAGAGTAAGGCCTCGAAAGTTTGCTTGAGACTGGTTCCATTTTGTTTTCATGGAACAGATCTGTCTTTGCTTTAGTCATCTTCTGTCAGACTTTCACAGTCCTGGGACTTCACCAATTTTGTGCTAGGAGGGCTTAGTATATTTTGCTACTTTTCAGATGAGAAGATTTATTGGTTTCTGTGTTGGTATTTGCAAGTAAGGAAGTTACTGGTGCCCTGGGTGTTTGGGTTTTTTTTTCTGTTTTAAACAAGGGTTTCTGAAGAGAGAAATTTACTTTAATAGCAGAGTGAATGAAAAATTTCTCTGCATTTGTTGCTTTTCCTGGGAAGCCTGTTCTACCTGACCCAACTTGAGCAGAAGGATTTGACTAAACCTCTTGAGATGTCCCTTCTAACCTTAACACTTTTGTGATTCTGTGATTTCTGATTTTGACTGGTCAATGGGATGTCCGATGTAGCATATTCTGGAAATGACGTGCTTACCATGAAGTCCGAAGCCTGAATGCAGAGAGATTGAGACCTTCTATACTAGACAGACAATATAAGCAGAGCATCATAGGATAATTAATTTTGGAAGGAACCCAAATAGGTCTCTAGTCCAACTTCATGTTCAAAGTACAATCAGCTATCAAAATGTGTTACTTGGGGCTTAATATACTTTGTATACTTACATATGTCCAAGGAAAGAGACTGCACAACACTTCTGAGTAGCCTGTTCCAACGCCTTGTGTGTGGAAAAAAGTTTTCCTTTAGCCAGTCTAAGTCTCATTTGAAATGCTGGCTGTTTCTCTTCTTCCCATCATGCATCATTTTGAAGAACCTACCTTCATTGTCTTTGACCTCCATGTAAATATTGAAGTCTGCAATTAAGTTCTTTTGAAGCCTTGTCTGAAGGCTGAACAAGCCAAATTAGCTCAGTTTCTAACGTGAGGGTGAATTCTCCACACCCCTGACCATCTTGGTAGCTCACCATTGAACTTTGCTGAACTTGCTCCAGCTCAACAATGTCTGTCTTGTGCTGAGGGGTGAAAATTGGGTGCAGTACTTGAGATGTGATCTATGAAGTGCCTTTATCTACTAGCTATGATAATCCAACCTAGGATATTGTGACTTTTTTTTGCTGCCAGGGTATGCTGTTGGCTGTTTGCCCAAGGTTCTTTTCAGTACAGCTGTTTCCCAGCGTATCACTCCCCTGCCTGCCTTGGTGCAAAGGCTGATTTCTTCCCAGGTGCAGAACTCTGAATTTTTCATTGTTGAAATTAATAAAGTTCCTGCTGGCCCACTCTTTTAGTCTGTCTAGGTCCCTTTTAACAAAGTCCTACTCTTAAGCATATCAGTTGTTTCTCCTAATTTGATGCATGTGTGTATGAAAGTGTGTGCAACCACTTACCTCCAAGTCATTGATAAATATATTAGAAAGGACAGGCCCCAGGACAGACCTCTTTGGTGCTCCACTTTTTGCTAGCCTCCAGACAAAGAATGATGGGCTATCTACTGAATTGAGACTGATCACCCAAACAGGTTTTTTTCACATCTAAGTGACTACCAATCCAAATCATAACACCATAAATAGCATACAAGAATATTATGAGAGTCAAGCATATATCTAAGAAGGAAGGAAAATGACATCTGCTGCTTTTCATCCACAAATCTAGCAATTTTATCCTAAATGACCATGTACGCTCAGTAAATGGTCATCTACGCTTAGGTTGTCTGTGCTGGTTGTGCCCTTATCTACTTCCTGTATACAGAAACACTCTTGGAAAAGACTTGCTTTGTGATCTTTTTCCAGATATCAAAGTGAAACTTGAAGTTTCCTGGGTTTACCTTTTGACTTTTTCTGAAGATTGATACAACATTTGCCCTTCTCCAGTCATGCGGGACCACTTGATCTGTGTGAGCTTTCAAAGATAATAGGCTTGCAAAGCCTTGCAAGGATACAGCCTGTTGGATCCCATGAGTTTGTGTGGGTTGAATTCTCTCAATTAATCCCTGAGTCCTAATGGACTGCTGGTAGATCTCCATGACCCTTTTCATTAATCACGGAGGTATGACAGACCTTAATGAAGACTGAGACAGATGACATTAAATACATTGGTGTTATTTGTGCCTGCTGTTGCTAAATCACCTGTCTCGTTCAGGAGCCCACATACTCCTTGTTCAGCCTTACAGCTATTTTTCTACTTCTAGTCTCCAATGAGACCTTGCCTTTCAGTGAAGCCTCTGTAAATCAATGCACTTCTTATATTAGAAAAACAAATGTGAAGACCTTTAACTAGATGATATAGAGTTTACAAGTAGCAAATAAAATTTTATTAGGTAGCTGTGAAACTTAGAAAACTTAAACCAAAAACTGCAATGTACTCCTTGTTTACAGTTCTTGCTGATGGTGTTGTGCTAGTTGTGGTGGCACTAGGTGTGCCAGCAGCCTTGACTGTCCCTGTCCAGTCCTTTCTCAACAATGTTATAGCAGAATCTGTTCTCCAGCTCACTACAGCCCTGCCCTGCTCTGCCCAGTCATGAGGCCCCCCAAGCTGGGCCCACAACCCATCTCATTGTTGTCCTATCCCCAGGGAGGTGCCCAATGCTGAGGATTGGTGCTTTTCTGGTGCTCCCCCCACCCAGGGCTGCCCAGTTTGTGGCTGGGGTGGTGGGATGGGCACACACAGAACTATGGGCAGTCCCTCTGTTTTACTGGTCCCTGCCACAGGTTGTCTTTCCAGTGGGATCTTTTGGGGATTTACTCTTGTTTTCCTCCAAAAGTAATGAATTCCAAATTTTCTGAAAAAACTTATTTCCAGGTTCTGCATCTCCTGTCTCAACAGAGTATCTTGAGGACACTGCTGAAGATTACTTTTCAGTTTTGTTTGACAGGTACTTTTTACTGCCTGAGACATATACTAGCTGTTTGTGTTGTCTAGAGGATCTACTGCATTTTGTATTCCTGCTTCCCAGTTTATCCCTGTGCTGGGTGCTGTGTTGCATCTGGGCAGGGCCAGTGGTTGATCCTGCTTTTCCCTCTGCCCACCCACCAGGGTGGCAGGCCTGGGGGGGGCCCTGGAGCCAGCAGACGGTGTGGCTGCCGCTTCCCCCCACCCTTCTGGGATTGCGGGTGAGCAGTGTTTGTGTCACCTTCTTCCCTGCTTCCCTCCCTGTCTGGGCACATGTGGGCAACCTGGGCATGGGGCTGCCCTGTGCGTAGCGAGGGGACGGTGCTTGCCTGGAAGGGCAGCCCATTGGTTGCTCTGCTGGGTGTGGACAGCTGAATGACTGGCCAATACCCCTGTCAGTCGTTCCAATCCTCTGCAGCCATTGGCTCTCTCCCTCACTTCCTTGGTATAACAACCGGTTCCAGCCAGCCTCGGGTTGTCTTTTATCCTGTCTGCAACTCCAGTAATAAAATCAGCTGGACTCAAGTGGCAAAGAACCCTTTCTCATCTCTTCACTTCTACTGCCTCAATTAAACCACATGCATGAATTTTGCAAACACTAGCACGGAAGAATTAAGGTAATTGCAACCCCCCCGGGTGAGGTGTGAATCGCTTCTCTCAGGTCACGCAACCGCTGCCGAAGGCTTCCAGTTACTGATGCTTTTTACCCGCTGCACTGGGAAAGGGGTGGAATCCAAACCCAGGAGAACCTGTTGGCAAAGCAGCATGTAGACCTCTCTCTTGACTCCTTCACTTTCTTTGATGATGTCATGTTTTGCAGTGTTAACTGCAATTCTTGTATGCTAAACAAGGGCTTTTCCTTAAACAGGTCAACTATCCTAAACAAGGGCCTTTCCTTAAATAGGTCAGCTATCCTACTGCCTTTTTAGTACTAATCTCAATAATACTAGGACATCTCAACCTCTGGCAATAGTGATGAAGGCAGATGGGCTGTACAGCCTGGTCTTTTTGGCATTGAAACTGCTTGTGACCCCTGTGCTATGACCGTTATGCATCACTCATGCCCTTCTGATGCAAATGCGTAACAGGAGATGGAATAAGGACAAGCCTCATAAGATCTCTCCATTGCATTGTTCTTGAATGCCAAACACTCCCTGCTCATCCTAGCTAGATAAAAGACTTTTCATTGTGAACCTTGGCTGGGTCTGCTAATTTGCAGTGTTAAGGGATGTGTTGCTCATAGAATAACTCTGCCAACTGTGGATCTGTTGCCTCTGTGCACAAATGGATTCTTGATTCTGAACTCATATTCCCATCTTCTTAATACAGAGGTTTTCTCCTTTCCTTCTTGCCCTTCACTGGGAATTGTCCTGTCTGGTACAGTGTGCCTGATTCTGCCCTCCGGAAATAAAACAGAAAAAACCCACCAATGTAAAAACCTTTTTACACAGCTTCAGAATAAGCCCTTCTACCTATGAGTAGGTGTCTGAAGACCGAGGAACTGTATCTCAAAGTCACAATGTCCCTGCAGTTTCTATTGATTTCAGCAGTATTTGTGGGTGCTCAGCAGTTCTGTTCTGCTTGCTGACTGTACATGCATGGGCTTGATCACATTCAGCTGCATAATGAGATAAGATATAAATATAAAAATCCCCAAGCCCTACTTTTATGTTCATATTCTCTTTCAAATGCAGGTGAAGAAAGGCCTGAATTAATTAGTGGAGTAGCTGCAGAACACCCAAGAGCAAGTCTTGATTCATTTGTTTTAGAACAGTTAGTAGTGCAACTCATGGAGAATGACACTGAAGTGGGCAGCTTCTCAGGAACCAATACTAATTTTTCACTAAATGCTCAAAATTATGCACATTTGTAATATCTTTATTCACTGTATTCAGTGCAGCGTATCAGAGACAGACTTCAATATGATCATTGCAAAAATATCTCCAGTGTTTTTCCATTTCAATTTGTTATGATCTGTTAGTCTTAGCAAACAATGTAATGTTGTGGGTAGAAAGTGTGGGCTACTGGAAGGATTTGGCAGCAGTCACTTGACATGAGAAGTGATTCTAGCCTGGCCCAGTCTCCTCGGGTTGTGGCTGCCTTTGTCTTCCATGCTGATGTTTGCAAAATACATGCATGCGGATTTAATTGAAGCAGCAGAAGAAAAGAGACGAGGAAGGGTACTCTTCTGCTTAACTCCAGCTGATTTTAATACTGAAGTTGCAATGGAGCAGTAAAGACAGGGGACAGCCAGCTGCTGTAGGGTGTTATATCAGGAAATGGAGGGGAAGGGAGTTGGGAGAGAGCCAATGGCTGCAGAGGATTGGAATGACTGACGGGGTAGTGGCCAGTCATGTGGCTGTTTGTACACAGCAGAACAATCAATGGGAGACTGTCTTCTTGGGCAGGGACTGCCTCCTCACCAAGTAGGGAGCAGCCCCATGGCTTCAGGCTGCCGCCTGGGGTGTGGTGTTGGCAGCTGTTTCAGGGGAGGGGGCAGGGGCCTCCCCCACCAGTCTGGCAGCTCCAGGACCAGCCCTCATGCCAGCCCCAAGCTCGCACAGGTCCCCCTGCCACATGGGCTGCCCCTGGCACACGGGCCAGGGTGCCCAGAGGCATTGCAACAATGAAAAATGTTTTGAGACTCTTTCTTCTTCCTCTTCTCCTAGGTTTGACATGACTTCTGGGCCCCTTCCCTCTTCCTTATAGATTTAGATACTGAAATGATGAAGTTCAGAAGCCTCACAACTTCCTCATAACTGGGGCAGAGTAAGTAATTTTAAATATTTCTCTCTGCAAAGCACTGTGAGGTAGGGTCTATGCTCTCACTGTGGTATCTATTTTGTAGCTTAAATCTGAATAAAGTTATGTCTGAATGTGTGATGTACATGCATCAGCTATGCGTAAGGAGCCCAGCCTATGTATGAATGCAAGTTGATGAGTGCTCAGCATTTGATGTTTTTTTGGTTTAGGGTTTTTAATAACAATAAACTGAGTGCATAAATTCTGAGGTGCCAGTCTGATTTCTGCTGGAAGATTCTGGCCTCAGAGTGTTAAATGCTTTTCAACAGAGGGCAAAACTTTGGCAGCAGAAATAATAAATATACTGTGGGTGTAGCGTGTATTAATCAATTAGGTGCTCATGGAACAATTTTTTCTTCCTAGGGCCCTCCAGTTGTGGCCATAGCTTGTTTCTCAAAAAAGGTTCCTGCCAGCCAGAAAGAGGAGAGATTTTAATAGAGAATTGTTTACATGTTGTTCTTACACTGTTCCCACTTCCTTACTTTGCATACTTCCACCATTCTCTGCACTTAATTCTAGTTTTCTGCCTGTTACTAATTAGTTTTCTTAATGATTAGGGCTGCCTGAGAGCAGATATTGTCTTTAGTCTTTATCAGTCTTGATGAATTTGATGAATGACACTGAGAGTCTGTCTTTTCTTCCTTCTTGGGGGTGGTATTTTCCACACTCAGATAACTTGATCTAGATAACATTTCCAATCTAAAACTGAGTCTATAATCATGTATGTCTGCCACAACATAAAATGAAGTCTATTTATTTGGTTTATTTTTTCCTATGGGGTAGGTTGACCACATCCAGAGGCTAAGCCTCCACCAGTCACTTGCTCATTAAACCCAGCAGGGTGAGGCCCAGAATCAGAGGGACAAAAGTGAGAAAACTCAAGATAAAAACACTTTAATAGGTGAAACAAAGCTGCAAGCAGAAGCAAACCAAAATAAGGTATTCACTCATGACTCCTCATCAACAGGCAGATGTTCAGTCACTTCCCAGAAAGTAGGGCTACATCATACTTAACAATTCCTGGGGAAGATAAGTGCTGTAGCCCCAAATGTTCTCCCTTCCTCTTCCTTTTGATGACCTTTTATTGTTGAGCCCATGGTTATATGGTATGAAGTATTCCTCTGGTAAATTCAGATCAGCTGTCCTGGCTGTGCCCCCTCCCAACTGGTTTCATACCCCCAGCCTACTTCTCCGGGGGAGCAGAGTGAGGAAAACACAAGACAAAACCTCAATGCTGTACAAGCAGTGCTCAGTGATAGCCAAAACACTGGTGTGCTATCAACACGGTTTTAGTTTCTAATCACAAATTCACAAATTCAAAACACACCACCAAATAGGTTGCTATGAAGAAAATTAACTCCATCTCAGCCAGACCCAGCATATCTTATTAAACTTTTGAGCCAAATGGTACGTACAGACTGATTTAATTAAGATATTCTTGGTCCGCTCCATAATAATTAGTAATTTAAATTAAAACTCAGCTATTTTTTTAATAACATGGATATTTCATCTTGAAGTAAATGGTTGATAAATGGTATTTTTATTGAGTTTGTGTTTCAGAACTTGTGGAAAAAGAATGTGTAAATATTAGTGTTCCTTTTTCATTGACTGAGTTCAGTAACTCAGACATGGTGATTAATAGATGTGGTTCAAAATCCATCTGCAATCATCACAGACTGGGCCAGCTGTGGATTTGCAGGCCTTAAAGAAGCAGAAACAGCTTTCTGTGCTAGAATCTTGGTAAAGAAATCCCTCTACCAAACTTAAAGCAATTCAGTCTAGTTCTGGAAAGATGCTCATTTAATATTTCCTTAATTGAAATCTTCTCAGCAGGTAAAACATAGGAAGAGAAGACAGACCAACAGGATTTATCAAGGAAAAGAGTAAAACCTAAATTTTGGAAGAAAGTAACGTACCATAATTTTAAGTAAAATATTAACTTCAGTGTAATTTGTCCTGCATTTAAATAATGCAGAGTTCTGACTCTTACATTCCCTTTATTTAGGGATACATGGTTAACTTCCATGGCTGTGTTTTTAGAGTGTGGAAAGATCCACACCCTGAAGCAGATTAGTGTTAACTCTAAGGAAGTGCCTAGCAGTGCTCTCTGTGAGCAGATGACTTTCAGAG
Source organism: Climacteris rufus (assembly GCA_013398175.1). NCBI lineage: Eukaryota > Metazoa > Chordata > Aves > Passeriformes > Climacteridae > Climacteris > Climacteris rufus. Next base: position 230,588 of record VZRZ01007316.1, read on the forward strand.
GTTTTGCTCACAAACTACTGAAACAAAAATGGCCTCTGGCATTGACAGGTAACCAACAAGCTGAGGCACAGTTGCATTTTTGATGCCTGGATTATGTTGTAAAAATGCCAGTTCCATTTAGCGTTTGTAGATCAGAGTATATTGCTGCTATGGCCCTGAAGTGGGGGAAAGATAGACCTGTCCATTGTTCAGACATCTCCAGAAAGCCACAAGTAGTGTCAGGAAGGGAAAGTGCTGTTGCATGCTCTTGTGTGTGATTTCGTCAGACTTTTTATTGTGGATATGCAGTTACTGCATCAGCAGCTGAGACAAAAAAGAGGTGTTGTGGAGAGAAGTAAACGGGTCAGCTTACATCAGCTGTGAAGGTTTCTACGTGACCTTAGCTCAGTTAGAAGGTTTGGCTTTTGCTTCTCAGCAAAACACTTAGTGGCTGCTTAAAAAGTTAGTAGCTGTCCACAGTACCAGCACTGAAGAACTATAAGCAAGACAGCCTCATCAATGGAGTGGGTATTTGTAAGTATTATGGACTTAGTCACTGGATTTCCACAGATGATAATTCCTTTTTCTTTCATTTCTGTAAGACAATGAATGTTTTACAAATTTGTGCTTTGTTATTGGGAATGTCCCATTAATATAATTTTTAGCTTCCAAGATATGACTGAGCTGGTATTTGGTTTGATAATGGTAATTTTTGTTGTTATTCAGAGCTTTTTGTAAATAGTTGAATCTGGGCTTTTGGGATGCAAATTCTGTGTAGTAGTTCTTCCTTAAAAGATTAGTTGCTTATTTTGCCTGACCCAGTAGCATCCTCTTTTTACATTGCAGTATCTGACTCTTGATGATTAAATGGAAATTTGAATTCCTTGTATGTCCAAACTTTTAGCTTTGATGTGCTTTTATTGCTGTAATTTGGAACACATGTTCTGAACTTTTTTAAAACTTCAGAAGAGTTTCTGAAACTGTTTCTATAAGTTTTAGCAGAAATGCCCCAAATTTTCATTGGTAATTCACTCAGTTTCAAGCCAGCTGTCACTGAGAACTTGTGCAATCTCCAAAAGTTTACCATATCTAGTGAAAACATTCTAAATTCTCCCTCTTTGGTGGTTTCAATAGTGGAGTGAGTATATTGGAGTAACCTATAGTATATTGTAAAACTGTAACAAAAAGCAGAGAAAATTTAAAAATATTTAATGCAACAATTAAGTAATATAGATACAAAAAGTCAAGTAAATAAGAAAAAATATAAAGGTTGCCATAGCAGCAATTGCTTGGCTATGCTGAGTGATTTATGTAACATTGCTATTATAGTAATAAATACATAAAATTATTTGTAAAGTATGTTCAATGTGGTAAAATTAATATTGTTCTGGGAACAATTACCTTGTATTATCTTGACCTTCTCATAGTTAAATGTTTGCCCTTATTGTTGCACTAAGTCTGTTTCAATTTTCTTGTATTTTCAAAAATAAAAAGTGCTGAGGACATGGGGCAGGGGTAGGGAGCAGAGAAACCCAGCTCCCCAGGTAGTGCAATTAGAAACTTAAAAATGAGAGTAAACTAGGTTTTAATGCTGCAGGATTGTGTGGTTTGTGTTGCTGTTGACTTCTTACTTGGTAGCTTCCTGATAGGTAAAATCATGTTGCACATGAAACACACACATAACTGGTCAACAAGAAAATATTTTTTTAATGTGGTGATGGATTTAGTAAATCTCTTGGAATCTCATAATGTTAAACTGTTAATGTTAAACAAATGCCCATAATTTTTCAGTTCTACTTACACTAAATTTCTGAACTGGATATGGATCTCCAAAAGTGGAGAGGAACCAAGTGTTAATAGATTTGCTTTCACTGTTTTAGATGTAGTTCAAACGAATTTTGGTAGGGTCTACACTATGTATGACTGAACTAAAATTGTTTGTGCTGCTGTGCTTTTAAGTGTTGTAGTTTTCCTATTGGTTAATTCCATGAACCTAGATATGTTGCTTTTACATACTGGATATACCTTGCCATTCACTCAAATATTTGTGGAGTAAAATACTTTTCAACCTGAAAAATAGTACAAAACATTGCTTCTAAGCTTGTCACTGGACATTGTTCTTTATACATTGTTCTTTATAACTTTACATTTGCTATTATGTGTAAGATAACATCTTCAAGCACATGAGCAAAAGGCAAATACTTTACTGTTGTGGTTTTTTTGTTTGGTTGGTTTTGGTTTCTTTGTTGTGTTTGTTTGTTTTTGGTTTTTTGGTGTTTGTGGTTTTTTTGTTTGTTGGGGTTTTGGTTTTTTTAATAGCTAAATCTCAGAGTTCAGCAGTTTGGTAGCCAATGTGTTTCTCTACCTTTTCTCAATTTCTGATGTATTTATAAAACAGACTTGCCCCTTTTTTGCACAAATAGAAGAAAAAACATCACTACACAGGTACCAACTGTCATGCTGATGACTGTTAAAATAGAGGTCACTGCCTTAATACTTTTATATACATAATATTGATTAAATGAAAGCCAGACCTGTACTGTGAACATTGTCACAGTAATTTAGACTCTTAGAAATGTGCAGGGTGAGTGGACGTGTAAGGTAGAAAATAACAGATTAGAATAAGGCCTCTAGAATTTTCAAAGAGTTGGGTGCAGACACAAATCTATTCCCACATGTTGTCACAGATCCAGGGTTTAGAGCAAAATCTGCATTTGAGGACTCTGGTTCATCTTTGCTTTCTGTAATGGAGAATCGTCTCTTGTGACAGACATCATCTCCTCAGGGGCAGGATCCTAATATGCTGCAGATGACCTTAAAGCCACAAGGACAAGAACATGTATCACTGGGCTTACAATCTGATTTGGAAAAAATCCACACAGCTAAAGCAGGGAGAAGGGAGCACCTCATGACTGCATGGAAATTAGGTGTCTTACACCTTCAAATATGAAGACCTATCCTAGTTAATTCACCTTCCATTGAAAACCAATGAGCATTGGTGGGTAGTGAGCACAGAAGCCAGTCTTGGGGTAGGAGCTGAAAGGAAGCTGTGTTTCTCCTCTTCTGTTCTACACAAACACACCACTGGACACAGCATTTTCTTCCATGTTATGTATTGATTTTACATTTTAATTATTTCTTAGCCATCAATAGCCTTTGCTTCACAATAGCCTTTTGAAGTTGCTTTATGCATAATGATAGCTGGCTCTGTTCTGTGTATAGGACAGAGCTGAAGTTGTAGTTTAACTCAGGATGCATTTATCTTGTTTTTGGGGAGAACAGGTGGAATATTTTACATTTTCAAAGTCCACCAGTGCCTATTGCATAGTCTCCCACAAATTATAGACAACTTTCTTGTCAGTGATAAGGAAATCCTCAAATGGCCTCTTTGGAGGAACAAGAAAATGAGGTTACAATGAGCATGTGTTAAGCTTTGCAGTGGGATGCTCTTGCTTGTGATGAGCTCAACAGATGGGGGCTTTGTAAACTCTTCAGTAGAGTAATAAACTGTTCTATGTGACAGACTGAGCTTTAAGGAAGAGAGGAATGAATTTGAAGGGTAGAGCTGTGAGAAGGAGGGCTGTAATCTCTTCCCTAGATGGCTATAGGTGGTATTGTGTGTCAGTCTTTTATTTTGCCCAAGTCAGCTGCTGAAGTAGGGTTTAGGACCCAGTGCAGTGAAGCAAAATGGAAACACAAGCACATGAAAAAATAAGTAAAAGCTGAATGAGAAATCAAGAAAATGCTTTGGTGATTGAAAGGATTTTTGCAACCTTAAACAGACTGTTTATTTTGTGTACTTGCAATAAAAGCAAGAATAATATAATACTTCATGCCAGAGATGGGCGGTCAAGGAGAGGTCAGTAGCCTGCAGCTAGGGACTTTAACAGATGCCTGAAACGTGGAGTGTCAGTTTGGCCCTCTGATGAGTTACATTGGTATCCATGACTCCAGGGCTAGGACATTCTGGGTGTAATGCTCTCTGCATTACTGCTGTAATGCAGTGCCCCAGGTGCTGCTGGAGGTCGCCTTTTTACTGACCCCTTAACAGCCATCAAATATGGGAAGTGGGAAAGACTAAGCCCCATTGCTTAGGGTTCTTCTGCGGGCATGAGACGTGTAAGCAGGGCTTTCTTCAGAGAGGGGAAAGAACCCACATGCCTCCTATTAAAAAGGGAGCTAGCTACTGAGCAAAATGGAATGCTTGTCCTCTTCAACTAGAACTGTGGATCTTGTTGTGGATTTTTCTTATCACTTCCTTATTGGAATTTTCCCAAATAAAATATTTTGCAAAATCCAGACATTTGAAACATTTTAAAAAAACCCCAGACAGAGATGGAAAACACCCTTGAGGTCACTTAATTTCTGCCTCTAGAAAGGTGGTTTGGGTTTTTTTGAGGGGGTGGCAGATAATTTTTATATTTCCATGGGACATTTTTTGGTTTGGACAAAAAATCTTATGTAGCCACATTTTACTTAAAAACATGTTAAACATATGTAGAACATATTCAGTGAGATAAAATTCTGATGTACTGTGCTGTTTTCTCAAAAACTGAGTATCTATATTGCTTTCAGCAAAATTTTATTACTCTTTCAGTTAAGGTTTTTGTCATGTTGCTAGTTTCTGATCAGAAATCCAGATAGTCGGAATAGTGCTTTGTGAAACACTTGGAGTTTTTTATGTTTCAAAAAGAAGGAAATTTTTAGTGTTTAAAAGTTGATAAGAAATACAGTGGTCCTGCTAGAAGAGGTGTTATTTAGTTTGTGGACCAAGTGATGATTGACATTGTTAGTATGTTTTTGAACTAAAACCTAAAACTCTGTCATGTCTTTTGTGATGGAGTGTATTAATATACAATTTGTGTTTTTTCGCACACCCTCCAGCATCATTGAGCTCTATTCTGACTGGGGAGTTCAAATAAGAAATAACAAAATACCTTGAGGGAATAATCCTCATATTTGTTTTGTTAACTCAGCTAAATTAACTTACCATCACAAAATGTGCTCGAAGAGGAGAGAAATGAAATACTGTTTGACTGCTGCATGCTGAAAACTGTACTGTTTATGGCTGAAGGATTTGTAGTGTTCAGTGTAGAAGTAACCTATTGCAGTGATAATTGTGCATGGCACAATGAATTATGGTGAAGTGATTGCTCACCTAAGGCTGAAATTGCTGGTGATGCATTACTTGGGGCAGTTCTACTAGAGAATAGTTTTTATAGGCACATAAATGATACCAAGTACCGGAGTAGCCACAAAGCAACAATACTGAGAATGGTGTGCTGTCATAAAATGTATGGAGGAGCAAAGGGAATGGGACAGAGGCAAAAAAAGGACCATTAGTTGTGCTGTACTGTTGCAGAAGAACTATAGTGATAGATGCATATGGCTCTCCTTTGCTCCAGTTTGAGGAGCAATCAGCAGAATGCACTTTCTGGAAGTGTGTGTCTGTAGTGATAAGTCTGTTAACTTCAAGAAAGAACACCCAAAAGAGAGCCGTGATTCAAAATGCTCTGCAGGTGATGTCCCTTCTCTTCCAGAAGCACCATTTTCTACACCACTGCTTCTTTGTTCATGAGGCTATTAAACAGAGGAAAAAATCAATACATAATTTATCTTTCCACATGTGGCAGTGTTCAAGAAAGTGAAAGAAATTGATAGCAACTGAAGAAAAAAGTGTTTTTGGTATTATGCTAGGAAGGAAAATAATTTTTTTAGAAGCAGTTTTAATGTGCTTTTACAGCTATTGCATGTGTGAATGTCATCTGTGAAAGTGAATGTTGAATATAATGTGTGATAGCTGGCTTTGTGCAAAGTTTCCAGGAAAAAGTCAGGAACTGATGTGCACTACTAGGAATGGGAAGTGATAACAGTAACATTATTCTAATCAAGTCTGCAGATCTCTGTTCCAGAATATGAAGAGCTCAGAGTCAAGTTTTACTCTGTCTAGTGACTTTAATACTCATATTTTGCCTTCCAAGAAAAAAAAATCACTTCCAGAGAGCCAGGTTGTTTTGTTTTGTCGTATATCTTTATTGTTCTGGACTCACCTCTGTGAGTGTGATGTGGTGGCTTAAGGACAAGATAGATCTCCATGGGCATTCTGCATGCAGAAGGGTTTCTCTGGGAAGGAAAAATTAAGGGATCTCTGGATGGCTTCCTTAGAGGCTTGTTTTTGGACTCACCTTCTCCAAATGTTCTGGAGGTCCTGGGTAACCTATGGGAACAGGAGGGTTGTCAGCTCTCCAGGTTTTTAAATCCCTGCTGCTGTTAAAAGAAGGGCTTCCTCATAACTGTCTGACAGTGGCTCTGCCTGATGAGCGAGTAGTCCTGTAACTGTGGCTATTGCAAATGATGATTTCACTGCCAGCTGTAAAGCATTAGGAATTGTAGTTTGTGCACAGTGTGTGCTCTGAAGCTAGCTGGCTAGAGTCAAAAATTAAAATGACTTGTACTTTGAGGTAACAGAAATGTTTAACAGCAGTTAGGCTACTGTGAAAAATGCTACCATATTTTTTCACCTTTGCATATCTCTGACTATTCAGGGGTCCATAGGCTTGGAGTTCTTGGAGTGTCTTGGAGTTTCTGTTAAGTTCTGGGCAGCTGGTGTTGCAAAATACAGGTCAGTTTTTCTGGCAGTCAATTGCTGTGACAGTATCACTTTACCTCCAGGATTTCCTCATTTAGGTGTATGGTTTATTGCTATGTGGGTTCTCAAGAGCTCACTGTAGTTGTTGCTCTCGAACAAATACTTTGACTATGACTCTTCATAATTTTCCTGCAAACACAATATAAAGGCTGAAGTGTAATTGTTTTTTTATGTGATATTGGCTAATTCTCTTCACTGGTGTTTTGAATCCAGGTCAACAAACTCGTAAGACTGGCAAACTGATGTTCTGAAATAAGTCAGGAGCATGGAATTTCTGCCAGACTTTCACTCCAGGCTATGGCCATGTTTAAGTTTTGCAATTGGAGTTTTCTTGTTTGGGCTTCGCAAGTATCTGAGGATATTTTGAGGACAAGATATTCAGATTGGGAAATTGTTGGAAAATGAACCAGTGCCTATACTTTTTCACACAGGCTTAAACTCTTCCCTTGAAGGAAGAATTTCCTGCATTTCCCGGATTGATGTTTAAGGGTTTTTCAGATTAAAATTTTGAGTGACTTGGTGCCAACATGCAGCTCATATTTATAGTTCTGCCTTAACAATAGCATGACCTCAGTTCAGTGAGTGTAGAATTTTTATTCAGCATACTTAAGCAATTTTCAGCCTCACTGCTGAAGCAATTTAAACCTTCCAAATAGGCTTCAAATGTTTCCCAAGATAATACCTGTATTTACATAATTTAGGATTGTTGTGGTTGAGTCCACTTAGACAACATGATAGAGGGATCTTCTGGTATCCAGCCATGATTAGAAGACTGTAGCATTTTCTTATGTACTTAAGAAACTGATTGCCATTAAATTATCAAATTGGAGTCAATTATTTAGGGGGTGTGCCATCATGTAGCTCTCCAAACATTTATATTGGTTTTCCTCTGTGTTTAGTTGTGTTTTTAAGCAGAAAATAGATGGGCATTGATCTTGCTCTCTGAGGCTGTGTGTAATTAGCAGTCAGTTATCAAGTAGTAATACATTTCTGAAGCAACCTTCCTGACTGTCTCCACTTATAGCATAGCGATCTTGGTTTTCAGGTGATCATGGTGCATGTGAACTAGATATCTTTCAGAGGAAATTTAATCCAGAATATCTCTTGAGACACTGGAGGCCCTTTGGAACAGCCATGATGATCTAACCAACAAACATGCTGCCTCACCATGAAGTGCCTACCATGCAGCATGAGGTTTTTGAACCACTGAGAGCTCCTTCAAGATTTTGGTGATGTTCTTGCACTGTATCAAGGACTGAATGTGATCTGTGTCTCTCTTTTGCCAGCTCTCAGTGTTTTGTTTTGCCTGATGCTCCTTCCTCATCCACCTACGCTTCTCCTGTTGTGTAACCATCTCTCCTTTTGCCTGTTTTACCTTCTGCTCCCATGGTCCTTTGCCAAACCCCTTTTTCCAAAATTTTAGATTCTTTTTTTCTTCCTACCACTCTTCTGTGTCAAAGTCACATATAAAGTCCTTCAGCTGAGACTTGCTGTTCCAAAAGACATAGCATGTCACAGATCCTATAGTACATGTAATGCAGCATGTGTAAAACAAACTGTGCTAGCCTTTTCCACTGGTATGCCTTAACCTGGTTTAGATGGATAATTTATCTGGTGTCTGATGCATAATCTCTCTTTTAAAGTCTTTTTTCCCCCCAGTAAATCTGGAATGACTGTATCACTGAAATATGTTACTTGTATAACTTAATCCATTGTTAAATGGATGTGCTGGATTTGAGACTGCATCTGTTCTACATATAGAATGACGTTTGCTTTATCCTAAGAAACCGTGTGTAGAACTTTTAAGCTGATAATTCATCACTGAAAGTCTGCTGTTTATCCACATCATGGCTTTAGAGAAGATGCTGGAGCTATGTGATCCACTCTAATGAAAATCCAAACCAGAAAATTCTGTCAATTGAATATCTCTGCACAGAACACATTCTTCTGCTCATGAAATCTTATTTGGCTTATCAAAGAAACCTAAATAAGAAAGTAATGGTGTTTATAATGTCTGTAGCTTCTGTGCCTTACATAGTTAAGGTAAAAACCATAATGTCTCTTTCCTGTGTGGCGGAAAAAGATTGGATTGTAAGGGCTTTTTCTTTCAACAAAATACATGCCTGTTTCAAAAGCAAGTAAGCTTCATGCTTTCAGATATTTTGTATGCCATCTTTGTAGCCCTTTGATTTTATACTATAGCATGCATCACTCACAGAGGATAGCAGAAACCAAGAGAGACTGGGAAGAGCCAGTGCACAGGCTAAGCTTAATCAGCCCTGCCAAGCCTGTCAAATGTCTGGAGACATGCAGCAGTTTAGTACATGTAAATAAGCTTTGAAACTTTTGGTGTCTCAGCCATGTCAGTTTAAGGCATGTGTTTCATAATGGTGCTTCTGTTCCAAAATGTCTTAAAATATTGTAGAGAAGGATAAATGTGATAAATGAGTAGTAGAATTTCACAGCCCTTAGAGCAAATTGCAAGGGTTTGTTTTTATAAGGAAGCTATACTCATCAGAAACTGTTAATGTGCCTGGCAAGGTGCTGAACCGCATCAGCTTAAGCTGAAGTGGGCAAAACAGGAAGAGGAATGGAAATTTCTTGTGACTTATATCTGTGGCAGTGAGGTCATGATCAAGAATGACTCCACCACTAGTAAATGCTGCTATGCCAAAGTTTGACAGTAAAATATAGGAAAGCCAATAAAGTTTTCATTTTACTAGTAGAAGGCAATGCAACACTCATTACTTGTATGATTATTGTGAGAAAAATAAATAAATAGAAAAACCCTCAGTGAAAGTTAAGGTGTTGGAGATTGCAAACTACTACAAAAACTGATGGTTCTGAAGGCTCTTACAGATTGTTGAAACTTATTTTTCCATCAAACTACAAGCTCTTTTAGCACATTGCTGAATTTTCTATTTACTCATTCTTGTTAAGGCATATTGAGGGACAAACTAACAGAAAACAGTGCAGGTGTTCTTTTAGGCGTGCAGAGGCAGTTTGTGTAGATCGCGGCTGTTCTGTGCAAGAGAATTTCAGTGTGTCACTGCTTTGGCATGCCTAAACAGAGACACTGGCATTACAGATGATAGTTGTACTCCAGCTTTGACTGATATTGAGTGTTCTGTGCTGCAGAGTATTCCAAATGAACTGGATTGCCTGCTTAGTGCTTGGAGAAAGTTAGAAAATTTTCATGTTCCTTCATTCTTAATAATCTTCTCTTAAAATATAGCAGGAGGAAATCAGAGATTTTGAACTGCACATCTGGTGCTCTGATAGCTGTCAATTTGTATTGATTTTTTTTGACAGTGCCTGCTAGTTGCTGACAGTTGTTACAAGCTGTGATTTACGAAGTGTTACTATTATTCTAAACAATCACCATGTGAAAATGTGATACTACTGTCTGAGTAGTAAGGCATACTGTCTCATTTATAATCTTACATTTTCCTCCTGAATGGGATTTATAGGGCTCTTCTGTAGAAAGATATTAATAAGAAAAATGGGCAAAACATTTTTAATACATCAGCATTAAAAAGAGTTTATAGAACATTGATGTAATACAAAAATAACCCAGTTTTATATGCCTTTTTTGAAAAAAACAAAATAGAAGTGCATTAATTGATTTGTAATTGGAAATAATTAACACTTAAACATGAAAAACCCATTTATGTACTTAATCCTAATGACACTGCCACAGAGCATGGGATTGTTTTACAGTTCCTTACCTAATTATATGGAACCAGAATATAGAAAGTACAATGCCTAAAACAATACAAGTGATAGGTGCTCATGTCAACTGCCTTTCATATTTTGTCTGCTTTTAAGTTACACTGATGTTTGGAGCGAAAAAAGTTCAGTGGTTTGTTCCTCCATTTATACTCTTCCCTACCAAACAAAAGGCCGTTGATGATTGCTGTGAGAACTTTGTTATTCTACTTCATTAGTATTTAAACAAGTAAAAAACTCCAAACCTGTAGAAAAATGCTGCATCACTTGGTCTTTATTAGGTAGACTAACCTCACACTTTTATCTTAAGTTTGAGCTGCTTTATGGTTTTTCTTTTTATACTTTCACCTCCTTTTACATTCATTTCTCTAGTAATTTCACTTTTGCAGGTCAAATGCTGGTCTACTGTCTCATTCTTTTAGCTGTTATTCACACTTTTTTGGACTTGGCTAAAACTGTGTATGACAGGGAAATTCTCATTATTAAATCAATTTTATTTTCTCTGTATGTTTTAGGCATTATTAATTAGGGATGGCTTCTCCTGCTGGAGCAATGGCCAATAAAACTTGTATGTAAATTAAGTTGCAAATACTCTGACAGGTTTTTTGTTTCTGTCTGGTTGTTTTATCAGTAAGTGAATCAAGAAATTTAACACACTTATCCTGTTTGCTATTTGACCTTATATAGTGTTTATATTTTTGTATACTCCAGTGAGGGTCATTGTTTGGTTTAAATTAAAGAATGATCTGAAGAATGAATGTATATGCAAATCCTGGGTGTTTATGCATAACAGGTATGGGCAGTTTTATTAAGCAGTTAATTAGATTTTGTTCTAACTCTGCAGCAGGTCACAGCCATTCTCACCACTTTTCCAAGTCCTATTTCAAAATTTATCATTAATGCTGTACTGCATTTCATTATAAAGTATAAGCTGTGACTGGGTATAAACATAAAACTAGACTTGAGCTAGGAGTGGTAGCACTTATCCTAATAATTTATCCTTACTTTGGATACAATGTGGAGGCAAGGAGTTGAATTAATTAAAACTTTCTTATTCTGGTGCATAAGACTGGAGATAAGATAAGATTTCAGCCACCTTAAAGATGTTATTGATTCTTTGTTTAATCATATTTTCCCCTGAATTTAGTTCTGAACACTTTAATTAATAAATAGCTGAAGAGATTAAGAGCTTGAAATCTCTCCGCATTCAAAAAACAAGCTATGTTAGGCATAAGGAAATCTACTTTCTTCTTTCCTAGGTTAGTTAGAAAAGCAGTAAGCTTAAAAGATCATTGAGAACTAGGTTTTACTGGTTCCCACATACAGAACTGAAGGAAAGGAATTTGCTGTTAAGTTGTCAAAGCAAGTCATATCTGGAAAAATGGATAACCACTGATATCAGAAGATAAAAGGGGCTGGGAAGAGATTTTTACAATCAAGATATGGCCTATTAAAACTGAAGGAGAATCAGAGTGAAAACATTCTTTGATGAATTTCACCTTATAAACAGAGTATTTTGGCTTGTCCAATGGGAAAAAAAGTGAATTGTTTTCAAATTAGGTTTACCTTAAAAAGGTCGAAGGGCATTTAATGTTAATCAGTATCATCAATCCCTTAGCTATGCACAGGGAAGCTCAGACAGATCGGATGTGGCACTCATTTTCATGGCCCCTGAGTTAGGTGTCTCATTTTGCTCCAGGAGGAAAGAGATATCCTAAGGCTGCAGTTCAGCAAAGCTTCCCAGTCAGTGCACAGAGGAGCACAGAGAAAACTGACATAATCTGCTTCAGACTAAACTGTCTCTTCTTCCAGCTAAAGCACTGACGTTGTTTAAAATAACTTAACTTTCTTTGAGTAGGTGTTGGAAATTATCCCTAAATATCTCTTGATTGCTGAGAGAGTTAAACAGAAAAGACAATTTTAGATTGTGTTTAGGGCAGTCAAATCTCCAGCTAAGAGTAAGAGATCTATTTCTGCAAAAATGAATTGCAATTTTTTGCTCTACAATGTAAATAATATCAGCATTGCCTTGAAAAAAAATCTAATAATCTTAGATCACTTCATCCTTTGTGCCTAGTTGAAGGCACTTGCAATCTACCCAGAAAACAAATAATGATTTCAGTGGCAAATAAATTTGCCATAGTGGGACTGAAAAACTTATTATAATAAATGTGACTAGACTAGTTTTGTCAATGCTTACAACATCCAGGAGATTTTCCCTGGGGTAGAGTTCAAAATGGAGATACTTTGTTCATGTGAATGGACTCTTATTTGGTAAACCATGCATGGTGGCATTAGGGAGGATTCTGTGACTTAGCCAATGGATCTGATTCTGGGTTTTTAACTGCTTGAGCTGTGGAGAGTGGGGACTTACATTACCTGCTATGCCAAAATTCCAAGCAGACATGGGCAGACTTGATCAGTTTGTGGACACATGAATTATTTAAGGCTATCTAATTACGTGATAAGATTTTTCTAGTTCCTACCACAAGTTTTGTGTATGTTTGAATTGTTGCAAGAAGAGGTCTCAAGGTTATCTAAACCAACGTTTTTCATTCATAGAACTTCACCTGTGAAGTATACTGCTGCACAAAACCATACACTACAGAGCTAGGAATTAGTCACAGAAACAAAGTGTTCTTAATTTTTGTAGCAAGGCTCTCCTTCAGCATTGGGTTTCCTTCATAATCAATAAAAAGATAGGGCTAGAACACACCTCAGGAGGTCAAATAATTCACTCCCCTTCCATAATAGACCTTTTCTCTCTCTAAGTGGATTTCAGTTGTATGGTTTAAGGTAACAGGTGATTGCCTCATCTGTTCTGGGATGTCTCCAATACTAGTGATTCTACAGCAGGTTTTGGTGCCTGAATATCCTTACAGTTTTTCTAACACCATGCCTGACTCTTTCTTGCTCTGGTCACTTATTTTACTGCCTGACATGGATGTAGAGAATAGTTGATTCTGAGTAATGTTAAGATTGAAATTATATTTGCTGCTTTTATTTTCCCCTAGCATTTAAGGAAAAATGAATATGCATGCATGTTCACATGCACACATATACTTATGTGTACATATATAAATGAACACACACACCTTAGTCTTTTGTCGTTCTTTCTTTTTCCAGGAAGTACTTATTTAGTGCAAGAAAGGTGATCAATATTAGACATGCTGTTCTCTCCTTCCCAGTTGTGGAGAGAATGCAAAATTTTGCTTTTCTTTATAAATATGTCCACGCTGGGAATGTATCCATATGTAAGCATTGCTGAAGAGTTTTTCCCTGGGAATATCTGTGGGTGGGATCCCAAGCCCTTCTCTCTCTCTCTCTGTATGCACTATCCATGAGCCACCTTTGAGAGGTGCAAAATAGATAGAGATCCACTAAGATATATAGGTGCTTTCATTGTGATTTAAAGAAAAACATTATCCTCTTTGTCCAAGCTGTTATCTGCTTTTCTTTACTTTTTCTTCCCCACCTTTATTTTTAAGGAGTACATCCAATGTAAAATTTTCACATATGATTTTGAAGTAGATGTACGTATTTCCCTGTAGCCTTGATATGAATGTGTAGCCCAGGCTTTCCAGGGTGCCAGCACTTCTCTGAATTTCATTATGGGAATGTTTGTTCTCCCTGTGAAATTTTTTTTTCCAATCTGTCTATTGCATTGCTGGGATCACTGAGCCCCAGCATTCCTCTGGTTAGTCCCTTCATAGATCTGAGCATTAAGCCCAGTGTAGGTACCTTCCTTCTCAAAATGAAAGTGTTTACAAGGATAACTGCATCTAACTTGTGGTTGAAGGCCTAACATCGTAAATCAACAGAAAACTAAATATAAACAGATTCCCCTGGATTTTATGCATGGAGCACAGATCTTCTTTTGGCAGATGCACACTGGATCTGAAGAAAGCACAGCAATGGCAGCAGTACTCTTACAAGTGTCTACAGTCTAGAGTGTGTGTAGAAATTATGGTTAAATACCACTTTTGCATAAAACAGTGCCTTACAGATATTTTTTCATCTTCTATTTCATCAGGGTCTAGTCCTCTACTGCTTTCAAGCTGTAATGCTGAAACCTGTCAGAGGACAAATTAAGTGCGAGTAGTCAGAACTTTATGCCCTTAACCTTATTCTGAATAGGTGGACACTAAAGTGATGTGTATGTTTATGTATGTAAACACAGATATATATAAAAATACATCCATTTGGTCTTTAAACTCTATCAGACAAGTTCTGTGATGCTACTTAGTTTGCTGTGAGCTTTTAGGGAACATGATGTGTCTATTTTTAGAAGAATATTCTTCAATATGATAAGTAATGTAGCTTCTTCCCTTGTCTTATGAAAAGCACATTAATTAAACCTAAAATAGGAAAGATGATACTCTCTTCCCAGTTCCTTCTATTAGATTTTTTTTTTTATTCTGATGGTCCGGAAGGCTTTTTTGAGTTTTCTGGGTTTTTTTTATGGTAGAAATAAGTCTGATTTTTTTTTTTGGTCTTGTTGCATCTTGTTTCTTAGTTGTTCTGTGTTTTATAAAAGCTTTCTTAAATACATAGATTTCTCCTCCATTTCATTTAATTGCAGTGAATGGTCTCATGCCCTCCAGAAAGTCCCTTAAACGCAGATAATAATGAACTTCGACATAACTTGTATTATATTTGTCAAAAAAGACATCTTTCCTAACGTGCACATGACCTTTCTTCATTTCATATCTGAAAGCATGAGATCAAGAAGCTTAAATGTTTTCTTTTTTTTATGTGTCCTCTTTCAAATTAGCTGGGCAAAAGATCAATAGATCCTCTAGTTCCTGAGATCTTCATTTTGCAAGTCCACTTCTGCTCATCAGAAAACAATGTTTGTTGCAATCTAAGGATAAGTGTGGATGACTGGTGCAAGTAAAATCCTTATCAGAATATTGACAGAAAATCCCTGACTGGCTTAACCATTAAGAAAAGCAGCCTAGTTTTAAGGGGTTGTGTCCAAAGGATAGGAGGGAAATCCAAATGTTAAGGTAAGAGGGTAGTCTCTTCATGAAGGACAGATGGAGAAAGTGTTTTGGCAGCCTATATTAAAATATTGTTTTCTGCCTAAGCAAAGGACTTTCCTGTCTAAATGCATGTTACAGAGAGCATTCAATCAGGACAGGTCTTTACAGCTCCGTCTGCTCTATTTTTATTAATTTTTAAATGCTGATTTGTGTTCTTGAACACTTTTTTTTGTGTTTAATCAAATTTTTGCATTTCACAGCTTGTCATTTTGGCCTCTTTAAAGAAATAATATTGGTTTTAGACTGCAGAATAAACAGTACATAATCATAATCTTATTTGATCATCTATCTCACAGTATTGTATAGTGGCTTCAAAGACTGCCTCCATCTACAGAAATTTCAGTCAAATTCCTGATTTAAGTTTACTGTTTACTAAGAATACTCCTGAATCAAGTCTGTAAGCCAATCTTGCAAGGATGCAAGATACAACGAGTTTCTCCTTTTAATTGCAATATATGACATAGTCTGCAAATTGGTCTTCATATTTTCAGGGATACCTTAGCAAAACCATAAGACTCCCTCGTGAATACCTTTATTTTCTTTGATGGCATGAAAATCTAAAATTTTGGGACTGCTGTTGCTGCTGTGGGACTTCAGAGTTCACCAAAACTGAAAACATATGTTTCACTGTGTTTTCTGACTTGTTTATGTTCATTTTCCATCATAAACATAAATAATTTTGTTCCATTTCTATCATCCCTGTCAGAGTGGGGTCATGTTATGATTAATTATTATTAACTGTGAAGAAAAATCATCAAATAATTAATGGTAATATAAGAGTCCAGCAGTGGTGGCTGTTTATGATTGGCACTAAGGGAGTTCAAAATCATTACATTTCAGACTTGTATGATCACTGCTGGTTTCTGAATCTCTTGCACACCCTGCTCCTCAGCATATCTGCTTCAACTATGTTACTTTTGGGCTTTGTACTACTTGTTGTAAGAGTACGATTGTGTAGGGCAACATGACAGGTCATTTTTGGTTTTACCTTTTCTCAAAATGTCAAATCACTTCTTGAAGCTTTCTACCCATTTAAGTGATTTATTTTGTTCTAACTTCTATTCATCAGTCCTTGAAAAATCTGGGGTAGTTTCTCTGTATTAGCCTTTTCCCAGGTTGAAGTCATCAAAAAGATGTCTAAAAAAAACCTACAGAAAGAAACTGTGCTAAAAACCTCCAGATGAAGGGTTGATAACACCTAATTCTTTAGCACAAGACAGGTCACCCTGCAGTAACCTGTCAGATGATACATTGCACATCTGTGATGACACCATTTCTTCTTGGGAGTACTTCTGAATGCACTAATGTGAAGAGCATGTTCTATATCCTGCTGTAAGTGTATTGTGGAAACTGAGGATGCACAGAGGGAAAAGAAGGATGTTTTGCGTGTATATTGATTTGCATTCAGAGAATGGATGTCAAGGTTTTCAGCAGTTCAGAAATGTCTTAGGACTTACTTGCTGCTTTGAAGGAAAAAGGGAGAAAAAGGTCAGATAGCAGTTCGAGGTGATGTGGGTATATGTATAACCATTTCAAACCAGCAAACTCCCAACCTGTTAAATCATGGCACAAACCACAGTTGACATTCCATCACATCTCTCTGTCAAATGATGCAGACGGTATTTCTACCTTTTGTGTTTTTGCAAAACAAAGAGTAAAAATTGCAATCTAACATGTAGATTTGGAGAAAGAATAATTGAAATTTGTGTAGTCTTTTTGGCATCATAGTTATCCAAATGAAAATGACAGTCAGTAAACTATTCAAAGAAATAATTCATATGTACCATGTACATTATACTTGTATTCAAGTGACAGATGTGACAGGTTGCAGTGCAAGAAAAAGGTCAGATCAGGTATTTTATATCTCTACTTGCTCACAGACTGAAACATTTGGATGACTTTATGCAAGGAGTACATTTGTCAGATATGTCTAATCCAGGTGTAAAGTCCCAGAATTAGAATGGTATTTCCAGATCTGCAGTGGACTCTCTTCCTTTTATCTCTTCAATATTTTTCCTGTGTTGACTCATGTGGCCTGATGTCTGCTTGGTCAAAAAATGTCATCTTGCCTCTTCACTCTCACAATCATTTTCCACTCTTCCATGGTCCCTGATTATTTTGGCTCGGTGTTTCTTTTGAGGTTGTTCCCACAGTCTCTCTTCAAAAGAGGTACACAAAAAATCCATTTCTCAGGTAGTTTATTTTTTAAATGGGCTGTTAACTCATTTATTCTCCAAGCTAAATTATTCCTGATGCATCTAAATTTGTAGATTTTTGGGAAGTAATCATGGCTGTGATGAGTTCACATAAATCAGCATCTTTGTTGTGCTGCTCTTTACATTTCTGTTTTTGCATTTGAAATCCAGCATTTACCATTACGTTTGAAGTTGGGCTCTGATGAAATTCATAAGTAACTACAAGAGTAAACGGTCTTTTAGAAGCATGCTTTGAAATGTAATGGCTATCAGAACACTGCTTTCATTAATTAGTGTTTGTAGATTGATGAGCAGCCTGAATAAATTCTCTCCTCCTCTCACAGCTTTTTTTTTTCCTCTGATGTTCAACTTGCCTCTTTCATAATATTTAAAGAATGATAATTCCAAGCTGTAATTTGGGCTTCTTGGTCTTAGGAGTGCTCTATTACTTACAAATTTATCATTGGCTTAGCTTTGTTGTGTCAATAAGTTTCTGTAAAGTCTGATGATTGTAAAGGGAAGAAGGGATATGAGAGTAATTTGAAGTACCATTTTTATTCTTCAGGACAGTTTTTTGTTTTTTTAAACACCTCTCACATCTTAACACTTAGGTTTTGCTGTTTATTTTGTATATTTTTCATTTGTGTTAAGAGAAAAGCAACTTTATTTGTAAGTCTTTCACAATGTCATTGAATTCTAATTATATGCTATTTATTCTTACCTTAATAGGTGGGCATTCTGAAGGAAAGTAATTTTGATAGTGAGACTTACAGCAGACATCTATGCATGCCTATCTCAGCTTCATTGTCCTCAAAGCAAATCAATATGTTTCTGCCCTACTGGAATTTTATAAAAGCTATCAGTTCACGGTGTGTCAGCTGCAAAACTTATTTTCTAAAAGAAGAAGAAAAGCAATTTGAGACACCAAATTCTGTAAAAAAAAAAAGTGCAGTTAGGTTACTGATTTAATACTACTACTCTAGCAAGGTGTGCTATGTGAACAAATTGAATTACAGGACTCAAATTTGTCAATAGGCAGCTTTTATGGTAACTACTGCTTTTTTTTGTTTTTTCTTTATAGCAGACAGATACTTTCAAAAACTCATAAGTTCTCTTTCTCATTTGTCTTAAATGTACTTTCAGTATTTCTAAGAGATTCAGGGAAAAGATAATACAATAAATACAGAGTTCCTCTCAGCAAAGTAAGAAATAGCAGTCTCTATCAAACTCTTTAGACAATTTATCACAAGGGCACTGATTGACAGTACTGACAGGAGGAGTTCCTGAGCCAAGTCTCTTTTGAGGCTTGCAAGTTGATCCTTTCTGGGCCATCTGGAAATAAACCTGAGCAATATGTCATCTCTGTGAGGTTGTGTTGTTTTGGGGTTTTTTGTTTGTTTTGTTTTTGTTTTTTAGGATTTTGTATTTAATAAGTCTTGCTAAGAGCTGCCAGGATCATGCTAGTGCTCCCAAGAGATTTATTTGCTCTCCCTTTAAAATATTGATCATATGAAGTAGTAAGTTAGGCATCGAGTAATGAAAACAGCAGCCAGCTGGCCTGTCAGAAGGAGGGTACTGCTAATGGATAATCATAATTGGCACACGTCTGAAATGGTCCATTTTTCTCCACCTCTTCTGTTCTCTGGACAAATTAATGTGTCAGGTATCAAGGTTATCAGAATTACAAACGTTTCGTTTAGAAAAGAATATTTTTGGCATCTTTTCCTTAACTGAATTCTGAACATCCAGATTTTCATTGGAGCCGCACTGTGAATCTGGAGCAAACTTGGCATAATTTCAATAAATTGGCAGAATTACTGCTGATAAACAGACTATTCATTTGGTTTGGATTTGTCACTTCTGATTCCATCCTTTGTGGCTCTTTGGAGAGAAAAGGTGACTTTTGTTTGGGGGTTTTTTGTTTGTTTGGCTTTTTTTTTTAAGCAGACTGTGATTGACAGGGTTTTACCCACAGAAGTACAAATGGTACATAGTCCTTGCCCAAAGCAATACATTTATGAAGCATCCAGCTTCAGAACACTCTGGGTCTGAACCCTTCCAACCTACCCCCCAAACTGGGTTTTGATACTGTGTGCACTTCTTGGCCACTGAGTAGTTATTTGTGAGCATTGTTATGCTGTGCATACAGCCTGCTGTCTTGAAGTTGTTCTGAGAATTTTGCTGGTGACCTACATTGGAAGGCAACATTTAATTCCAGTTTTTTAAATGAGGCATGCAATTCACAAAATTTCTGAATAAAATTATGTTCTGGATCAATATGACCAAGAAGATCAGTAAAACTCCCATTTCTCTCTTCCAACATATCCAAAAAATAGTGAGAATTAAAAGTTCAAAAGCCTGGGATTTTTTATTTTCTGTGCCAATTGAAGGCTGTCTTCATGTTCAGTGTACAAAAGGCCATTTGGTTGCTACTGAAATTGCTGACTAAAATGCCCATAGCTGACACATTTGTCAGAAGACTGACAAGCATCTGATTCAATAAAGGTTTCCAGCCTTTTGTTTGACATTTTGGTGGTTGGTTATCATTGTGAAGGGGATTGTTAGTGAATTATTTTCATTCTGAAGCACATATGGATATAACTTATTTTATAGCTCTGTCATTGCTGAAACCTAAAGCAACGTTTTCTGCTTTTCTACATGCACTTAGGTGAACTTTGTTTTTAGCAATACCACTACTTTGAGAGAAAATACTTTTTAAAAAATCTGTAGCTTCTCAACACTGCGGACTATCATCATCACTGCAGGCAGATGAGAGCTAAATCTTTGGGTCATTTCCCAGCACTTCATCTTTTTAATGCCTTCATGTGACAGAACAAGTACTTCATGACTCCCACAGAATGCCCATGACAACTAAAATGAAGTGTAAAACTCATGCAAATATTATTCCTCCTGTGGTGGGAAGTTAATCTGTGAGGTTCAAAGCATTTGTAAAGTGGTCTAATCCTTGATATAGCAGGTATGCTGGGGACTGTAGTGGGCCTTCTTTGTCTTCTTATAAAACATCAGGTGTAGGTGAAAAGTATTACTACAAAGTATGCTCAGCTATGTTAAATTAGGCCGGAAAGAAGAAAACTGAAAACTGGCTTCCTAGGTTATTGTACTGTGCTAGATGATCGTTATATATTACACGTTGGCAATCTTTTACTGTGTGAAGAATGCAGGAAAGGTAGCTTAGGAGAGCATAGGAAGCATCTATTTCCAGTTGTACAGCATTCTGCATGGTCAACCTATACAACAGAAACCACTATCCTGCCTCTGAGTGTTAGTGTGGCTCCAGTTTTGGCTTTGCACTACACCCTTAATTGATTTATGTTTAAGCTCTGCCTCAGTGGAAATGATGGAAACATAGAATTGTAGAATTTCTAAGGCTGGAAAAGGCCTCTGCATTCCTTGATTCCAATGGTTAACCCAGCACTTTCATTTTCAACACTTAACCTTATCCCTAGGGGCCCCATCCACATGTTTTCTGAACTTTTATGTTTCCTTAAACAAACATTACAATGTAATTATAATTTAGTCACTGCTCTATCCCCACTATGCTTCAAGATAATGTACTTTTAAGATGTCTCAGGGTTACTATGGCTTCAGATTCTCCGCTGAATTTGGCTAAGAACCACCCATTCTTCAGGCAGGCATAATCTCTATCAAACACAACAGTTCTCACAATTTTGAGTAGTTTGAGCCAGCATTAGTAAACATGTGCCCTTTTCAACATCTCCCACAGTCCTGACTTGATGTGCCATACCCCTCACAAGCCTTCTGTTTTTGTGAACTATTTCAGCAGCCAGAAGGATGACACTGGTTCTGAGGAGAATGGAAAGCCAACACAAATATGTGATTTCAGAGCCTGTAGAACATTTTGGATCTGCTTCTGAGGTTGCCATGTTTTATGGTGACAATACTGTTATGTTCAACGCTAAGAAACTGGTACAGTTCCTTGTCCTGGGACAAGGAACCCTCTGACAAATACCAAGAAAAAAAAAATGGTTAGACTTTCAGATCCTTGAATTGGATGTTGTAAAAAGTACATCTTAGATGTATTTCTGACACCAAGCCTGTGTCTTTCCTTCTCCTTTGCCTGCTGCCACCTAAAGACCATTTTCATGGCTAAGTTTAATTTCTGTAAGAGTGAAATCACACCTCATAACTTTGGTTTTAAGAAAATTCTTATTTTCTTCATAATGTTCACTCCTAGACTTGGGAAGTTCTGTTTGTATTAATAGCTACAGATCTAAAGGGAAATCCATTTTCACATAGCCAAAGCATTTTGTGCCTTGACAAAACTCAATTAGAGCTCAGACTATGTCTAGAAACGCACTGAAAAATGTTTTTCCTCACAGCATTTATTTAATACAGCTCTGGAGCTGAATCCCAGTCTTTTAAGTTCTGCATTTCTGCAGAGATATTCACTATGGATATGAATTGGTAGATTGATCCTTCAGTTATTGCCTAAATGAAGGACATCAAGATCCTGTTATCTGAGCCTGGAGTTCTTTTTAAAGCATCATTTGTGTGGAAATGGTTGTGGACAGTCACTGGAAGAAAGATGGAAGGTAACTGTGGCTTGCACATAAATGGAGCATGTATATATAAATGATTTGAAGCATTCTTGTTGTTAAGTAATTTATTTTATCAATATGGACTATGTAAAATAATTTGAACAACATAATACATATATACCTTGACAGGGTTGGGAAAAAGTCCTAGGGCTACAGCTTCTGGATAGTGTTTATGAGAGATGTCTTGCAATTTTGTCTTTGCTTAAATGCATCCATTCACAACTGTGGGAGTGGGGAGAAGGCAGACATGTGCCTCTGATGGGAGAGTGATTCCTTTTTTTTTTTTTTTTTTGTCTCAAACGGTGCTTTTGAATTTTTAAAAGAGTGAGAGAAGTGCATGTCCTTCCTTTCAGTCCCCATTCCTGACTGGTAGTTTCTCGACTAGTAATCTCTCCCTGGATAGGTGTCTAGGCTGCTTTCTCTGTTTCTTCAATAGCCCCAGAAAGAGTATAGGTCTGATGAGGCACTGTGATTTAAAAAATCAAAATTCCATTAGTAGTGACTGGAAAGTTTAAAAAAGTTTGAAAGAAAGGCTGAAAAAATCAAAGTTGTTTCAACGTTAGTACATAATTTAATTAGTACATTGTAAAACTGCATTATGAAGCTTAAATGAATGTAGTCTTTTTTTTTTATAATTTGCAGAGATATCTGCATTTCAGGGCTCTATGGTACGTCTTTTATTTCTAATCAGTGTCATGCAGCACCAAAATGTCTTAAAATTTTTATGATTACATATAGACATTGAGAAAAATGTCTAGTGACTATAATTTGTGGTAGTTAAAACCGTTTTATTGTATTGCAACTTTACTTCAGTTATTCCACTGCTGCCCAGACTATAAAATCAAAGTTGGGACAAGGATGCATTTTGAATTAAATCTTTATGGTGACCTTTGAGTCCACTTGAGTCAGAGATTGATGAAACCCTTCGTATGCTTTGAAATAGGAGTGTGTGGGGAAAATGTGTCCTCAGGAAGCTGTTAGAGAGAATCTTACTACTCATTCAGTTTCCTCAGGAGCTGTAACAGGTCCCCCAACCCCAGGAAATGATGAGAGAAAACAAAGATTGGAATAAAAGTGCTGATTTTAATATGAACATTTCCTGCTTTAAGGAAGTTTGGCAGGTATAGGCTTGTCTGATTTTTAACCTACTATAGACTGGGTGCTGTCAAGAGACATCTTAAGACAGCACTTATAGGGGTAAGTGTAGATAACCTAGAGCTTGTTGAGACTGTAACTTGAGAGAGAATCTGAAGGAAGTGCTATTTACGTGAAGCTCCTGCTGAACTTGAAAGAGTGATCTTGCTTTATGATAGAACTCGTTTTATACACTCAATCCCTAAGGGGTCACTTAGCTTTGTCTACCCCTCTATTTGCTGCTGTTATAGACAGCATTCACTTTTGCTTTGGGATGTTTGCATGAAAATCTATTTTTAAAAAAAGTCTGAAGCAGATAGTTCTTGCCTTTATGCCCATCTGCTCAGCTGACCTGATGCCCTTTAAGAAGTGTGACTTCACTGTGTGTGTCAGAAAGATGTATTTCCTAGCCAAGACTGACTTCAGAGAAGTCTGCAAAACACAAGCAACAGAAGCTTCCAGAAGAACCTTTTGTGTGACAACAGCACCAAACTGGGACTGTGGCACAGTGAATTACATCTGCCAGTGAGGTGTGACTGTGCCAAAGATAGTGTTTTCAGTGTCTCCTTCCTATGGTCTTACCTCTGAGCTGGGGATGGAGTTAATGACAAGCCCAAGATGCAGAAAACAATGAAGACATGGTAGACCTCCTTTGTAGACACTGACAGTTCTGATAACAACTATTCCTATTCTTGGAGTTCAGAATGTAGTTTTGCAGTATGTTTTGTCCTACTGAAAAGCAAATAGCTTCTCTTTCCTGTTCTTGGTAGGAAGAAAGTTGCTTTTGTCTTGGAAACATTTGGCATCTACCTCAAGCATCTAAGCCTCAAACCAATTCCTTCTTCCATCTTCTCTGACTTGGGGCTTTTGTGTCTGTTTGAAGATGATGGAGTTACCTTTTGCTCAAATGTGTTTCTTTCTATTTCTGACATTGCCCCTTCCCAGGATGTGTCTTGGAGCTCTGCCTATGGCAAAGAACTTGGGCTCTTGTGACATCTGACTCTTTGCAGCTGATACATTGGCAAGTGGGGATTTTTTTTGTCTTTAATTAACCTCGCTTCTAGTTCTCTCAATTCAAATTTTTTACTGAGAACTTGTTAGTGTCTGCTACTGATTTAGTCTCTTGTCATTTTGTGATTTTGTTGTTCACTACAAAAAAAATCAACAAAACCCCTCCAAACATGTTGTCTTGAATCCCATCCTTATATTTCAAGGAATAATCTGCAAGAAGCTTTGTTTTAGAAGCTTTAGAAGCTTTGTTTTTTTCCAGAACCATGGAAACAGTTAGAAGATTTTGTTCATTTGAATCTAAGATATAAATTTATTCATATTGGAATGTCTATAGAAAAATCTAACCCTGAAGTGACATCTTCTCTCCGATGAAGAAAGGTAACAAAAATAGAAGCACTGTGGTCACATGGTAGAATGCCTAGTCTTGTCTTCTCACTGCAATTTCAGTCTGCTGACCTGAGTGCTAAGCAACCATCTAAATGGTGTCAATCACAATGCTGCCATCCTGCAGTTAGACAAAATGAATTTCTTCCATTTGCTCTGTTATATGCTGTGTGATTGGCATCAGTTGTTTTTCTTCCTTTCTCCACCATTTTCTGGCTTTCTGACATTACAAAAGGCAAATTTGCATAGCTAGTGAACAAAAGCAGATTTGTGGATTGCCTGTGCTTCACATTATTAGCGAGAAAATTAGTTTTGTACTTATTCTAGAATGTCTTCCACAATAAACAATGTATTGTTGGAATTATATGAGTGCATAATAGCTGAGACGTGTTCTCTCAGCCCTGTTTTCTGTTGTACTTCAGGTAGTAACACTACTCCTGTTGCTATTCTGTTTTGCTAGTTGAACAAGTCCCATACTGTTAAGTCTTGCAATGATTGCACTTTTAGTGACTTCTAGCTAAGAATAAATATTGTTGTGCCTTTTGGGTGCAAAATGTGAATGACAGGATTCTATTAGTATTTTAGCTTGAGTCAGTGTGTAGGACTATTGTGAGAGGATAGTGACATAATTTCTCTTATTTAGGCATTATTTTTAAAACATGTTTATATATAAATATTAAAAGAATGTTTTCGTTGTAGTAATCACCTTTGGAAGAGATGGTGGTAATTTTATTGATGCAATAAATTAAAAAAATAACTTCAGTATTATTTTTGTCACTTTCTCTATATTAAGCTAATCAAGACTGTTAGTGCACCTGATTTGGTGAGTGTGAGCTTCTTACCAACTAGGGTGTGTTGGGGTTTTTTTTGTGGTATAAGCCCCTAGTAATTCACTGAGTGAATGCATTGTAACATCTTTGGAGGCTTTGTTGATAGGTCCTTTTCTCCTTTTCTTTCTTTGTAATACTAGTGGGCCATGGGTATTTTCTATGGAAAATGTAATTTTATATTGTGGTTTCATGTTTTTCTACAGACTTATATCTGAATCCCATATCTTTGTCAAATTGATCACTTGTGGCTAGAAATTATGACTTTTACTGGATTACCATAAAATATGAAGTCATGTAATAAGTAATCACTAAGGAGTATAAAGCTGTTGATATTGAGATTGAGTTTTGTTTAGAAATATTCACATTCTCCATTTCTCCAGCTTTGTGGGCAAAATGATTTCAGGTGAGATTTTGTGTAATGACATACTGTGAGTACAAGATTCCTCACTTAGACATCCTGTGTAGATAGGCATATTATAAAGTTAAATACTGAATGTTAATACTGAATATGCCTCCACATAATTGCAGATACTTGTACCATACGAGTGTCAAAGTAAAGGCAAAGCTTAAAAAAAAAAAAAAAAATCTGTCTTTTATCTCTCATTTAGAAGGCTGGAAACCAATGTATTCTTGCTCTCTTTTCTGCTTTTTTTTAATTCCCAAAATATGTACTGCACAAGTGAATTTAAATTCCAAGCAAGAAACAGCTCTCACCACGTGAAGCTCCAAGCTAATACCTCAGCAAAATGGATATAGAATTTTTTTTCCCTGAAGTAGTAATAACATTTGCAGAGATGAAATTGTCAGGATAGCTATTATTACCCCAAATTCAGCCTTACTTATAATCTTCAACATGCTGAAGGTAGCTCTTGATATATCCTATGGGAAATCCATACAAAATACTTTGCACCTTTTATGTCTGCCAAGTTGTAGCAAAGTTGCATGCTCCTTACTGTCCCTCATATTGGCAGGTTTTTGGCAGTTGGAAATTTTTTGTAGCCCTGTGAAAAAAATTGTTATGCATATCTTAAGCTAATGCAATGGCATCCTGAATTTGGGGCTTATTCACGTGTGTTAATTAGAAAGACCCAATGTAGTCCATTTATTTGGGAGCTGCTGAAAAGGAGAAGTGGCAGCAATTGGCAAGGTAAATGTTGGAAAAAGAGAAATGCATATAGTGGGTTTATGGGTATATTCATTTGGGACAGGAAATCCTGAGTTTTGTTTCTTTCCCATCAGTGTATGGTTTTTAAAGAGTAGCAAACAGAAGTCATTTGTGAGCATAATCCGCAACACTCATTACTGGCTGATAACTGACCTGAATTTTAACTGGTAGAGGCATATGTGTGTAGAGGTTTAGATGTCAGAAAGCTCACCAGTAAAAAAGGATCTTTCTAGAGGTGTTTTCAGCATCTTGTATCTATCACTGAGGCATCCAGTTCCCCTCTGCATATCTAGGTTCACAAGTCCTGTGAAAATTTTAACTATCGAGTGCCTTCTGCTTGATGCAAGCAATTAAGCAGCTTTAATTTTCAATAGCTGTTATCTGTCTGTGTCTCACTGTCTCATATATTAGAGATGGTCTGGATGGTCCTGATAACATAAGATATATTTTAAATCTTTACTTGAAGTTCAAGTCAAATGTTAATTGGTGCTTGAATACTTTTGATTTAATTATTTAGTCTACCATATCTCTTTCAAAACAGATACTGCACTAAGAAATGCTATTCTTTCCTGTAGCCTAACTGGGCATGTGATATATTTGAATTTTAAAAGTAAAACCTTCCTCTGATGAAATTCTGTCTTCCTAAATTTTGTATGCTTCTTAAAAAGCATGAAAACCAGGCAAAAGTTTGAGATTTTCTTTAATGTAGTATGGAAGAATAAATGTATAATGTTCAAAAAGGAACAACAAAATATAATGCAATTCAAATGGTGTTAATATTCAGCACTAGTTTGTAGTTTCAGTACTGATATTCTGAGTTCTAGAAATGTGTATGTGTACGTTTAGTGCTGTGCCTATGCAGGAAAACTTGCAGAACTAAGTCCTTTAACATTTCAAGAATCTCAAAATACGAGTCAGATAAAACTGTACATTTCCAGACAACGTTAATGAAAATGTTAAATAATTCACACAAATCATTGCATAGAAAATACTTAGAATAGGTTTTGTGAAATTTATTTTCAGTTTTGTAATATAGCCATTGTCATTTTTTGAGAATTGTAATTTAAAATGCATAATTCAGTAATACTTACAGGAGTTATTACCCTGAATTAATACTTCATCATTTTAGAATGTTCTATGTAAAACTTTAATGCCTTTGTTTTTATTAAAGTGATTTCAGAAAAAAAAATCTCCTATTTGAGAGATCTTCATGTCTACTATTCTTAAAGAAGTAAATTAATATGATGCCTTTTCCTGTGAAAAAGTTGTTATTTAAGCCATTGTCTGGCAATGCCCTACCAGCCTGAAAATTATCACTAGTTTGAAAAGTCTTGGCGCTTTCACGACAGGGTTTTTTGTATGGGTCTGGGGTGGTGGGGGTTTTGTTACCAGAACGCGCTGGGTTTATTACCATCAGCTTAATTTCTACTTGGCACCTCATAGAACTTAACTCTCATTTGCCCTAATGTAACTAAGGAGTCATTCTATTGACAGTGGTATGAAAATGTCTTCAATTTAATTGCTGGAATGTTCTTAAGCTAATTTGTGTCCACAGGGCAGGATGTAAAACCATGCTGGTAAAATTAGAACAACTATCGGTTATAAACAAAGACTCAGGTGTAAGTATGTGCAGAAATTGAACTAGTTCCTTCTGGCTGTATTTAAAACACTGACAAGCCCTGTGCAGGGTGTTATTTCAGTTTTGAATGTCTTATTTTAAATGTCAGTGAAATAGAGTTGGAATTTATTTTGAATAGAAATAAAACTAATTTTAAAAAAAGGCTAATCAAATAAAGCACCAAAGACCAACCACTTCCTGAGTTCTATTAGCATGAATATATCCAGCACCTCTAGGGAAGTGATCTGTCACCTCTGTGACACTTGTGAGACTATTTGTAGTATAGTGTCCAGTTTCAGTTTTCCCAACATAAGACATTGACATATGGGAATGAGTCCATCCAAGGGCCATCAAGATTGCTGGACAAATTGTGAGCAGTAAGAACAGGTGTATAAATTTAGGCAGCCAGCAAAGGGTACTGTCCCACTTGCTGCATTTGCATTTCATATCTAGGATCCCAATTCTAGGGTCAAGGTGATTAAAGCATACTTCGTACGTAGTTTTGTGTCACTGAAGATAGACCTCCAAAACTGTACGGTGACTCCAGGACTTTTCAGCCTCTCTGGGATCTGCAGGAGATTGTAAGACTGGGAGTATGACTTGTCCTGCCCCACCTTCTGTGGCTTCAGACTGCCAGGCTGAGGCAAAGATTACCATACCAGGGAGGAGTTCTATTCCTTTCTTTGTTTCTGCTGCTTCCAAGAGCAAGCCTGATTAAGGCTGTTCCACAAACACTGGCTGAGCCTGCTCTTGGTCTGTCTTTTACTGTCCTTGCTGAGGTGACATTGTCCTTCTGTTCTACAGCATAAGATCTTAGGCCACCAGGGAAAACACCACCTCTGCTCCAGGCTGAATCTGTCATCAGAGGAGCTGGTTCTATTGTTTCACTTCACACTTTGCCCCCAGTCATTATAGATATATTCTCCCTGGCAATATTTACATTGTTGCCTGGAACTGGAGTAATGCTGTTTACTGTAAAGAGTATTTGGCCTTCACCCAGGTCTAGACGATCCTGAAGTTTCAGCATCAAGATATGAATTATTCTGCCCTTCTCTTTTTTTAAAAAAAGATATTTGGCCTTGTTGGAAGGAGAAATACTCTGTTGAAAATGGGAAAATCACATACCCTACATAGCTTTAGTTGCAGTACTGCTGTCACCTTCATGTGGACACTCTGTCCTGGTCCTACCTTCCAGACTCTAGTCAAGTTCCTTGAGCTTTGGACTTCTCTCCAAGCATGCACAGGAATTGCTTGTTTATGTTATTTTGTTGGATGAACAACAAAGATTTATTTTCTGAAGCTTTCTAGAGAACTAAAGAAGATGCCTCAACCTCATCTTGTAGAAACAAATATCCACATATACAGACAATTTATTTGCAACCTGAAACTCCTTGCCCATCAACAAGGTCATTGCTGATCATGCCCAAAAGAAAGATCCTTCCTTCACTTTTGTGAGATAGACATGAGTAAGCATTTTCTCATTTAAACAGTTAACTGTACACAGATGTCATTTCACTGGTCGCTTTTGCAAAGGTGGGATGTACTGACTTATTAATAACAAATACGTTACATAAGTGCATGAAAAAGCTCTGAAAAGATTGGAGTTTCAACTAATAGTTCAATATGTTTGATAATCAACATTGACAATATTTTATGCTGGGTTTGTTTTTTTTTTTACCCTGATATTTTCTTGAGATCCAGGACCAACTTTTTTTGAGGTAAGATAACTTTTTTATCTTATCTGTGAGCTCTTTCATTACTCCAGACTTTTCTGGGAGTTGGTTTCCTATTGGTTTTCACATCAGGACTGATGTAAGGACTGCCCTAATAAGAAGGATGATAACCAAGAAAAGGAGAAACAAATGGGTGACAATAGAATATGTTTGAGTCTGTTTAATGTAAGTTAAACCTTCTAAATATTGCTGGCCTTTATCTCACTGTAGCAAAGGCAGAAAGCAGCAGGCACGCACTGTATGACACATTTCATCTCCCAGAACTTCACTGTTTTTCACCATATTGTGTTGCCCAGTTTTCACTGTAAAATAGCTAGTTTTCTCTGTTAGACAGTCTCAAGGATGATTTCTGTAAACATAGCTATGTTGTTGTAAAAATTATCTTTTTACATTCCTTTCCCGTGGACACAGATCCGTTTGACGGACATTTCTTGTAACCAATATAGTTAGAGACGGAAGTGGTAAGTTTCTCCAATGATCGCTGAGTTCTAAAAGGGGATAAAAGAAGGAAACAAAGGGGGGGTCCCCCCCCCCCCCCTTTCCGCCCTTTGCTCTGAACACAGCTCGGACTCCGGCTCTCATTAATTCTGTGTCTTCGGCTGATAAGCCGGGATAAGCCGTAATAACAGGCATCCCGGTAATAATATTGGCTTTCAGAAGGGAAGAGGGAACATTAGCACTTTGCAGCACAAGCATTCTGCCCCTGATGCTGAAGCAGTGTGCAGGACAGGCAGCCCCAGTCTGGCAACTGATGTCACTTCACATAGGTCATGTTAATTGCATTGCTTATGTGACTAATTGCTGGTGATTTAGGAATGGTATTCCCCAGTTTAGTGCTCCAACTAAGACTCTCCAAGCCCCACTCACATGATCCCCCTTCCACTTCCCCGTGACAGGATGGGGAGGAGGATTGTAGGCACAAAAGGCAAAGATCATGGGTTGAAAAAAGAGCACTTTACTGGAAACAGCAACGAGATAAGAAAATGAACAGTAACAGCAACAATATTAATAACAGAATGAGAGAGGTGAGTGATTCACATGCAAAATGGTCAGAACTGGGGTTACCCCACCACTACCTCTGCCACACTTCCTTGCTCAGAAGGAACTCCTTCTCCCCAGAAGAGACTTCCTTACCCCACCCCCAGCAACGACAGAATAACCTCAGGGTCCTGGCCATGCCTCCTCCTGCTTACTGCGAAAATTAACCCTGTCCTGACCAGAACCAGGACACTAATTTAACAGAAAGATCTGCTGAGGGTGAGAAAAAGTGCTACTGGCAACAATAAGCTTGAAACATCACAGGGAAACTTTGCCTTGAGTTTTTTCCTGTACCTAAGATTTGAGCAGCAGAAAAGAGATGCCTAGTTATATGTCAGAGGGTGCTGTATTTTAAAATTAGTCCCTGATTACTCCTTTCATTTTTTTTGTTGCTGAAATCTATAATAATGAAGCAGAAGATAGAATTTATCTTTCTTAAATCATCATATTTATTCATATACTCCTGAAATAAGATTTAAGTTTTCTTCAAGCTTAGATTTGGATCATTTCACCAGCAGCGCATCAAAGCATTGCTAGTAAGGGATGTGAAGCTAAAAATCCAAGGCAAAGAAAGCTTAAAGGAAGGAAAGGAAAAGTCAGTAAGTCAGATGACTTTGTCCTGGAAATTTCTACTTTCCCTTGCCTCTGCAAAATGTATACAGAGAAATGTTCCTGAACTGAGTGCTTCACAAAATGTGTTCAGCTGGTGTTGGAAGAGATTTGCATTTTTTACCTGTCCAGAACAACTGCAGTCACTATATCACTTGCATTTGTTAGCAATTCTTCAAGTTATATAATTAAAGGTTTAAACTTTATTTTGCCAATGTTATCCTAATAATATTATCTTTCTTTGTTTGTTTTCCTACAGGCTTTTTTTTTCCTAAAGAATATAAGAACTTTTGTTTATCTGTTTTGTTTGCTTTTGGTTTTGTTTATATTTATTTTTCCCTTGGAAGATGACCAGTGAGTTGGCAATACAGATTCTATTTACTTTTGACTACTGAGTCAAAAGCTCCCTCTTGAAGGCTTTGGACTAAAGTCCAACCAAAGTCTCATCACAGCCCAGTTCTTGAGCCAGGTTATTGAACCTGGCTCTGTGACATTGTCAAATTTAAGCTGAATTGTCCAGAGTTGTGGCTGCATCCAGATCTCTATTCCTGCAATATGTCCAGATGAAGTTTATTTTTTCAGTATAATAATATATAACAGGTGTTTGAGGTTCTTGCTAATACCTTGATGAAAATGTTTTGATAAACTAGTGAACTACCCTCATTTTATTTTTGAGAAAAAAGTTGAAATATTTTCTCAAAAGTTTCTAAGCATTTAAGATTTAAACAAATTTGAGGTTAAATATCTGTCAGATTTTGAAGTTGTGACTGCACTTAGGTTTTAGCTTGTTGTTGAGTTGTTTTTGTTTCCTAAAAATTGCCCTGAGGCATTTTTACCAAAAGACTTAGTTAATTTATGCTTACTTTGTATTATACTGTCTAACTAAGCAGTGAGGAAAGCAGAAAATGTTTGTCAGTTTGGGAATTTCATGAAGTAATATAGCTTTTAAAGGTCTATCTAAACCTTTATAGCAATGGAAGAATGCTTTTCTTCCCTTCCCACCATGAATTTACTGTGAAGGTACAAATGTCTGTATTACTAAGGGAAATTGGAACAGCATCAAAGAGATGGAATATCTCTGAGACAATACCTGTGATTTTCACCCTTCCAATAGTCTCAAAGCTCTTCATTTCATGATGAAGAAAATTACTGAATGTGCAAATTGGTAAGGATATGCTGTGAGGAACCTCAGCTTCAGAGGCAAATAATGTTATTTCATCCTATTTCTAAATCACTAATCCTTTATTACCATTACAGATAACTTTATGGATAAGTTTAGTTACTTGAATTGACTTCAGCTACTCTGTGAGATGTGCTGGAAAGAGAAGAAATATTTATGCATGGATATGTACAAAGGTAGATCCAAAATAATGCTAAATCATTATAATAGAAAGTATACATATATTGATTAGGTGGTACTGGTATGATATAATCCTTCCAATATTTACATACATTTCCTTTCTTCTACTTTTGTTTTACCTACTCAGTCTTAAAGAAGAGCCCCTTTAGGAAAACAATAAATTCTCTAGTAGATCTCAAAAGGTCTAGTTACTTCAGGTGGCTATTTTGTATTCAAACAGGTATGGAATGCTTAATGAAAAAGAATTGAGCAAGTATGGAATAACATTCTCTTATATATTGGCCATTAGGTACAGAAATCTATTTTTCAATTTCCATTTTGTGCTTTGAAAGGGGACAATTGAAGGTAAACAGTCTTTTCACTGGATACATAGGCAATTTTCTTCTGTTGCCCTCTGTGTAATTAGTATCTGGAGAACTGTTGTGTTGACCTCCTTTTTCCTGGGAATCTTGGCATCTTTCTTAGACATTATTTGGGAAGACTGAATTTTGTGTGTAGAGCAATTTCAGGATTACTTCATGTTCCTTTAGAGTAGTCTTAGAAAACTAGGTGTGATAATTACTGTAAGGCAAGAAAGCAACGCAATCTTGGCGAGAATTTAAAAATAATCCAAATTCTTCATGCAGGTATATACGTTGTGCTTTAGTTTTTTTTGTACAGTGTTATCAGCATGGCCCTAAACCCCATATATTTAACCCACAGCAGAGCTCTTTATTTCTGCCATGGACATGAACAATAACACCTTGGGAAATTAGCAGCTCACTACCTAAGCTTCCCAGGGATCATAAGCTGTAATCATGTCTCTATTTATCTTTAGAAGAGAGGGGAAGAAACCATTTATTCATCCTTTGGGACTGTTTTCTCCAGGTACTCAAAATCATGCCTTTTTCATGTATTCTGCTGGAAAAAAACCACATTAGCAGTATCTGGTGACATGACTAGATTTTTCTTTGCCTAAGTGCAGAAAGAATTGATATTGGGGTTTTATCTGATTTTCAGAAATTCATGCCTTTGAGAAGAACAGGCCACTGTGAGGGGAAAAAAATCTAAGGTTAAAATGTCCATAAACAGTATATATTGTTAGAAAAAGGAGGGAAAAAATTAAATCAAAGAGAAGGAGTCTAAAAGTAAAGTCTCCTATGAAGGTTAAAACCTTTACTGCCAGAGAAGAAATAGATAGCAGTCTGAGCTGGAGCTATGGCCCTAGTATTGCACCGCCCCACCTTCTGATTCTCAGAAATCCACTCCTGGATGTTTCAAGGGCTACTCTACTGTATTCTACTTGCTGTCATATAACTTACTATGCTGTTGCATGTATGGTTTGTAAGGTTAAGTTCATGGTCCTTTACAAAGTCACTCAGTTTGCCTTTAAAATCAGGTAAAATTTTGGGAAGTTTCATTTGTAACCCTGTATTTCACTCAGGTTTCAATAATCCTTGATATCAAAGAGTAATGTTTGACGTGTTCCATTTGCAGCCACAGTTGTCATCACTTCTCCAGCACATGAAAGAGATAGGAGAAAGGATGATGTGGTATGTTTAATTTTCTCTCTAAAATCACTTATGAATTTTTGAGAGCTTGAAGTCAACGAGAATTGGGAGTAGCTGTTGTATGGAATGAAAGAGATATGTACACAATCACCCCTGAAATGTAGACTGTTATCTTGTTTCACCTACCGATCAAGAGTATTGATAAAGAACACCCACTAATATTCCTCAAAGCTTCTACTTGGAAGAACTAGCTCAGTCTACTTCTGGGTACAGAGAGTTAAGCTGTATTTGAAAGCTGCATTCAAAAGTGCCAGTAGCAAATGGGTATAAGACAAGATACCTTACTGAAGAACAGATGGCAGCTGTTTTATTCTGATCACCCAAAGGTGCTGTTGACTGATTTTAATGGTTAAATATACATTTTTACAGGTTCGTGACAATAATCATCCAGCAGTATGTCTCTACTGAAAATGTGTGCTAGAGAGGAACAAGAGAAGACTCCCTTTTTTGGGTTCTCTGTCTCTGTGCAATGCTGAATGTCACACCCTATGTTCATCAGTGCCCAAAACCTGTGTGAGTGAAATTTTAGTGCTACTGAAACCAAAGGCAAGGCTAAGGTTGGTGGGCCAGAGTCTGAGCAATCCTGAGCATATTACAAAGAGCCACATGAATGTTGCCTTCTTCCAAACCATCCAATAGGGAAGTGAACTGTGGCAGAAGGGGGTCAAACAGGGACTTTTATCCAAAAGTAGCATAGAAATCAGTGTTTTTGTAATTGTAGGAACCACAGAAAGCTTAGAAGGCAGGATGTCAGCTACTTACTTTGGAAAAAAATGAGCTCAGAATTAAGGCAAGATTATGACTCTGCATGACCTTCTTGTACTGGCTTCTGCATAACTGGCAACAGAAATCTACACTGAAAATGGCAACTTGAGGTCTTCACTTGTTTTACAGTAAATTAGATTAAAAAAACCCAGAACTGTAGCACCACTCTGCTCTTCCAACAAGATGTATGATTCAGAGTGTCTGCCTAAATACTAAGGATGAGACCATGCTTCTCTAAGTTCAGGTGCCTGGGTAGAGCTAGTTGTGCAGTCTACCTTGTGGTTCACGGAGAGAAGAGTGCAGCAGTAGGATATGATTCGTGGTCAAGTGTGTGTCCTGGGATGCAATAAACTGTACTTTCATGTGCCTGTGTCTGCTTATTGGCTATAAAGGTGGTCTAGGCAGCTATCTCAGATGTAGTTTTGTGTTCAATAGATTTCTAAAGGTGAATGAGAACAAGTTGTATCCTTAAGCCTGACTTAGATCCATTTCTAAATGTTTGCTTTGATCTTGTTTTTGTTTTACTCTCATTGTTGTTTATTAGAACAGTACATTAGAGCAGAGCATGAGAACTTTACAGAGTAACTTTGGAAACAGTCTGAAATGCAACATAAATCTTGTGGTTTTGTATTACTTTTCTCCTTTCACTACAGTTTGTATAAAACAGAAATGATTATGACTTCTAATATTTCAGTTTCCACTTAACACTGTTGTAACACTCTAAATGCTTCTAAGATTAGCATAGTAAGGATGCTTATACTGAGGATTACCATCCCAGGAATTGCACTGTACCACTGGATATTAATCACTACTGCATAGCAATATCTGAAGATCCTTCTGAGCCCATTCATTCCCATAACCCAGCTTGCTGACATCTTTGAATTTAGTAACAATAGACTTTTTGCTGCATTATTCAAATGATTAATGAAAATCTCCAACAGTACTGAGCAGACTAACGTGGAGCCCTGTTAACTACACAGTAATACTGTGACTACCTGTTTTACAGCTTTTGCAGCTTTTGATCTTGGTTCCCTCACATCCTTGCAAAAATTCAACATGAGATCATGTCAAAATTTTTAAAATTTTGAATTCTATTGGTTTTCCACTATTCACAGGGCGTAAAATTCTGCCAAATATGCACATCACTTTGATGTGACTTATTCGTAGAAGGAACCCGTCTTAGCTATGATACATTTTTTGTGCTATCTCTGCACTTACAATATTTTTCATTCTAATGCTTCTCTAGGAATTGGTCTTAGTTGAAAGTTCCTTAAATTTTTGCTTCTACTCTTTTTAAAAATGTGTCTTATGGGGTTTTTTCCTAGATATTTTGTTTTTCCATGAGCTGCTAGAGATAGTAATTTAGTTGTTGTACTTAGCTAGGTTTTAAAATATTTTTACATGAAATTTGTCCAAACTGAACAGCTGGAGAATACTTAATTTAGCTGAGCTATTTCTTCTCCCTTTAATTCTGAACTTTTTTGCTATTAATACAACCTCTACTAAAACTAGGCAATTATCATGGTTAGTATTTTTGTCCTTTACTGAAAATTTTTTCTTTCTGGTACCATATGCTAGTAGTTTCCTGTCTTGAGTAATGAACTCATGTTACAACTCTTTTTTTACTATTAATAATGAAGAAGGGAATAAACTGTTTACTGCATCTGGGAAAGGTACCAGTGGACGTAAATTTCAGTAAGGAAAATTCAGATTGGATGTTTGTAATTTTTCCTCAACGATTAGGACACTGAAGACATGGTAAAAATTTTCTAGCAAGGCTGTGGATTTACCTGTCACGGTGTATCTTTAAAAACAGGCTGGCCAAATTCCCCTCTGTTTTTTCTATTGGTTTGTTTTGAGGTTTTTGGTTAGGTTTTTTGGTTGTTTTTTTTTTTCTGGGTTTTTTTTTTTT
>VZRZ01007316.1:267883-358235 GCA_013398175.1 Climacteris rufus
GTGTTGTGTTTTTTGTTTTGTTTTTTTTGTTTTTTTTTTTTTTTTTGTTTTTTTTTTTTTTTTTTTTTTTTTTTTTTTTTTTTGGAATGGCAGAGGAGCAGACCAAGCAATCTACTGAAGTTATTTCTCTGTTTTTCTATAAAAACTAATATAATTTTTCTGGTGAAA
Organism: Climacteris rufus; assembly: GCA_013398175.1. NCBI lineage: Eukaryota > Metazoa > Chordata > Aves > Passeriformes > Climacteridae > Climacteris > Climacteris rufus. Next base: position 268,052 of record VZRZ01007316.1, read on the forward strand.
AATCAGGCTGTAGATATTGTGAATAGAAACTGTGAGTTGTAGGTTGCATTTACTGCTTTGTATTCTTCTGGCAACACTGCAAAAATCGTCCAGTTGTGTCCATCTGCCTCTTGTATGACACTTCTCTGTCTGCTAAAGGGAGTATCAGGTTACCTAACATAAAGACCTCTGCTGGGATGATCCACATATCCTAGAACAGCTGGTCTGAAGCTACAGGGAAGTTAAGATGAGATCTGAGAAAGGACAGCTCACAAGAAAAGTGTAAAAGATGTGTAAAACATTTATACCTGTGACCATGACAGATTTGCTTTGGTTCTCACAAACATCTTACATGAGACCTTCTTTTCAGGTCTCCTGAGCAGGAGACAATGGAAAGGTCACATGCTGCGATTCTGGCTGAAGCTTTTGGCCCCTGCCACTGCAAATCTTCTCTTTGTGAGTTCTTTTAACAGACATTTGAGATAAGGCGAAGTAAAATTGCTTCAGAGTTTCTTCTTTCTTATGATGTTTATTAAATGTTTTCTACAACTCAGCCACACAGAAAAGTGCATTGTCATTAATAACAAGGTGCAAAATGGCCTCGAGCACCTCTCGTCCAGATTATTTATACTTCAGATAGGTATAAATACCAGAAGTTAGGGGGATGCTGCATAGGATATTTTCAGTTAAAATCCAATAATCAGTTATTCTTACCCTGCATTGTGGAACTTTAGAACCAATGGCAGAAAACACAAGTTTTTGGAGAAGAAAGGGGAAGTAGCAAAGGTAAAAAAGGAAGTTATAAAACAACATCTAAACCTTCCATTTTGGACACTAGTATTATAATATTCCATAAACCTAAATTTCTACATTTCTATCTATTTCACCTAGTGACATAACCTTAATTATACAGTAGTAATTTCAAAGTTATCACACTACAGGGGAAGTCTTTTCCAGGGTCTAAGATCAAATGAGTTGTATTTCTGGGGATCATAACTTGTTAAAGCAGAAAGAGTGAAATTCTCAGAATTCAGGGTTCCAACAGTCACATTAGTCCCCTTTCAGCCTTCCTTGTGTTATAGGCTTATAATAAAATGACGTTTTCCAGATATTTGAATCAAAATTTGCTGCTATCTCCAATATTTTTGATTCTGGCAAAAACTACTGCAGTTATTGCTGCATGAAGAAATTGGTTTTGGTAACACCTTCATACTACAGCTTGACTAAGTGTAGAGCTGCAAAACCACTCTCTAGTTCTGACATGTTTGTGTTGACATAGCTGTACAGAAGAACAGCTGCTTTTTTTTTCTTAATCATATATTTATCATGGTGTGTGAGACTGAAACAGAGCTCTTCTTCTGGCTACTCACAGTGAAAGGAGATGTAGGAGAATTTTACTTCATTTAACTCTTTAGCTTAGACTTAATTCCAGCCTTTCCAATAGTTTGGATAAAAGGAAAAGAGTTGTCAGAGCTGAGGTTTTGCTCTGCTGACCTGGCCAGTAGAGCATGCTGTTCCCTTGAATACACGGTAACAGTATTCTGCCCCATTCCACCCTTGCTGTGGAACTCGGTGCCTTAATTTCAGGTTCAGCAGAGAACTGTGACTCAACATGCCTTTATTAACTTTCTTCAAGTCCAAGTTATCACATTAATCAGGTTTGATCAATCCTAAGTGACTTGGGATTAATTCTGAAAGATCTTCCGTGCTTTTAGTGACTGACATTGTTAAGTTAGAAACTAGCCCAACACATCTTCAGTTACTAGTTAAAAATTTGGTATGTTTTTGTCTGTTTGAAATAGCAGAACTCAATAAGGAAGACCAAAACTGAGAAGGAAAAAAACTGTCATACGGGAGCCCTGTCTCTCTGGTAAAACAGTGGATTGTCAGGCAAATACAATAATTTTTGTGTTATTTAGTATGACTCCTCCTCATCTCTTGGAATACTTTTTCATAGACATTAACTGTTTAGAAATCTACTGACTTACACTCATAATTAGCACTCAATCATATAAAGTATCACAGACTCTATTTCTATATATTAAACCTCTTTTGAAAATAATTGACTATTTGGGTGGATGAGAGCATTAGGATTCATAATATTTAAATATTGTTTAAATACATATTTAAAAGACTTAAGTGGAGATTGAATGGGACACATATAAAACATTTAAGTAAAGTTTGGATGGCGTAGAAAAGTTGGCTGAGTAAGCATGTATCATCTTAAAACCTGTTCTTAAAATACATATTTCATTTATTTCACAGCTATCCACCATTATCATAATAACTGCTAACCATTCTGTGCTCTGATGTATGATGTGACTATTTACTACTTAGGTTTTTAGGAACCACAGAGGCTCATCTTGTCTTTGAAGAGACATTAGTACCTTTATAACTTTCTGGGGCAGAGGGAAGAAGGACAGAGGGAGCAGTGAATAGAAGTGTTGATTTTGTGCAAGTCATCTGTAAACTCTGTCATGTAAATAAAATCTAGGACTCTTGAATGTTTTGAATGGTTATTTATCGTGGCTTAATGGTGGCAGGACATGCCAAATGTTTTGAGAACTTTTCAACATGCATAGTGGCTGTTTTGCCTAACAATGCAGTTTATTTATTTATTTTTCATTTCTTTTTGAACTATGGCTGTCATTGTAATGCTACTTTGTACCTTTTTTCCTGTAGATGCACTATGCATTTTTCCATAACAAAAGTATGCATATCAATTAAGAGACTATCTTAGCATTGTGTAGTTTGCAGTCTAAGCATGTCTCTGAAGAAACCTAGTCTCTTAATTTTGAGAACCAACTCAGATTTGTTGTTTTTCCTCAGTTCCCCAAGAACTCAGTCCAGATTATATCCGTGCCATATGGAATACTGGATCAAAAGTCATACAAGACACTAAATGGCAGGATCTATAAATCAGAAGAGTTTAGAAACTGAGGGGAGAGGGTCTCCAAGTACTGTGGTCACTATCTTACAGCCAAGCAAAAGAAAAGACTGAAGCACGGTCCAGAAACATTATTGTTGTGTAGAATGTAGAGAATTTGGCAAATTACATTTGCCTGCTTCCCTGTACACCTGGGGTGCGTGTCAGGGCCCTGAGGGTTCATGACCTCGTCCAGGGTTGCTCTGTGCCTCAGCTGTGTTGTGCATGTCTCTGTAGAATTCTGTCTTCTGCTATTCCCAATTTGTCACTTGGATTTCCCAGCTTGCCACCAGACCTGATTTGCTGCCTTGCCCTTGTCTGGTGGTCTGCTGGTGAATTGTGCTGTTCCCATCCACTTTGCTCTGCTTGCCTGCTGTGGGTCTGTGTCACAGTGAGGGGGGACCCTGTTTGTGTTGTAGGTGCTCTTGGGCTCCTGGTTGTCCCTCATGGATCAGCTGCACAGCCCTCCCACCATTCCTGTGTGACCTCCAGATCCTGCAGGGAGCTATGGCTGGAGTGCAGGGGTAGCTTGCAGCCTGCCAGCCCTCTTTAATACTCTCTGCACCCAAACTGATCTCTGCTTCTTCAGCTGAGGCTGGGTGAGATAATGGGGATTTATCAATTGCCTGCAGCTAACCTTTGCTGTCTTCCCAATGCCCTACCTAATGGATATTAGTTGCTCAGCAGAAAAGACTTTCCAGCCTTTAGTGATGGCCCTAGACTGGGCCACCCTTTTTATGCAGCTGTTCCATGTCCCCATGCTCCAGAAGTCTGATGTCCTCTTGAGTCCTTTAGAGCAGCTTTCTGGGGACTGTATTAATGCAACTGTGTCTAAGGTGGTCTTCCTGGAGCTCTACCAAGGGAGTCACTTGGCTGCTGACAGCATTAATGAAGCTGGATGTGGAATGTACATTTCTCTAATTGCTGGAAATTGTTGCTTTGCAATGCAAGCCCCCATTTTTCACTTTGATGCAGACATCTTTGCTCAGCTTTGTAGTATCATTATATGTATGAAGGTAACATCTTGTTTCCCAAAAGTGATGTGTTTTCTTTTCTCAGTGGTGGGATATCTGATTTAAAGGTTAAGCTGCAAAGCAGAAAGATAATTGTCTTTACACCTTTTCATTCATGATTGATTTTATTCATAAAACTTTGTGACTTCTCTTCTTAATGTGCTCATTCCTGGAATGAAATAAAACTTTATTTTAAAAGTTGCATAATATGCATAAATCTGTACAGCCATTAAGTTTGCTCAGATACAGCTGGCTTTAAACATGGCAAAGATAGTTGAACTGTTATATGATCAGATGGGAATATCTTTGTTTTTCAGATATTCATTAATTAACAAGAGCATTTGTTAAATGTCTTAACATCCTTTAAAATAGAAAACATTTACCATTCATGTCTTTATTAATTTATGGATTCATTTAACCAATTGCTGTCTGTGCTTCTTTGAACTTTCTAAAAAGATATTTGCCTAAATAAGGAAAAGGAAGTTCTTCTAGTACCATACAGAATTTGAAAAGAAGTGGCCAAACATGAGTTTATTAACTTTGTGAGTGCATAGTACTGCTTTGCAAGCTGTTTTGATGTACTAAGCAGGCTTCCTTGGGATTTTCAGAAAATTAATAGTTTAAGACTGTAAGCTAGGATCAGCTTCTATTGTCTTGTCATGTAAAATTTTACATTTACATTTAGCCCAACGTGAAAATATGAACATCTATTATCCAGCTGAGTCTGTGAGGGCCACTGAATGTGACATTGTGTTGTTCATGAAGCTGATCAGTAATTTTGGTTCACAATGAAGTGTTTCAAATTAAAAAGATACTGGTTCATCATTTTTTATGCTGTAGTTCTGTGTAGTGATAAAGTTTATTAATACTTGGAAAAGGTAGATTCAGACTGTGATTGTATTCCTATGAAAATCAAAGTTAACATTCCTTCAGAAGTTCATCTTGCCCCAGCAAATGTGTGTAGGATTATTCATCACATGCTTGTGCAAAACTGTGTAGTGTGACGTATTCTAAGATAATAAGTGCATATTACAAAGGGATAGCACTGCCTAAAAACTTGGCATATTTTATTAATATATTTAACTTAGTCTGCCTTTCAGAATTGCAGTCCAGTAACTGATTTAAAAAATGTAAAGTAGTGGATTCTACGACTAATGCTGACTGTTGGTAGAGTAGGGTTTGCTTGTTTGTTTGTATTCTAAGAAATAACTCTTCATGTTTCCTGTAGGACTTTTCTTTCTCTATGTTTTTCTCTCCTAGTGTTTAAGTTATTTGCTGCCTCTGGTCCAGGACAGAACTTTATGTACATTCATGTTCTGCATATGGAACGGTACAAATCACTGAAAAACATGTACTAGAAGGTTATGAAAAGCTGTGTTTATAGGTGACAGGACTGAAATCTGATTTAACAGGCCAAACAATACAGTATATTCTGTTTTGATGATGGCCCATAATGACGTCCCTTTAAGTTTTGGTAGCCGCTGCCTCAAATCACCCTTCACTGTTGCAAGGCAAATGTCATGAATGTGTTGTATTCTTGAATGAATGTGTATGGTTATAATGTTATGATAAAGAACTAGATTTTTCTTTTAATATAAAACATTATTGTTTAAAGATGCAGATCACTGAATTTCTATAACACAGTTGGATTGAGAGGCCAAAAAAGCCTTCGATCTTTTCATTTGGTGTCTGTGGTATTTGTCTCTTTTGCTAGGATTTATTAAGGGCAATGCATACAGTTAAAAAGGTAACAATGTTGTCTGTAAAAAGTTTGATGAATTTGTCCCTAAAAAGCAGAGGGTGGAACAGGAGCTCCATGTCTCAGTTGCAAAATAGATTGCTGTTCTGTGCTGTGCACATTCTGCATTGGACTGTAGATTGCTGATTACCTGGCAGAGTGTGCTTTTACCTTTCTCCATGTTAACAGGTATAGGTAAAGGTTCTGGGAATCTTCAGAAGTGGCAACTATTTGTGGATGAAATTATGTCATACTACTATTGTAATATGCTGGAGCTTACTAGGTGAGTATTGTGCACTCTTGCCAGCTCATCTAAGATAGACTATTCCTTGGCAACTCTTAACCCTTGCAGCCTTACCCCACAAATTCTGGGTCGGTCCTGTCTGTTTCCTTTCCTCCCATCATCTTCTCAAACTATTTGATAAAAGATTTTGGACTTTTACTAATGGTCTGGGAATTCTAAGGCATTGTCTTCTTAGTCAGCGATTTTTAAATGCCAGTTTGTGGTTGCAGTGCATTCTCTGGCTTCTCATCCTTCAAGTAATTATCTCCCTCCCCTCACCTTTCCTGGAACCTTTTTCTCCAGCTGGTTGATGACAGATCATTCATGTCTACCAATCTGGATTACTTTTCCAGTTTTACTCCAACTAGACAGTATGTTTCTCCTGTATCCAGCAAATATTTTTTGCTATAAAGCAATCAGAGATACATGACTGGCTCATTCTGGAACTTCTGGCAGCATTTGTTATTGACAGGTCTCTAACTAGGACAGAAGAACTTTATACAGAAAAAAGTAAATATTGATATAATACATACTATATAAGGATATAAAGAAGTAGATAAACAGATAAAAGCTCACTCTGCTCTATCATATTCATTCAAAAGAACTTGTATAGCTCCTCCAAAAAGTTAGAGTTTTTCTCTATTTAAACTATGAGAGTCCTGTGCAGATATGGGATCAACTAAATGTCTGTGTTACCATCTTCTTTACCTTAGAAATAACTATGGAATCGCTTTATGCTTTTTTGTGGGAAGACTATGTAAAACTCTGTGAAAGAGCTACTTCCAGAACTGGTTTTGCTCAATGCTACTGTCTGTACTCTTGGCTAATCTTCCTGCAGAACCAAATTTGGGCATGTCTCCTGGGATTTCATCTTGCAGATCAGAGTGGATTCAGGTACAGATGCCACATTTAACCACGTAACCTCTGGGTCTGTTCATGTTGTACAGTACAGCACACTTCGCAACCATTCTATCAGTGAATATAAGAACAGAATGTTAAGGATTTCCAGTTTTTCTTCATTCCTGCAATGCCTTAAACAACAGTTGCATCTTTTTCTTAGAAGAGTAAGTGGGGATGCTTTTTCAGGACAGGGAAAACTTCTAGTGCTGCTGCATTTCTCAGTTGAAAGGGATTATAACTTTATTTCTCATCTTATATTGATGGGCACTTGTTGCCATGCAAGGTTTGGATAAGGAACTTCTTCCCTCCAATTGTGTCTCTGCCAGTGTGCAACAAGGAAGGTGAGCCAATGAATCAAGGAGCATTTAATCTACAGTAGGACACTGGGTGCCAGCCAAGTGGGTTTTAATTTTAGGCTGGTGTCGAAACGGTCATAGTCAGTGATGGAGTCAGCTAGTCAGCAGTGATTCAGTCGACCAACATGTCTGCTGTACAATGAATTAGTTGCTGTCTGGAATCTTCTGGCTGTGCTGCTTAGCCCCTTCTTGACTACAGAGGAAATCTAGACACCTGCATTAGGAAATTAATTCCATGCCTGGAGTTCAGCTGGGAAAGTATGGTCATTATGTCCTTGCTTCCAGGTCAGTTTCTGTATTTTATCTGAGGCCTGCTTAACAACAACTTCAGTATAAAAATCCTCAAACCAGTCAGAGAGCTACAGTTGCGTTGCCAGAGCTGTGGTTGTTTCAGCATAGTCGGAGGCTGTAATCACACCACTGTTTCAGCAAACTGGAGTAATATAGAACTCCCAGCTTCTGAATCTCATTCAAGCTGTGGCATGAATGATGTACCAGCAAGGAAGCTGGTACTGGAAAGTGCTATACAGACCTGAGACACTTCTGGGCATGCAGTTACTCCTCCTGGATTTGAGATCAGAGACTGAAGTGCACATTGCATTTAGATGCCTTCAAGATTAGGTGTCAATTGAGTGGAAAACAGACAAGGCAGAAGTAGGTTGCAGTCTGCGGTCTAGTTGCTTTCAGTTTTGTGTTAGTCCTATTTTATATATATATATATATTTTAATTTACCTCTAGAAATATAAATTTGCACTAAGTGGATTTGTTGCTAAGAATTTCAGAATGAACACCTTTCTGAAATGTGTTCAGTTTTTTTCCACTGTGAATATATTTTTTTAAAGCTATATTACATAGTTACTGGAAGTATTCAGCCTGTGTTAATTTAAAACAATAGTGAAAAAAGAGTGGTCTTTAAATTGTCTTCTTTGATCTCGATTTCATAGAACATCGTGCACTTTTACTTTCAATTCTCCTGTTTCCACTGTTGCCCTTCATGGTCTTTTTTAATTCCTTGTGATACTGTCATGCTTCACATTCTCTACTTTTTTTTTTTATTTATATATGAATTTCTTTATTATTTGGTTAATATTTGCTTTTGAAGCTTTTAATTAAGGTTCCATTTTTGTGCTGCTCTTAACTTTTTTTTTTGTCTGGAGGGGAACTATAGCTCATTTACTGTCTTTTTTTTTACTGAGTTCTTTTTTCAGAAGGTTATTTCTCTGTAAAAACAAAGGCATGTGTTTGCACATATTGCTATTCACATTATTCAATCTGGTGGGTGTTATTATTGTCAGCTATTGGTTAAATCCTCCTTGTAAATAGTTCCTCTGGATATATTTGGCATGACGAAGTACTGTCTAATTGTGATGCAGAGTTTGATCCTTAATACTGCTTGCTCTGTTCAGATGACTTAGAACAGCATAACCTTTTAAGTGATTAATTGAGTTAAATAATTTAGAATTTTATGCCATCAGCAATTTTTTTCTGCCTTGCTGTTTGGTCTCATTTTTGCTGTGTATTATAGCTGTAATCACCAAAACACCTAGTGAGATGATAGATGGGTGCAAGACCCAAGTCACCCTAGGGGAAATAATTGTTGGATATTTTTTATTCTGGTTTTCTTTTTGTGTTGTGTTTGGGTTTTGTTTGTACATTGTTTTCTTTCTTTTTTTTCCCTAATGGATATAACTGGTTACGCAATGTGGACAGTATCTTGCCCAAGGCTGATTTTAGGTTTGGTTTGGGAATGGGATTATTGTGTGTTGTCTGGGCAGAAGGGCTTCTGCTTGACAGCAGCTGACAGCCCAGTAGTAACTTCCAGCTCCTTTCTATGGACAACTTTTTGTGGAAAAGAGACTGAGGCTGTGGTACTTTCAAGTGTATGACTTCTGATAAAAATACACTTTACCTTTACAAAAATATGTTTAGGTATGTAAATTAAAGCTTCTTGGAGACAACTCTAAGCTGCTTTCTGGATGTTATGCAACGTTTATGCAGTGATTACTGAGCGTTTCCACAGAAGGGTGGCAATTACCACTGCAACCCTTACATTAGATGACACACACACACAAAGTGAAATACTGGAGGAGAAAAATAAACCTAGTCTGAACAATACCCACAGTTTAAAACTACTGTGAGCAATGCATAATGAGGGCATCAGTGAAAATGAGGTGCTAGACTTTTAACCTTAGAGGAGTAGAGGACAGCTGTGGAAAGGGGACAGATATCTGGAAGTTTAGGGTGCAAAAGCAAAACACACCTCACCTGAGAGATGGCAGATCAATCCTGCTGGGTCCTCTTCCATGCAGTTTGTGCATTCCTTTTCCACTGGCTGTGCTTCTCTTGTTGGAGAGGTGTGCTTCTCTTGTTGGAGACGTATGCTTCTGATCAGATTTACAGATGAAAAAATAACAGGATGGATAGGATCGGGAGCTGCAGGAAACAGACCATCGCCTGCACCCATGCATTTCCCTAAAATTCTTAACTTTAATTGTAGAAGACTGGGAAGGAAAGAAACAGGACACACAAGGACATCACACACTCTTTGCTGAGTTAGGTTAGCTAGATCTGGAGCTCATCTTCTTGGCAAACAAGAAGGTATCAATCAGTCTATGTGTGCTAGCTGCCTTCCAAGGAAGGGCTGAGGAAAAGTGTGAGCTAGAAACAGGAATATTCTTTGATCCAAGTGAGTCAGCTGAGTACAAAGCCCGTTTCTTCCCTCCACAAGCACCTGAGCTTTTGTTACTCTGTCTTAAGTACTAGCTGTGCTTTTGTTCAGTGCATGAAACAACATGTTTTAATGGTTATTATTTGACTTCTTTCCAGATATATCCTTGAAAATCACTACGGTGCCTTTTCAGACTTTTAAATACACATCAGGGAAGCAATTATTTTCTGGTAGTGTTAGGGACAGGAAGGCAGAAAAAAGTGTGGATATTCTGATTATCACTCCCTTCTCTTTTTCAGTGTCTTTTTGTTTAAAGCTATAATTTAATGACAAACAGGTTTTGATCTGGGAGCAGATGCAGACCTTTCAGATTTCAGCAGCACTGGGCACACAGCTAGCTGTGTGCATCAGAGAGGGAGACAGAAGGGAAAAGGGAAGCAAAGAGGACATGACTGGAAAGATACTCTGCAGCTGAGGGATACTGGTACAACTAAACCAACACTAAAGATACCACCCCTTCCAGTACTGTCTTTTCTCACTGGGTGCTCATGCCATGAGAAATACAGAGAAACATGGGAACTTACAAGGCCTGTTCAATTCTACTGTAATTCCAAACAAAATCTATTTTGCTTCAGATGTATGGTCTAGCCATTTCATTAATACTTTTTTCACTTTTCTTTACATCTGCACCAATGCAGAGTAGTTTACCTTCTCAAACTTGTAGTCTTCTTATCTATGTCTCTTGGGAGAATGGGATTAAATCTGTACCTAGTTTAGCCTGATACATTCAGTGAGTTCTAAGTAGCCTATATAAATCTACATAGCATGTTTTAACAGTGATTTTTGTGTGCTATTAACATTATTTGCTCTAAGATTTTTGCATTATAAGTGAGCAGTTGTTTACACTGAACTTACTAGTAGCAGTCATTTAGGATCTACTTACAGGCATCACAGAGGAATTAATAAAAAAACTAAGGAGATTAGCTAGGACTGAGTATGACTGACAGCAGAATGATATTGAGTATTTGAACACAGTAAAAAATTCTAGTCACATGGGAGTTTAAACTTACTTTTCTATGTCTTAGAGAAAATTGCTTAAAACCTCTCATTCACATCAGAGAAGTTACATAGAGGAAGAATGAAATGGTATGAAGCTTGCTAACATCTTTCACATCTTAATTTGAATTTTACAAGTAATTTATTTTTTAGCTCAATGGATGTTTTCAAATGAAAATAAGTTTTGATTTCTGACGTTAACACATTTCGTTATCTCTGCTTTTAACTATAATCCCATACATGAAAAGAGATATGAAATTTGCAAATTCAAAAAATTTATTTTCTCATTTTTATCTCTGATTTTTTTAACTAAATTCTGTATTTAGCAACAGTATTTGAAAGTCAGCACAGCTCATGTCTGTTAACTACTGGTTTTCTTTACAGTTTTTCTGGGGACATTTATAGGGAGTTGAGATGACATTAGTAAGAAAGGGTTGCATTAGACTTGAAATAGTCTTCCTTAAGACATAACACACACTTAGAAATTATGAAAAATGGGAGTGACTCTAATTTCTAATATAGAAATTGAAGAAGCAAGTTTTTTTCTGGTTTTCTTCTCGGAAAAATCTAATTCTGAACTTTTTACAATGACTAATCTATACTTTTTTTCCCCCCAAATAGTCTCATATCAGCTTCTGAAAGCCTTGGGAGATCTGACTTTGTGCTTAACCTTTTGCAGAAGATACAAACTAGTCCAGTGGGCCAACTGTAATAAAGGGATGAACAGAAGATAGGGCCACTTAGAAAATTGGACAATGGAAATGTTGCCAATTCATCTCAGAAGTGTACTGATCTGTCTGAGGGGTCCTGCTCACATTCACTGGATAAGTAAACATATTGCTACATTCTTGTTTGCCATCCCAAAACTTGCTGTCACCGCTTCAGACTTGTGAAATTTGTGTAGGTTCAATTCATGGTCTGATGTCTTTGCACAAACCACACCTGCATTAGTGCTTTAAGTTGATATTCTGCACAGTGAACTGGAATAATTGAGTCATGCATTTCCTTCTGTTGTGGTGTGCTAACCTCTATAGAAGAATGACGTGGGGAGTTAGGAATGGTGATAGATTAAAATGGCTAGGTTTGTCAAAGTTCATCTGTCAGAACCCCCATTCATGAGTCTAAACTCCTCTATTCTTAAAAAACCCCATCCTCACCAACAAACACCCCACAAAGTATCAACCACCCTCCTCCATGTGTCTGTTCAATTAATTAATTTAAAAAATTTTAAAGGGAGCTTGATATTACATATTTATATGAGATGTCATCAGGATAAAATGGCCCAACCTGGAGAAGAGAAGGTTCTGGGGTGATCTTATAGAAGCCTTCCAGTCCTTAAAGATGGCCTAGAAGAAAGGTGGAGAAGGACTTTTCACAAGGATCTGTAGTGATAGGACAAGAAGGACTGGCTTCAAACTGAATTAGATTAGATGTTAGGAGGAAATTCATTACTGTGACGGTGGTGAGGTACTGACACAGATTGCCCAGAGAAGCTGTGGCTGCCCTGTCCCTGAAAGTGTTCAGGGTCAAGTTGAATGGGGCTTTGAGCAATGTGGTGTAGTGAAATTGTGAAAGGTGTCCCTGCCCTTTGCACAGCACTGGAATTGGGTGATCTTTATGGTCCCTTCCAACCCAAGCAAATCTATGACTTTTTTGATTCTGTGATTCTATTATTAGACTGATGACCTGAAAATGCTTCTAAAGATAGTTTGAAGAGTCAATGTCACATGTGTAACTAGTTTTCCTGTTTCATTTACAAATTCTGGTTACCCTGTGTGTGTTTATCTTTGGGCCTTAGGAACAGTTTTCCCCCTTCAAGTGTCAGGTTGTTAGAATTAATGCCATATGCAGTTTTCAATTCTGTTTTATAAGAATTGTTTTCCAAATGCTTTTTAAGGTTCCTGAGCTGCCCCAAACCTTACCTCTTACACAGGTGTAGCCCTGCTTTTCTTTCATATCTCACAGAACTTTCTTCAGCAGCTCCTTTTCACTTCTACTGGTAAATGTAGTCAGAAAAATTAGATGGTTCCCAGATGGCTTTTTTTTAACAGCACAGCAAAACCATAAACCCCATAACTACTGTAGCTCTAGGAAGAGGACATCAAGAAATTTTATTTGCTGCCCTGTATCAGAGAGGGAGAGAGAGAAAAATTTGAAGTGTGCTATGTTGGTGGCCAGGAATTCCTATTACCCTCAGCCTGGGTGCAGCTGGACCAGCTATTTGTTTTATATTTCTCCAAGAGCAGCGCTCCCCTTGGCTATTTAGTGCTAAGACGAATCTTGGACCTTTCATGAGAAATGTAAGCCAAATCCTTGGCTAAACTGAAAAAGCATCCATGAGTGTCTATGGTGGCAGAGTAGAAGCCCCACTTGCTCTCTCTGGCCCCAGTGGAGCCTGAGCAGCTGTTTGCTTTCAAGTTCTGCTGAAACACACAAACTGGAGCTGCCAAACGCTGTCAGGAGAAAATCCATGGGAAAATGGATCATCAGCTGAGTGGGAATCTGTGCAACAGGCAGGGAAAGATGATGTAAAGCAAGGATAGGAGAAAGGTGGGAGGAACAAAATCTAAATCATATTTCAAACAGTTCTTTTTGGAAGCTGGTGATTTTGGTAGTTTCTGAAAGCATTTACAGCAGAAGAGTGCTTTGCAGTTTATTTCAAGATATGAACTGAACTAAATGACCAGACTATTCATAGGGATTCACTTTAACCACATCTAACTAATATTTTCCAGAGATCACTTTTGTATTCTCTCTGTAGATAGATTTTACCTTGACTTACTCATTTTCAACAATACTCTGTTGTACGGATGAAGATGTCTGTTCCTCCTGTTTCATAAATCAAACGCCGTTATTTTCTTTCTCACTTGTGCATGTGAATCTAATATTTAAAATGGTCTAATTCTCCTCACAGTGAGACAAATAGGCTTCAGGAAATGGATAAAAATGACTGAATCTTGTAATTTTGCAAAGTAGTTCTATTTTTCTTCAAAAACTTCTGCCAACAAAAACTAAACCCAAAATGTGTACACTGACTTTCCCATTTCTTAAAGTTAGGAACCATAACTGGAACTTTGTATGAATAGTGATTGATTCATAAGATGCAGTGCATGGTTTGAAGCACAGGTGTCATGGGTTAAAAAGACTGGAAACCATTCTTTATTGCATGATACTCCAAAAAAGTTTGCATGAATAAATTTACTGTAGATGTCAAAGTACCTTGGCTGGAAAGAAGTCTTTACAGCTGTGTTTAGATAGAGTTAAAATAATTCTGTCCATGTGTGTTGTACTTTAATGTAATTTGACCAGTTAGTAAAACTGAAAGTACATTATTAGAAACATACCACTACTACTATACAACTTTTCCAGAAATATCCAGGACTGTTTATGTTGATAAGATACTGCATTAACTTCATAAAACTGAAAAAAATCCCTTTCATTCTCTGTGTCCATTATAGAAAAAGACAGGTCTGTTTCTTTTAATTATCACTTTCCTACCTTTTTTTCTCCTTTTTTGTTTTCCTTTTACTTGCTGGTAAACCTGGTGGACATGTATGAAATTATTGAGCCACACATTGCCCCCCCCCACCCCAAGGTTTTTATCCTGCCTCACATTGAAAAGTGCAGAATTGTTTTACACAAGTTCCTTCTATAGTACCTTTCCTGTATAGTCCCGTTGTAGCTCCATGAGCTGTGCATCAAAATCCAGCAGGCTTTGAAGGACATTCTGTCCTTCTCAGCAGCTGTGTTCTGTGTAAAGCTGTTGTGCTCTTGTCAGTTTTTGAGAAAATGGTTGAATTGCTAATTGACACTTGTAAAAGATAACTCTGAAAATGTGTTGGAAAATAAGTTTGTATGTATGCATGCAGTGTCTATATGTGGTGGTTTTCTGTTGGGACATTTTGTTGTATTGGTTTTGGATGTTTTGTTTTTTTGTTTTTTTCATTCGACTCCATCAGTTTGGCCCTGTAGTTAGTTCATGTATCTGCACAACTAGAAAGCAAGTGATGTTTTGGGGAAGTGCAATTTTTGTGTCATGACATGTAAGGTCTAAAGAAATTGAAAAGTGCAAATTAGGATTCATTAAAGATTTACATATGTTTGTGGCAGTCTTGCAGATTAAGGAGAGCTTGCTGTGTTTTTGTTTGTTCTTGGAATCAAGGCATTCATTAGTCAGCTTGGATGTCAGGGTCACAAACAAAAAGATAGACTTTGAGTTGAAGCAAAATACTCTTGTAGAAGAAAGGTAGTTGGGTGAAGGTTATTTATTTCTGGAAGCACTGCAGAAAAGTGCATATAGTAATTATGGATCTTGGCTGTGCTCATAACATGAAGATTTTGCAATTTGTGTTGCTGTATGTGTAACCAATGCACTGCCATGATTAAAGAGGTATGCAGTGAGCATTTTAAACAACAGTTATGAGCTATACATGTATTCATAATAATCCATATAATTATGGAAGACAAAGAAGATAGTGCTTCTGGCTTCATTGACTAAGGCAGAATAGTAAATTCTAAACTAGTATTGCAGTGCATGAAAATATTAAGGGCCAGCATTGGTGAGCTGTTCTTATAATACAAGATTTTTTAAAAATTACCTCTATTTAAAATAGAAATTGATAAAAGTCCCCTTGATTAGTCTTATTAAAACTTAAAATCAAGCCTCAAGACTAAGAACTACTGCCACAGAGGCCATCAGAGAGGAAATACAGCTTGAGGAATACTTGCGAGAAACCTATTATTTTTTCAAGGATTTCCTGGAATTTCACAAAATTAGTAAGAACACGTAGGAAAATTAAAAATTTGATTTCTGTTCTGTCTGCTGTGGCTGAGGAATCACAACAAATCATGCTTTTATTTTTAAATGATGCACTTGCTGTTCTTACAACTGTTGTAACCTACTGTAATGCTATTTTAGGCAACCAGATAAAAAGGTATCTCTTTATGGTCTCATAGGTATGACCTCATCAGGTTGTCCCTTTTGTTTTAGTTTTTGCAGAAAGAAAATATTTCCTTTCTGCTTTTTTTTCTTCCTTGATTTGTCACTTGCAGATTATCTCTTTTCAAAGAGATGTCCTGTAACAGAATAAAGCCAATTTCTGGTGATCTATTAGGAGGAACTGGGAAAATAAACGTAGAGTGGGCTGAAATGCAGAGAATCTTGAGAAATTATGTTATAAAAAGCACACAAAAGTCACAAGTATCAGAAGTACTATCTCCTTCTCTTCCCTACCCCCAAATGGTAACAATTCTGTTTCTCTCCACCATAAGAATCTTGTGTATAACAAAATAAGAAAAATCTTGTATTTATATTGCTTTTAACTTGGTCTAAGTCAAGAAGCACTCTTCTATTTTCAGTTTACCATTAGAGAGCAAACATATTAAACTAAGATTAAATCCATGGTTTGGATTCCTGTCAATTTACAATTCTGAAATAGGCTCACAGGATAGCAACCTTTTGAGCTGAGATCCAGATGTAACTCTTGGCAGGTACAAGAATAAAAAGACCAGATTTTCTGGTTTCCTCCAATTCTTATGTTTTATACTTCAAAATAACTTACATTCCATTATTATATCCTGTGTAAGCTTCTAGCAAGTGCAGTATGGAGTCAGGAGTCTGCAATACCCTGCCTATGTTATTCCTTGTGTGTTTCTTATTCTGAGGTGTTTCCAAGGCAGACTTAAATTGACATGAATGCAAGGAAAGTTTTTTCAGTACCAAGGTTATTCCGAAGTATACCAATAGCTTTTTGTAATCTCTTTACTGTGGAGCATACCCTCTGTGTCCCTGAGCTGCTCTTCTGTGTTTTCAGATCCTTGGGTGAATTCACCCAAGGGTCATGATAGATTTTAATAGAGTTGTTGCTTTTAATGAACATTCAACAGCATGAGTAAGGTTGCATTTTTAGGACTGTAAATTTGTGCAATTTCTATCAGTAAAGATACATGCCTGGTTCCTTCTAACAAAATATTAGCAATAGGCAAAAGTGAACAATGTAAAAATCTGCAGATTATTAACAGGAAAGATGTTTTGAACAGAAGTAAAAAGGTCACACATTTCCACTAGCACTAATTGCTAGTAAAATATTGTTCCTGTTAAAGCCTAATTTTAAATTCTGGGTGCAGAATAATGGTCTTGTTGTTTTAGGGGAAAAGAGACAAATTGCATCTATAAAATGCAATTGCAAATGTTTTCCTGTGCTGCCTCATTGATTCACAATGTCTTGCTGTGTCTCCTTTATGATTAGGGATTTACCAACTGTGCAGGTCACAGCATTATTCTCAGCTTTGGTTAATTCCTCTCTGCTGAGGGCCCTGGGTGTGCTGTACAGTAAATATCCTTGGGCTCTCCAACTCTGAGAGATTTCTACAGCAGCTTTGTGTGTTTACATTATACTCTTAAGGCTGAAACACAATCAACATCTGCTGGGGAATTCAGTTTTACTTTTTGGTGCGATTCCACCATGTCTCAATTTTTGACTGTGCCATAAAAAATATTAGATGAAGGGTAGCTGAAGACATTGGCAGCTGTTTATCTTTCTGTTGGATCTTTCTTCCCAGAGAAGTGTTAGAGGGAGTTAACTTTGGACTGTGTAGTGAGCTCACTAGTAGAATGCTACTGCTAAAATCATCAGCAATAAAGACACCAAATTCACAAAACCCATATTGTTAACAGGCCATTAAAGCTGACAGGATCCATATTTATCTCTTTTGCCTCTGCTGTTTCAGATGTCTACAAGTGAATGACATCCTGAGATGATTTAGACGGCTGTTGTACAAATCGAATTTAATCTTCAGCCTTTCACTTTCCGGGTTCCTTTCTCTTCCCACTCCTGCTGCTACCTAGAACATTGCCACCACAATGGAATACTGTTGCTCTGTTAATTGTGTGTGTGTGCGGGGGGGCAGGGGGGTGTGACATCTGTCTGAGCTGTTCTATGAAAATAGTCTATTTTAAAAATAACCAATTAATGAGCCAACCTTCACTCTCCTTTCTTTGGAACAGACTGTGCACTCTGCAGTCCTTACTGCTAAAGCCATAATAGTAGTTCCTTCCTTTTCTGTACTTTCTGCATTTTTGAATGGAGAAGATTTCTGCTAAGAAGTGATGCAGATCTGGATAATAACATGTAATCTGTTATGTGCAACCACCCTTTTGTCATAGGGCACACATGCACTCAAGGTTCATGCTGTTGTCCGTCAGGGATTTATGCAATACTGAAAATTATAATTATGGATTTCACAGATTTCACGGTATTCTAGTTAATGTTCCTAAAGGCAGAAGTTAAATGACTGTTTGTCATTTAGCTTGAAATATCAGATCTTGTTGGTGTAGCATTAGTACAGTGTCACTAACACAGATCATCCCAGCTATTGGTTTGCCAAAAAGAAGAGGAAAGAGGTTACAGTTTGATAACTTCCCTTTTTTCCAATTTGCATTGCATTATCTGGTGCCACTCACCTCTCCTCAGGTGAGGTTGCTGCCTACATATGTAAAGATCTAATTTAACAGCCTTATTGAAATTATCAAGGACTTAATAAGAATTTGAAAATATAAGCCTAAGTCAACTCAATGTTTTGATGGTAACAGTACAGGAAGATGAGTTTCTTCACTAACAGAAATATCTGATTTTGGTTGAAACTGTAGAAAGTTACGATATTTTATGGTGTGTCAGGTTGTTAGAAACAATCTGTTTTGGTTAGACAGAAAGAGGGAGAAAAACTGAAAAGAAAACAAAAATATCAACAGCAAACTAAAATAGCTAAAAAAACCCCAAACTGAACCAAAAATCTACTTTATACTTACAATAAGTAACAAAAAATTGTTCTTCCCAAGAGAAAGTTATAACACTTTTTGTTCATGTTGTCTCAGCCTACAAACAGTGAGTATGAGCAGGCTTGGTTTTGGAGCTGTATTTTACTTTAGCACCAAAGATAATGATCTTATTAATTAGTACTCTATCTCCTATCAGTCAAATCATGACCTTGCTTCTCATGCTAATTAATCTGCATGCTCAGTCTTTCTTCTTCTTTAGAGCCAGTGGCTTTCTTGGGTCAGGGGTTTTTGAGTTGGTGGTTCCAATCTCTGCATGCCAGAACTACCTTTTACCCAGATGGAACTGATTTCAGCACAATTGCTAAGTTGGCTTTGTTAGTTTCATCCTTATCTTGGGAATTCTGCCAAATGACCTTGTGGCCTGTAAACTCTGCATTCTGTGTGTCCACTATCAGCGGTGCATCCTTCTCCACAAGCTTTGTTAACCTCCCCCTAGGTCTGAGATCATCGAAGCATGTCAAGCCCTAAACCTTAACAAGGTAATTCTACCAACAGTTATCTTTGTAACATCTGGATAATCAGTGCCTGCTGAGACTGGGACAGAGTAGGAAGGGGAGGATCCTGGCTCTCCTGGAGGCTCTTCCAGCACAGCCGAATCCCTCCCCATGGGCTGAGGGCTGCTGCCTCAGCCATTGGCAGGGTTTTGCTGTTACTGGAGATGAGCTCTGGCCTATCTGCTGCCAAAGTTCCCAATGGTAGGTTGCTCAGTGGAAAAGATGGGACAATCCCCCTCGTTCTTTCTATTTTTAATCCTTCCAAAGGTGACTGCCCATGTCTGTTCTGCAAATTGTTGCAGCTGCGTTTGACAAGTACAGATTTTGGTGAAGCAAATAGAAGTTGTTACGTTTCTTTGTTTTCTTCTGCTGTACTGGTCTGTAGGGCACTAGTCCCATTATTAACTAGAAAATTTTATCTGAGAGTATCTTCAAATGAGAGCAGAGGGGCTATTGGCAACTCCAGCTGAGGCTGCATCTGGTTCAGGCTTCTCTCCTGCCATGAAACTATTTAAGTGGCTTCCTGTGAGTCATTACCCAAGGTGAATTGATGAGTACTTCTGTGAGTGTTAGAATTAATGAAGATTGGTCTCTGAAGGATTTGTATCTTATGATTGCATCCTTTGATGTTTACTGGAGTACAAACACCAAATGAAACTTCCTGTGCAATTGAGGTCCTGAAAAACCCTTTCCGTGCAGATTTTCTGCCGAGGATCACTGCATGTTATAGCCCGTTCTTTACTGGAGACCTCTTTTTCTTTCTAGTTTTCTAGTTCCGTGAAACTTATGGATATAATGACATTGGAGATTTTTATCCTCCTGTTTAATATGTTTGAAATTGGCTGGTAGGTTCAAAGATAACTGGGGAATGAAATGGCAAATTCTCACATGCAGACATAATATAATTGCATGAGATTTGCTTCTTCAAGAAGCCGGGTTAGATGTGAGAAGGGTTTCCTGCAGAAAGATTGCCTAGACTACATGGGGACTAGAGGGCTGGAGTATGAGGTTTTTTCTAAATAGAAACTAAGCTTAAATAAACAAGTATGCTTTAACTCTGCACAGCCCAATATTTCACTGACAGTACAGAAAGCATTTTAAAGACAAAATGGACTGAGTTATTTTGCTGTTGTGTAAGCTCTTGAAGCACTCACATCTTGAGTACTGTGTATAGTTTTGGCCTCCTGACCCAAAGCAGGATGTAGTACCACTGCAGAAGGAACAGAAGGAAAAGCAACTAAAATGATGAAGTGGATGAAACAGACTGAGGAGGGACATAGAAAGACCAAGGTTTCTTCAGTTTGGAGCAAAGGTTGAGGTGTGAGGTGGCCAAATATTATACTGTTGTGAAGGCAACACGTGACAGTTATTGGAACCATTGTTCATCAGTTCCAAATTGGAAGAATTGAAGGACACAAGACAAAAATAGCAGTAGATAAATTTCAAGCACTCAAGAGAAAGGGTTTTGCACTGGAGGGTGCAAAGTTTTGGCATTTGGCATTTAGGAAACAACAAAGATAGTATCAGCAGGTTCAAGAGAGTTGCTTGGCTTTATGAGCAGTAGCTTCGTAGATGGATAGTAAGAGCACAGAGGAGGTTAGTACTGTCCATCATTTCTAATTCATGAAGTCTGGAGGCTGGAGGAGGGAATAGATTGTAGAAAGAGCAACTCTTACTGCTCTGTTGCAGAGGCAATACTGGGCTTGATGAACCATTGTTCTGAACCATCAGGATGTTCCTTAAGTTCTTGTAGTATCCTGAGCTCACAGACAAGGCAGAAACTAGATTGCAAGTGATGGTGTGTGAAACAATGGTTAAATTCCCTAGTTTTATCTAGTCTGTGTCAAAGGCAGTAATGTGTTGATCCTAAATGTCAGTCTGGCATGACCATAAAGCCAAGAGGCAGCAATTGAAACTGTGTTAGGATTATTGCTTGAAGAGTAAAGATCTTTCTCAGTCTGCCTTTGCATATTTTTCAGAGCTGCATGTTGAACTGTGGTTAATGATGGAACTAAGTGCAGAAGACAAATGGTGACAATTTTCTTTTACGGTGAAACCTGTGAATTTGCATAAGCAAATTTGATTAAGCATATACTGTTAACTGGATTTTCTTCTTTGACAACAAAACACCCCCTCTTTCAGCACCATGCTATAAAATTGCTTAGTTAAATTATGAAGTATACAGAAGAAAGTGACAGATTTGAAGGAGAGGAGATCATTTATGGATATGCTGGTAAGCAAAATTAGTACAATGCATTTTATGTGTCTGATCAGAACACTCTAAGCTCAAAGTAAAAATGCATGATAGTCTGGGGATGGCAACTATTTCTGAAGTAATTTTTGAAATATTTCCTAAGTGATATTACAATAAGTAGCACAAAATAAGAATTAATTTGTAAGGCAGGTGCCTAAATAAATAAATTTAATAAATAAATTTTCTTAAATAAATTTAAGAAAATTTAAAAAGTGTTCTTAAATTACGGCTCTCAAGGTGATGTCATTTTCTCAAAGACAGCAAGAATAACAACAGAAAAAACCCTTTGTGTATGTTCTACCTTACAAGGTGTTGCTTTGACTGTCTTACATCATGCTAATTATTTTATGTTTTATATCAAAATGAGTTTTTCATCATCTTCAGTGGCCACAGTAAGCTGCATTTAAAATAACATGAAAGATTAAAATACTTTGGAAACTTCAGTGAGTACAAGTCTGATATTTTGAACTTTGGGCACAATAAAGTCCTTTGTCTTCTTACAGAACAAGGTACTTCACAATCAGTAAGCATTTTTTTGTCCTAACTGGTGAAACTTTACATGGAGTAAATTAAGTCTTGGAGAAACATGTTCTTTCAGAAGCAGCTGTTCTCTCTGCAAATGTTACTCCTCCAACTGTTCTTCACTATCTATCAGTCCATTTTAGGGCCAAACTAAGCTGGCTTTACGCTAACTGGTTCTTAGTGTTATGAATCATCCATTATAGTGGGTTTTTGCTAATGTAAATAAGGATACAGATCAGAAAGGGAGCATATGGTTGTTTTATTTTTTTTTTAATGTATGTATCTTTTGGAAGACATAAACAATATTAATACAGAAAGAGAGACTGGGACATGGAACTATGTGGAAAAACTGTATAAAGGATGCTTCAGAAAATAATTGAGAGGGGGATGAGAGAAGAGAAATAATTTAATTATGACAAGGGATTTAAAAATATTTCTGGTGAAAGAACATGCAAATGTAGTGGTATCATTAAAGTAAGTGGTTAATTTGTTTCTGAGATGACGTACAACAAAACAGGACATAAAGAGATCACTAACAGGTAGAGGGCAAAGAAGACTAATGGCTGAACTCTGAGAGGACTTCAGTTACAGAGGGGAGAGTACCAAGCACTAATTTCTACTGCTAAACCAGCCTGAAAATCTGTAAAGAGCACCGAGTTCCTTACTTTCCTTGAGATACCAGGGTCATACCAGATCCTGGCACACCGATTTTCTTTTTGATTTTCCTTAAATTTTAATGCTTTACATCAGATATAGCCTATAGATCTGGTCCAAAGTGTGCAGAGATGATTAGTGTGGTGGCACAGGCTGAACAGTCTGTCCCTGGGCTGGCTTGCCAGTAGTGTTGGCAAGTGGAAGTTGAGCTGCCTCCCCAGGGCAGCAAGAGAGGACAAAATCATTAGTTAAATACCATAGAGTTTCTACCAAGAGAAACGTGTTTACTGTCAAGACCAAACTTCTTTTGCTCGCAACATTTACATGAGCAGTAAGAATCAATCTTCTCTAATGAGAGTCCTTGTGTGACTAGTGCAAGGGCTGTCCCTCTGTTCCTCTCCTGTTTCAAATACAGCAGTGTGGGTGGGCAAGCATTATAGGGGACTTGAATGGTCTGTCTTAAATGTGACCTAATGTTTTGAGAGGTCTGTCCTTGCATTGAGCTGTGGCCAGGCCCAGGGATGTTGGTGGTAATTTCAACAAGAAGTGTATGTGCTCCAGGCTGGTTATTTGGGGCTAATGTGCTGTCTTGTGAGGGCCTGGGAAGGGTGCTCTGTGGGACACCAAGTCCCAGGGGTTTCCTCCCCTTGGTGGGTTATTCACAAATGTGCTCTTCTTTTACCATGCAGGCAAGCTCTGCTACACAGAGGACAGGATAGGATTGGATGAGGAAGGATTGCAGTAGGGAAAGGAAATTATGTTCTGTGCTTGTAGATGACTTTTTTTAAAGGCCTCACTTGAAACCACTGCTGGCAGGCAGCAAGCAGAACTTCAGTTTGGGTCCCTTAGGATGTGATGATTGGAGAGTAGGGAAAGCAACCACAGAAACAGTAGGCAGCAAAGTAAATGCAGAGCCATGCTGGGACATCACTCTAGCGGTTTATGGAGAATAGTAGAAATATACATGCAGACAGCAACCACAAAAAGATGTGAAATAGATGAGGACTGAACAGAGATAAGGAGGCTTAAAACAGTAAAAACAATTTTGGTTGAGTGGCTTGACTATGTAACATTTTGCATTGCTCAGCTGATAACTAATAAGAAGCTGATTTTGAAAGCATAGAAGCTCTGCCTAATAGTGAAAGGAAGCAGAGATACAGATGGAGAGAGGTATGGTTAGTATGGGCTAAATTAACAACAGTAGAGCACTATCCCAAACTGAGTAAGTGAAAAGAATTGGTAGAGGATGAGACAGTAACAGTGACAGTGGGAAGATAAGAACAATAATTTAGTAGCTTGATGCTAAAAGCAGATTGAAGATATGAACTGGGTTAGAATTAGCAGTGTTATAATTGATGAACCTTGTTCAGTAAATAAAGTTTCTAATTGACACTTCCAATAACATTAACAATTCTTTTCCTATCCCTGGTATTTTTAGTAAGTATTTCATTTCTATTTACTGCACCATTAATGGAAGGCAAGTACCAGAAAAAGCAAGACAACATCTGTCTGGAAGTTAGTGATTTTTGTGTTTTTCCTTTGATTGCTGTTCATCTTCTCTCTTCAGTCTTAACAGTCTTAAAACATCTGTTCAGATGTGTTCTTCATGCTTTGAAGGCCTACAAGCTGCCATATATGTTTCTGTCCTCTGTCTCTGTATGTTCCCATGTTCCTGTCGAAAGGGAAATTTCAGACCTGCTAAGTCTGACTTTGTAGTTTCCCATGGGGGCATAGACTCTCTAGCTAAGAAAGGTTTCTATCACAGAAAGAATAGAAATTATGACATGTAATGTAAACTGGTTGATTTATTTCTTTATTTACTTGTAAAGATCAAGTTAAAAGGCAAAATCATTTATTTCTCTACTTATTTCACAGATAGAACCAATTTGTCTGTGAATCAGTGCATCCAGGCATCCAGAAGAATTAAAGTTGTAATCCAAATCCCATATAATCTACAGGCTCATGAATCCTATTGAATTCAGTTGGCTTTATATAAAAGTGTAAACTGGAAAGATACAGTTTTAAAATCATTCCACTTCATGATAAACTTTCTGCTGAATGTCAGTCACAGTGTTTCTTTGCTCAGATATCGCATTGGCTTTATGCACACTGTGAGGCAGACACAAAAAATTTATCATTGTTTGGATTGTTTTTCTGGCTACAAACAAAATGTTGTTGCCCTGAGTTTTGCAGTTCTTCTGTTTTCATTTTTCTGTAACAGTTTCTCACACATTCTCTGTAAACATAGCCATGTTTTTCTAACTGTGTTCTATTGTTTGCATTCCTTTCTCCTGGGCAGAGAGATTTGATGGATGTTTCCTTTGACCAGTGTGATTGAGGGGCGGCAAGTTCTCCCTCCAATCCACTGTGGTTTCTAGGAGGATATATAAAATAAAGTCCGGGGAGTGCTCCGGGTGCTCCTGAGAGTTTTGGCTCTGTCTCTCCAACGCGTGTCTACGTCTTTCTTTCGTGTCCAAGTGTGACAAAATGTATCCAAATTATTAATTTTATTGGCATCAATTTTTAGGGCTGTGAAGTCCATCTGTGTTGCCCATTTTTCACTGTAAAATAGCTAGTTTTCTCTGTTAGACAGTCTCAAGGACGATTTCTGTAAACATAGCTATGTTGTTGTAAAAATTATCTTTTTACATTCCTTTCCCATGGACACAGATCCCTTTGACGGACACTTCTTGTAACCAATATAGTTAGAGACGGAAGTGTTAACTTTCTCCAATGATCTGTGATTTCTAAAAGTGTATATAAGAATTAAACGAAAGGGGTTTCCCCCCCTTTTCCGCCCTTGCTCTGAACACAGCCCGAAGTCCAGCTCTCATTATTTCTGCGTCTTCGACTGATTACCGGGATAAGCCGTAATAACAGGCATCTCGGTAATACATCTGAGTCCTGGGGTTTTGTGTAGTAAGATTCTGCATTTTGCAGAAGTCTGGCATGTCTGATGTGTGCATGTCTGTTCCCTCACAGTTATCTCAGTATTGTAATTAGATGAAGGTTTTATGCACATGAAAATGCATACAGATTAGTTTTATGTTCCAAAGATCAGTGATGGGTTTAGGCAGGCAACTGAAACAGAACTGTTGCCAGAATATATTCCCTTGTGAGTCTGTAAGCAACTTGGCTCTGACATGGACAATATCTATTGTTGTGTCCTATGTAGCATGAACACATTGGTGATATTTATCAAAGATGCATCTGAAAAAATTAAAAAAAAATTCTTTCATTTTTGGGTAAAATGCAAATAAAGAACATTAAAAATTATGAGGTCAGAGCTGTTGTTCAGACCCTAAGAGTTTGAAAAATTCTAGTGTATTAGAGGTTTGAGAGAAATGATACCTGAGATTTCTTTGTTCATATAAGCAGTTCAGGATTGGAGGAGAGGAGGAAAAACAAAACAAGATGGGAAAGTGAAACATAATGTATATGTCAAAGTTAATACTGACTTTTGAAATGCTCTTTACTTATGGTATTCTTTTGGGGCTTGAACTTTAAGTTTCAAAGGATAATCAGCACATATTTTAGCCTTAAAATTTGCAGAGAGCATGGAACATAAAATATAGAAAGAAAGCCATGAGTTGTATGCATTTTTCTGTGGAAGAAACCACTAAGGAGCAAAACCAAATAGGGAAGACACAAAACAGACAAGAGCAACTCTGATCCAGTGTGTTTGCAGGTACCTTCCCCATTCACCTCCCTGTCAAATGATAGGGGAAAGAAAAACTTACAAGAATTCTGCTGCCATCACTGTTCAGCTGTAGGTGTCATGGAAAGTGTTAGGAACAGGACTCTGGTCTGTTTAACCACATTGGGAACAGCTGTATGTGTTACTTTGCGTCCTCTTTCTCCAGTCTTTGCTCAGCCATGAGGAGAACTTTCAAGGTGCTGTGAATTGAGCACCCAGCAGCAAGCAGGCCCCTTCCTGTGTTGCAAAATGGAGCTTCAGGAAGGGAAGAGTACTGACAGTAGACATGATCAAAATGAAAGCTCAGAGATAAAATCCAGGAAAGATGATCGCATATTTCTAGAGTTGCATACAAAATAGGTAATACATTTATCTAACTACAAGATGCATTCTATGGATCCTGTTTTAGGGGCTGATTAATGAAGGACATGAAGCTGGAAGGAGTATTATGGATCTCTTGTCACTGTAGTGCTGTGACATGTTGTATTGGCTTTCTGTAAGTGGCAATAAAAATAGGAAAAAAATACCCTCTGTAAAGGAAGGAGATGTCTTGCACTAATCCTCACTGCTTTTGAAATGGTATTTGGTAAGCCTAGAAAGTCAGAAGCATACCTAAGTAGTCTCTCAGAAGAAACAAGCTTGTGGGGATGGATAAAATGACTTGAGAACCTCCAGAAGTTATATGAGTTTAAAATTTATATTCCTTTAATTACCTTACTGATAGACTTTCAGCACTTCTTTGTTTGAGAGGCAGCAGGTAGTATTGTTGTGGTTTACCCTTATGAAGAAATGTTTTTGTTAAGATGTCTGGACTTAATTCACCTGAAAAAATAAGAAAACATGCTATGATATAATTAAATTACTGCTTTTAAATTCTTATTGTCTGAATTCTCTAGGCTAGAAGAGGGTATTTTATGTATCTCTGGAACAGTATTTTTATTTATATTAATAATTATTTTCTAGAAATACAGGCTTTTTTTCAGTCAGAACTACTTCAAAATCTATTTGAATTAAGAAATAATTTAAATGGAAAGCCTGGAAGCCTTCTAGATAACAAAATCTGAAAGGAAAGAGTGTATTCCTCTATCCTCCTTTTATTCAGTGATTAGCCCAATCAGCTGGGGTATGGAAGGACTGCCTGAGGTGATCTGCAGTTATATTAGAGTGCAGCAGTTAGTGGTTTCAGCAATTTCCCTTGGTTAAATAAGCTAAAATTGGTGCTTCAGGTTCATCTGTTGGGAAGTAATTTGGAGCTCAGCAGAAGCATGGAGCCCAAGGTACGGATTTTAAGGTACATCAAGGCACTTTGAAATCTGTGCTTAGTGGAGACTAGGAACCAGCTGTCCCATTCCTTATTTGGAGTCTTCTGGCCAGAGGCAGTGGCACCAACCCGTTGGCTCCAGTGACCTTAGAGCTGAGCCTGATTTCATTTACAGATTGCTCTGGGTGAAATGAAACAGTTCCTTGTTGTTGTTATTGTGAGGATTTTTCAAGGGAATCATCTAGAGTTACAGTTTGACTCTAACTGATCTGAGGTTTGTAAAACTTCTGTGCAGGCTAGTGCTTGTTGATGCACCCATTGCATCAGTTTAATCCAATCAACTTTAGCCTCTCATCTGATCTCACAGGTGAGTGTTGTATGACCGGCTCCAAGCTGGTACTTGGTGTTTGCTGGTGAGTCACCCGTTGCAGCCCTGTACTGCAAGGATCCAATCCAGCTCTCTGTCCTTGACTTTATAGTCCATTTTCCGATACCTTCTGCATTGGAGCTGGCTTATGCAGGGTGAACATGAATGTGGCCATAATCACATTTGGGATGCATTCTTGTAATGCAGAAGTGACTTGAAGTTTTTGTTTTTCTGTTAAGAAAAAGGATTTGCACTGTTATATAGGTCTATGTCCTAAGCTAGGTACTATTTGAAACAACTTATAAACAAAGAACTTTTTAGTCCTGGTCACTTTTTTGGTAATTGATTTTTCAATATATTTAATCAGTAAGCTTATCTCTGGTGACTGTTTAGAATAATAAAATAATATTATTATTGCTTCATGTTTTTGTAGTCATGTTCATGTTGTCTTACGGAATTACAGAAAGGATGTAAACAAAGCCCTACCTTACACTTGTAACTCTTCTGTTTGGGTGCGAGTGAAACGCTGGGAAAATTGGTAATGTCACAAGTATCTTAATTTAGAGGTATAAAACTTGCAAGTTATGAAAATGGATACATTTTTACTCTGTGGTGAATTTTGGTCCCAAATCTGTGAAGTTTCCCATTAAAACTCCATGACTAAATGACCTGAGTAATATGCAAAATCAAGTTCATTTGTGTATGATGACATTAATTTTAGTGGCTTTTTGGCATTAAGCAGCTGTGTGAATTAAAACCAAAGGGCTTGCACTTGTGTTTTCTTCACTTTTTTGCCAATTTTTTTGTGTGCTTTTTAAGTGAAACCAACAAAATCGTAGTTTGCTTGCAAAATATACAAAAAATAAGTTTGATTTGAGAAAAAAATGTAGAAAAAAATCTCTGTTTTGGAGCAATAGTACATAACTTGATTAAAAACCCATGGATGTTAAAGGAAAGATTTCCACAGACTTTTTTTGGCTTTTAGTAAGACCCTTGTGTTGATGTTCAATCTGTGCAGGAACATAAAGGGTAAAACAATTCTTTCCTCAACATGCACAAAATGAAGAATGAATATTAAAATGCGTGATACCACCTCAGTAACTCTGTTCTCAGGTGTCACATACACTTCCCTGTCAATAAGGAGATGTGACATGTGACACAACATTTAAATGATGCCATGCAACCTCAAGCAGAACCCAGTTCCTGATGATATTTTAATTAAATATTGATGGACAGTTTGTTTACATCAGGCTTTTATTCTGTTACAAGTAGTGCCAGCCTATGACTATTGTTAGTGAAATAGCTGGAGCAGCAAGTTGGTGATTAGTGTCAATTTCTCTGGTGACCCAAGAAACATGATATAAATAAATTAATTTGTAGTTGTCAGTTGAAATGCTTTGCTGGGCTGGAATAGATTTAGTTTGGCTAAAGCTAGTTGAATGACCCTGAAACATCTTACTGTATGTACCTTATGTCGTTACGAATCTTATATGTATCGAAGTGAGTTGTGTAAACTGTGCTATACAGACAGTGCATAACAGAAAAAAAATCTGTAAACACCATGCAATGCATAGTTTTAGGTACAAGTCTGAGCCCAGGAACACTGCTTTTCATGTTGTCTTAATTGCTCTCCTGCCTACTGGTTATGCTGCATATTTTAGTTTTTCTCTGACCACCTAATGCATTTCTAACTGCCATGAGATTTGTATCTCAATTCTTAAATTACTGGATGAAATAGAAATAAAAAAACACCTAAAATAGATTATAGAACATACAGCTGTACTAGCAGTTGGAACTGCCTGTCCCATATTTTTTCCTCATACTTAATTCTCCTCATAATTTTGCAGAAAATAAATCTTGATCTCAATATATTGATTTAAGTGGTAGCACAGAAGAACTTGAAATGTTTGATAAAGAAAGAAATTCAAAGCACATCAGAAGAAACTGTAAAAACATAAAATTGCTACATAAAAAGAAACATTTGTCCTTGGCAGATGAAAGTAGTGATACTTCCTCTACAGTGACATTGCAGGCATTTTTGTATGTGGAAATATATGTATTGATTGTGTGCTCGGCTAATTAAACCTCTTGTTCCGCATTACAAAATGCACAGTAAATAACAATGAAAGAAAGATGAATTTCTGAAACAGAAACCCCATTTTCAGTTTGTTGAAGAACTACTTTTTCAGCTAGCAAGGGAAATACTATGCATCAACCATAAATCTCATAGTCCATCAATAAAGTTACTTAAATAACAAACAATTGCCTGTCCTTCTTAAAGTAGCTTCTAAGCTGTAGAAGAACAGCTTCTAACAAGCTAAGTCACCTTTACAGTTGGTCTTTGCTCTTATGTAACCTCATTCCCAGGGAGCTGGCTAGATGCTGAGATCCTTTAGATGTCAGAGATGTGCTGCTAGTTGGTGTGCCAGGGTGCAGAACACTTCTAGCCAAGAATGCAAAGAACTTTTCTGATAGAAGAAGGTGTTTTGATACTTCTTGTAAGAGCAAAAGAAAAAAATGAGACTCTGGGAGTGGTTTTATAGGGTTTTGATTTTTTTTGTGGGTTTTTTTTGTGGTTTATCTTTGTTTCATTGGTTTTGGGGTGTTTTTTAAGCAAAGAAAATAAATGGAAGTAGAAAAAACATTTTTAAAGGAAGGGTGTGTTTTTGAGAAATGGAAAGGAAAGTATTAATAAATTGCTGTCATTATTACATGCTGGTATTGATTGGAAGGGATCTATAAACATCCTCTTTGAGGGTCCAACCCTCAAACAAAGAAGGGAAAACTACGGTGAGGTTGTTTTTTTAACAGCTTTGTCTAGCTGAGGTTTCAGTATCCCACTAGGGATGGAGATTCCACAGCATCTCTGGGCATCTGTGTCAGTGTGTAGCTAACTTCATGGATACTTTCTTCATACTTCATAAGTTCTCTCAGACTCTCCTTGGATGCCATGTGTTCCAGCTCCCCAGTCGTCTTGGTGACTATCTTTTGGACTTGCTTCAATATGTCAGTGGCTTTCTTGCCCTGAGGATGCCAAATCTGGACATGAGGCTCCTGGTGCAGTCCCATGGGTGTGGAATAATCCCTTGTTTTGCAGTTTGGTTGCTAATGCAGTCTGGTCCATGTTTGGCCCTTTTCAACACAAGGGCATTTTGCTAACTCATGTTCAACTTCTGAACTCTACCTTTCTGCAGAGCACTTCCTTGGCCAGTGGGTGCCCAGGTTGAGGTTTTTCCTCTCTTGACTGAAGGACTTTTGCTTTCCCAGTGGTGTATTGCTGCTGAAGATTTTTGAGGCTCAAGTCAAGCCCTTTCTTCTACCCCTGAGGTGTGCCAAAGAGCAGCACTGCCCTCAAGGCTGTTGGTCACTCCCCTGGGTTTAGTATCTCTTGGTTAATAAATCCATTGCCAAATATGTTGATGACTCATGTTAACCTGGATGATTAGATATTTCTCCTGTCTTAGCCTTAGACCTGTGTATTAAAAATCTCTTACTCTGTGTGATGAACTAAAAGAAATACCAAACCACAAGCCCCCACCACTTTGTTCATAATGTTCTTCATTAAGCTTCCTCTCTGAAAATCTACGGTGACTGTGTAGGTGTCTCTTTTCCTGTATGTGGCTGCCCAGCAGAGTAGAGATGCTAGGCCTAGAATAAATGATAATGGTTATCTAGATAACTGGACTGGTTTTTAAGAGATGATAAGGCAAGCATGACAAAGTTGGAAAGGATTTTGAACTGAAAACAGGAAAAAAACCCAAACAATTTTGTTTTGGGATTCACTATATCCTTTGCAATGACATCTCAGCTCTGGATTCAGAATGGGGAAACAAGCTGGGTGGGCACACTGAGCCCCGCCTGAAGTTTGTGCACACAAACCATCTCCTGAAATAAATCATGTGAGATATGTTCAGTCATAGTTTGTTTGGGTTTACTTTTTATTTTTGTCAGTGAGCTCTCAAATAAAAACAAAGTGCTATTTTCATGCTTTCTAGTTGAAGTATCATATTTGCATTGGTGGGCTTATACAAAATGTTTCCCTTGAGGGACTAGCAATGGGACTCAGTGGCTGTGCTGGCCTCTGCCAGTTTCTTTGGTTTGTTTGAGAGAGAAGAGAGTCATTGTTTGTAGGGAAATGTAAAGTTTTTATTATCAGACACTGGTTTTCCTTCCCTTTTCTGACAACCATTTGCTTCAAGCAAACTAACCTAGGCTATCTCCCACCTCTTGTTCAAACTGCTCGTGCTAATATGCCTGACTGCCTGCAGCTGATTAGAGGATGCCCACAGGATCCTTGCTGCTGGCAGTGGCATGGTGTGGCTGACACAAACCTTTATGCCATGACTGAAATTGGTCTCTGCTGTCCAGCCACCTGCAGGTGCTCACTTCGCCTTTAGGTCCATCACTGCAGTCATTGCACTCCTTACACCGGTGGTAACTGCACCTCTTCTGCTGAAGCTGTTGGTGTGTGAGCTAGTGAAACCAAACCAGAGGTGGGCTGCAGCGTCAGTTCTTACTGCAGTACAGGTGCTCCTTCCAGGTAGAATACAATATCCACACAGGAAGCTCGTATGGAATATCTGGGGTATATTATTCACATTGTGGTTTATTTTCAATAGCTTCATAATTTACCTAAATTATGAGAAGCTGCAAATGCAGGCCTATTTGTGACATCAGCTACAAGCAGACCATTCTGAGATTATCTGAGGTTATTCTGAGCAACCAAAGCAGCACAAGATTTTGGCCTTGTTTGCAAGGGGTTAGAGCAGGTCAGATGTATGTCTCTTTATATTACAGTAGGTACTTATGGCTGGTTCCTGCTTTTACATATACTTGTTCACAGTAAGAGTTGCTTATTTCAAATTGGTTCAGTACATTTTTGAAGTAAGCTATGCTACTTCTGAAAAGGCATTCTACATATCCTGTAGGTTTGTCCATTGTCAATTGGTTAAATATACAGCTATTCCAAAATATTCCATAGTTGTGGAAAGGGTCTTCTCTTTATATCAAATGGTGCATTCAAGAGAATGGGTGAGGTGTTTGTGCCACTATGCATGCACCTTCTGAACTAAGCCCAAAACAGTCTGACTTGTAGATATTAACTTTCTCCCAACTTGATAGGAAGAGACAACTTTTCAACCAGCCTTTTCACTGTCCCTTTTGAACTATATTGCAACTGCCCCCAGTTGGGCTGCTGCAGATTTGTGTTGCATGGAATATTGTTTAGGTTTTGCACAGAGGGAACCAGCATGCAGGAGGAGAAAGCTGTTGCTGAAGCATTTGTAATCCAGCATCAGCAAATCCGATTTGTATTGACCTGTGTGTCAGCAAACAAATCTCACGGAGAGTTTTTCCCAAACCAAGGTGCTGCACAGATAAGAAAGGATGGAACTGTCCTAAAGCACATGAGCTGATGAGGGATGTGAGCAAACGTCATAACTGCATAGCCAGTGATGTGCCATGCCACGTCTTAGCTCTGCTTGCTCATTTTTATTTCTGTTTGTGTTGATTTGTCTTGCTGTGGAACTAATGATGCTTATGTGGTGTCATATTGGCTTTTTTTCTAAGGGTTATGGTCAGTTCTGAAACTACACCTAAAATAAATCTGTTGCAACCCCTCCAGTAAACATAGTAATGCTTGAGTCAAAAGGGAGTTCAAGAGATGGCTGCATCCTGTCCGAATAAGACAGATGTGACATCAGTTAGCAAGCTACAGCTATTCACCTTGTGTCTGAGCACAGCCTTTTTGGTAATTTACTTGAGAGATACTGTTACCTTGCTCACCTTTTTTTTTTTTTTTCTTTGAATTTTCTTTATTTTTGGAAAGTAAAAGGATAATTTGTTACATTTTAATGTAATCTTAACTCAAAATCTAATTCTCTCTGCTCAGGTGAGTTAGGCCTGGAGATTCCTAATGATCACAGTAGGCAGATTCTCTGCAGTGTGTCTGTTTTAATATCTATGGTTTCACACCTGATATTTATTTTTGTTGTAGCCAATGGTGTTTTAATCTAAAATTACTAATTTTCCAAGCACAACATTAACTGGGGAAAAAAAAAACACTTTAAGGTCTTTTTCTTCACATAATTTACCCTAAAATTTAGCACCTTTCCGCTCTACCTCAAAAATCCCCTTGTACATTCTGTTATACTTGGTGGTGTTTTATTTGAGTTAAAACTTTGCCTGATTTGAGGATTGACTATTTTATGGCCATAGCTTCATGGAGAACAGTGCTGCTGTATGAAGCCAATTGGTAAATGACACAGAGTGGATATGATTCATAAACAATTTAACAGCCAGTTTCAACCAAGAATTATTTGAAAAGATACTGGAAATTATATGGTCTAGATCTTCAGAAACAAAGGAAATTTATAACCTTTGTAGCTTGCTTGAGTTCTATTTTTAGGGAGAATCTAAGTCTGGTATAATTACAGTCATACTTCAGAAAGCATTATTTTTAAAGTGCGCTGTACTGACTTGGCCCAGGCTTTGAAGTGCCTCTGTCTCAGATTATTAACTTATTAACTGACTCCCCAAAGACAATGACCAAAATGGCTTTTAAACCGAAAAGATTTGACTTTTACTAGAATATTGCTTAGGAAGCACCTTTAAATAGAGGGGGGAAACTTGAAGAGGTAGAACAGATTAGAAATAATAAGAATTCATAAGTAATTCTCCCCTTGCCTGCTGTGCAGGTGGATCCATGCTTTCAGGCTTTGCTTCTGTGAATTTGGAGGTAGCATGAATTACAGCATATGTTATGGAGTGTCTGCAGTGTTTAAAAATACTTCTATTTTTTTTGTTCTATATTCAAGATGTCTGATGCTTCATAGCCTTTACAGATGCCAATTACTGCAACACTGTACTCGCTTACTGCAACACTGTACTCCCTTCTTTCTGTAAGCGCTCTGTTGGAACTTGGAGACCCCTGTCCCTGAATAGAGTCCATTGTCTCATGAAAAATGCACTCCTTCCTCCCCGTTTTTTGCTGGGTTGCCCTGAGACCAGTCAGTTGTTTTTAACTTAATATGTACATAGTCTGAGGGCAAAAATCAAACAAATAGTGTCCATCACAGTAAAATTATTAGAATTTGAGATATCTCTAATACAGTATGATGATGTAAATTCCTTGGGTTTATTCTATTAAAGCTATAGATCCAGCACATTAAAATCAATAGGATTCTTGTTTTTTCATTTTGACTAATGCATATATAAATGAATGTAATATTTATCATCTCTGATAAATGCTCTGTGCTCAATTTAAGTAAGCTAAGATTTAAAAGAAACCATATAAGCACTTGTGTTTCTGTTCAAAGTTGCACAGACAGATGCTAGTAACTAGAAAGAAAAGTTTACTTTTGTTGCTTCTCATACTGATTTTAAAGCAAAAACATGTTATCCTCAAACTTCTAGATGGCTCGTGTTCCAATGAAAATAATTGTATTTTCTAGGTGCATGTGGTTCCTTATTGCACTGAAATCTGTATGTTTGGTTTTGGATAGGACTACTGAGTCCATGAAAGGCTAAAGATTTTGGTCATGGAAAAAGTAACTTTTTTGCTGAAACCAAAGCCTGTCATGAAAATCAAGCAGCCTTTCTACCAGAGTCTTGCCCTTTTGTTTATGGCTATTGCACATTTGCCTCTAGGTTTTTGTTTTTTTTAATCACCTCATCTTGGTTTAACCCCAGCCAGCAACCAAGCCCCACACAGATGCCTGCTCACTCTGCCACTAGTAGGATCAGGCAGAGACTTGCAAGGGTAAAGGTAGAAAATCTGTGGGTTGAAATAAAGGCAGTGTAACAGGTAAAACAAAAATCACACGCACAAGAAAAGCAAAATAAGGAATTAATTAACTGCTTCCCATGGGCAGGCAGGTGTCCAGACATTCTCAGGAAAAAAAGGTCCCATGACACATAACAGGGACTTGGGAAGATAAATACCTTAACTCCATAATTCCTTCTTTTCACCCCTTTATATACTGAGTGCGATGTCCTACAGGCTGGAATAATTGCTTTGGTCAGTTGTGGTCACCTATCCTGGCTGTGCCTCCTCCCAAACTCCTGTGCACTCCCAACTTCTATGCCAGCGTGGCAGTGTGAGAAGCTGAAAAGGCCTTGGCTCTGTGTAAGCCCTGCTCAGCAATAAGAGAACATTTCTGTTATCAACAGTGTGCTCAGCACAAATCCAGAACACAGTGCCACACCAGCTACTGTGAAGAAAATGAACTCTACCCCAGCCAACATCAGCACACACCTTTACTGCACTTGCTAATATTTGAACATATTCAGAGTAATGAAATGCATTGACTTTTATCTGGGATGCATTTGATACCAGCACCACCATGCTGTGGGCTGCATCACCTGTTTGTTCTCACACAAACTTGTGCATTTGTAAGCAGTGTCATTCCAGGTTCAGCTATTTCCACTTTAGGTTTTTATGCACTCTTTTTCTGAACAGCATGTGTGTAACAATGATCTGTAGGACTACTAGGAGAGACAAACCAGATGGTATTAAGAACTCTAAAATTCTTCTACACAAATGTAATTAAAATCTATGATTGATTATTCTAATTAACAATTGTTATGCTTTTAAGAGAACATGAAGTTTGGTCATACTTCTTAAGATGAATTCTAAAAGATCATCCTCAAAAATATTTTGTGAGGATGATTGAAAATTATATGTAAATTGATTAGAATTTCTTGGAGCAAAAATAGGAGATAACTGTGGCCATCTGGTGTTTAAAAAGAAAAGAGTGTTTAATGTAAGGGCCTTAAAAACTAAAAATTAAAGTTAAGAATCTAAAAGCAGATTCATCAACACTGCTTTAGGGCTTCATCATCTCCTTCTTGAAATGTGTTTATGCTTCTTGTCGTTTGACCTGGGAGACAATATGTACACTGATGCATGTGCATATAACCTAACAAAAAATGGAAAACCAGATTAGAAATTCAGTGTTGGCCTTTCATATTCTTTAGAATCGAGTTAACTTAATAAAGTCATACCAAGCTGAGTCTCAGCACTGTGTGCTTTCAGCATTATTTTAAAAAGCTCCACACTGAAAACTGAAGTGGATATAAGAAGCAATAATTTCTTGAAACTACTGCTGCATTTTCAATATCAATGAAATCTTAAGGTAAACAAATTTTGATTTGAAGGTCTAACTTAGATTCGGGCAGCTGAGCCTATGCACAGATGATATGGCTAACGGGATGGTGGTTGTTTTCTGCTATAGAATTAGCTCCCTTCCTTTCACTTTTTCCTCCTCCTTATTGCTCTTCATTACACCACTGCCAGTTTCAAATGAGCCACTGCCATGTGGAGCTGAACTCTCACCAGAACATCTCATACAATAACAACCACAGTGAAACTTTAATTTGGTCTTTGGCATTCCTTGTAAGGTAATTTTTTTTCATTTTGAAGGCAATCTGGAATGTTTATTCCACATATACAGCTGCTGAGATCTGTCATTAATTTGAATTTACTATTCAAATTGACTGTGTGTATTTTCATTTGTCAATGAAAGCATGTCACATTCAGGCATATAAATTCACTAGCATTGTTGACTGCACACAGGTATTATCCTGACATAGAATATTAACAGTTTATATTTTATACTTGTGACACAAATGGAACATGAGATAGTTTATGAAATATAAACACACTTGTTTTAATCGTATTTGAACTATGGCAAGTTGGCTGTGTCATAATTGTATATTTCTATATCTAAAATAGTCATCTTGATAGATGTGTGTACATCAGGACTTTGATATATTTTTTCTATCCTTATATCTAAGGATACATAGAACAATCATGCTTATACTGCACTTTTTCTAAATGCATATCTCTTCCTGGTTTTATATTTTTATGAAGGTTTGAGCAATGAGCCTCGAGGTGATGTGTGACTATAATCTGACGGGGTTTTGTAACATGTTTGTTTCATTGTAACATAACTCTTCCAGTGTCCTGCAGGCTAAAAGTACACATATCACATGGGATCTGTGGGTAAATACATGTTTCAGATTCAAATATTCTAAGGTGAAAACAGCCCACAACAGGTCCTAACACGGTGAGGTTACACGACCTAGCTGGTTATGTTTGTGAGAGTACAGGGGAAAGAATGAGTTATCTCTTAGAAAGCAAAGTTATACTATGCAGGAATATGAAGAGGTAGTATTAAATCTCTGATTTATAGGGAATAGACAACTATCAAAATCTAGAAGGACCTGGTGCAATGTTGCTGGGGTTTAACCTTTGCTAGCAACCCCTGCCCCCACACAGCTGCTCCTTCACTGCCACACCACTCCCAGAGGGATGGGGGGAGAGAACTGGAAGGGTAAAAGTGAGAAAAGTCATGGGCTGAGGTAAAGACAGCTTAACAGGTAAAGCACACAAGCAAAGCAAAACAAGGAACTTAATTCACCTCTTCCCATGGGCAGGCAGCTGTTCAGCCATCCCCAGGAAAGGAGGGCTCCCTTAGTCATAGCAGTGACTGAGGAAGATAAATGTGATCACCCCAAATATCCCCATTTCCCTTCTTCTCCCAACTTTGTATGCTGATCGTAATGCTGTATGGTATGGAATGTCCCTTGGGTCTGTTGGTGTCAGCTGTCCTGGCTGTGTCCGCTCCCAAATCCTTGTGCAGCCCCAACCTCCTCTCTAATGGGATGAGGAGCAGAATGCAAACTGTTTGGCTCTATGCGAACAGTGCTCAGCAATAGCTAAAACATCCCTGAGTTATCAGACCTGCTTCCAGCACAGATCCAAAACATAGCCCCATACTAGCTGTTACAAAGAAATTTAACTTTTTTTCCGGCTAAAACCAGCACAAATGCCAACCCAGTATCACAAAGGCCGCCCATTCCCCACCAGTAGTGTCACATTATTCAACCAAAATTAGAGCTATGGACTGTTAATAAGATCTGAGTTGACAGAAGTGCAGACTTCTTTTTTAAACTAGGAAGAAAACCTATCAAAATTATGTTGTTGCATAGAAGTGGACTTAAAATACTACATTGAGTGGCTAATAGATTTGTCCTTGAATTGGCTAGTAGCTTGGTAAGGGACAAATCCCTATTATTAATAGAAAGTTAAATCTTGACACTTAAATATTCTCAAGGCCTTACTTGAACAAACAAGATATTGCTTATGTAGCAGGAAAGTGCCTAATACTGAAAAACTACTTCAAGCAAGTTGCCATCATCCTAAGAAAACATGGACAACAAGACAGCTGATGGAAACAAGATGCAAATATAACCCGTCTCTCAACAGAGACCAGTCTCCTTCCTCTATCATCTTCCCATTTTTCAGACAAGAAAAAGAATATATGCGTTGAGCTAAACTTCTTTAAAATCTCAGATAATCTTCTAGAAATCTTGTATAGAGGGTCATCAGGAAAATGCACAGAGACATCAGTAAAAGACACCTTTTAGATCTATTCTAATAATTCTCTTTGAACTTCTGCTGGGTTACTCAAATTAGTCCCTTATTGTCTCAAAATAGGGCTGCTCTGTCAGTTTCATTTTATAGTCTGATGATTAGTAAGTAAGTATTTAATTAATAGATCTCAATAAAGTGTCTGGTTTTTTGTAAAATATTTTATGTCTGGTAGGTGAGATAAAGCATGAAGGATGTGAGGGAGTTATGCAGTAAATCAGCAGCAGAGTTAAGAAGGGAAGGACAAAGTTTTCTTGATTTTCAAAATAATGCCCTGGCTACTGGGCTGGGAATTAATTCTTATTGAAACTGTGTCCCATGCAAAATTTATATGAACTATAAAGTGAAAGGGTTCTATAACACCCCAGAATTTCCTCCTGATTCCCCTTTAAATTGTCTTACCTTCCCTCTGTGGGAATTGTGGTTCTGATAGGGTTTTTCATATCCCTTCCCATTTATTTCAGTTATGGAGCAAACATAAAATTATTTTAGTTATAAGACCAGTTGTGCACTGGATTGCTGCAAATTTACAAAGATAAGCTGTTTGCAGTAGACTTGACTACACCTTCACTATAAATCCACTACACAGTTTCCATCAAATTGCTGTAAGGATTTCCTGAGTCAGTGTTCACATAATTTTGTGTTTTACCATTCAAGATGGAATTTTCTTCTATTGGTTTGCCTAATCCTTGTTTTTTGAAATAATTTTTAATATTCTAGACAATCCTAATGTAACTAGGCTGATGGATTATGCTCTGTTAAAAGAATACTTTGGAATATTTCGTTTGAGCCCAATGCCTGATATTTTTCAGTAGGTGACAGCACTTCAATTACTAGCAGTGAATAGTCACTCCCTATTCAGCCACCACATGCTGCTTTTCATTTTACCAATTTCTGTTGTACCTCTTTTATCATTCCTTTTCCTCTCTGCAGCACCTGTGTTCCTTTGGTTGTTTTACACAGAGGTGTGGTTATAATTATTTTTTAGTTTTTGTTCTAGTAATAGCCTATTTTTTTAATTCAGAGGAGCAGATAATTCTGGATTTGAGCACATTACTGATATATACCATGGCATAAAGGTCTCTGGTTTTTTTCTCAATTTATTTTTTAGTGTTCTGTTATCTTTCTGGTGACCAGTGAGCGTTTTACCATTTGTTTCCACAGCACTACCTACAGGGAATATAAGACCTCCTTCGTGAGAGTAGTAAGGTCATTTGTTAAAGTGTGTGCAGCCAGACTTGCCCATTAGTTATATTTATTGACACTGCATTTCATCTGCTGTTCTGTTGCCTGATTGCTCATCATCACAAGATCCTTCTGCAACAGTTGTCAAACTCAAGAAGATTTGGAGATCAAAGGATACGTTGGATGGAAGTAAACTATTTACTTGCTTAAATACAAAGATTATACATACAATAATGTGTGTCCTTTCATGTCAGGCTTCCCATGGAACTTATTGGATGTGGGCAGAGTTCTTCTTTAGCTCCCACTGCTGCTGCACAAGGCACTAATTTTTATTCACTCCTACTGTAACTGCAACTTTTTCTGAACTTCTTTGTCCATCACAGAGAGGTTTGAGACTATGATGGGAGAAACTTTGACAAACATAGTTTATGTATTGGCCAGTAGGCAGGATATTTTGTAGCCTCTGAGGAGCTTTGGGAAGCATTAGATCAATGTGCAAATTGCTGTAGTCAGGACTGTGCATCTTGCTGGTTCCCACCTGCCTTAATAACAAGCGGAGCTATAATGCACCAGGCACTGAAATTGAAGGTGACATGCATCGTGATAGCAGGGGAAAACACAAACAATGGTGCATGAAGTACATTTCAGTAAGTTGAAGGGTGATGTATCCATCATTGCTTTGGGGAGACTGATGGTTTGATAATGCCAAACAAGTGTCTTGTCTCACAAGCTCTTTTTACTAAGCCTATATATTGACTACATTATTGACTAGACTAAAGTCACATTTTAGGTAACAGGAGAAAGAGATGCTTTCAAGATCATCCTCTGTTTTGTCACAGGTCTTGAAGACCGTGCATGTAGTACTTACCAGTGGCTGCTGTTTGGGGACTTTATGATGTGCCTAGACTTAGGTGTCTTGGGTGATTTTAGGTGTTTTCTGATCTCCTGCTTAGTTCCAGCTGCCAGACCATAAGGTCTCCTGGAATGCTTGTGTTACTTCTGCCTCCCTCCTTTCTGAAACAATGGTTCCTTCACGACATTGTGAATGACTGTAGAGACTGAATGGTTACACACGGACACTTGAAAAAACCTCAGTGGAAAGCCTAGTTAGTTGCACAGAAAGCTAACACAGAAGCTTGATGATGATTCCACGGTAACAGCAAAACATAACTCAGGGTAAAATTTTAATGCAGGGAAATATTTGTCTATTAAAGTGGATATTTCATTTCCATGAAGCAGCATATATTTAGTAAGAATTATGAGATTTATTTAATGTAATCATTTTCCTTAAAAGACATCTTATGAAATTTTACTTGGGTAATTTTCCTCCCCTCTGTGCCCCAAATCTTTAGCTCCAGTGAGCAGTTTTTCTTCTTTAATAAGAAAAAGGAAAACAATCCCCTTATTCTGGGCAGGAACTGACTGGAAATTCATTCACTCACTGGAAAGTCATATGTAATTCTTCTAAATTTTCATAGTGACCATTCTCTGAACATCATACCACAGTTTTCTGCAACAGTTGTAACAAACGAATCCCTTCAGATTTATTTCCTTCTTTTTGTAAGCTCATAAAAAACATAGCTTTGAAGATTTCTATGGCTTGTTGTTCAGAACAGTGGGAAAAAAGCCCATTTATGTTGGGTCCACTTCATTTCCAGTCAGAGACTACCACATATAAGATTTCAGAGGGCAGGGTTGGTTTGTTTTTGGGGGGTTTTTTTGGTATTTTTCCAAATTTTAGGACATTTACAGCTTTGATTATTACATTTCAATAACTGGTCAGAAGGTTTTGTTTCTGAAGTTTTTAATTAAACTAGACACAAAAGGAAATCTATGTTACAGTTTATGGGATGAAGTGTGTTCCATCAGTAACTGTTAATAAACAAAAAAGACATTGCTAGAAAAAGATGTTGTGACTGAAGTTACCTTAACTGTCGCTCTTCAGTAGCTTCAGCTGTGACAGGGTATGTTTTACAAACACAAAGGCTGTCACAAAACCATCTTTTTTATTTGTTTGTCTGCTTGTTTTACTCAGTCTCTGCACAGCACAAACCACCTAATGATTTCTATAAAATCAAGTAACAAAAAGAACCTGGTTTATATCTGCTATAAATTCTAGAGATAACTTAGCTTGCAAAGAGTGAGGAAAGAAGGGATTGCAAAATGAAAACTGTTACAATGCTCTGTGACAGTAGCTGGTTGTAGGGTAGGTATCAGGACTCAAGTTTATTCCTTACCTGAGTGTTTATGCAGATCTCCTGTATACAGCATTATTTTGCATTTTATATGTTTCCTTCAAGGAAATGGAGAATTTTAGTAAATGTTTTGCATCTTGTTGAAAGTTAAGTTTCAAATCAGATCTTCCTGCACCCTGGGAGCCTTGAGAATTAGGCATGAACTACCAGATAGATTCTACAGGAAAGAAAGATGAAGTACTGAAAGATTTGAGTCCCCGTTGAATCAATCACAAAGTTAAAATTAAAGCCTGTTATTCCAAACCTGCTTGTTCAATTTATGAAAAGTTTTATGATTGGTAATAAGAGGAGAGAATAACAGCAGTTAGGCCAGTGTCTTCATTTACTGCTGTTGATAAATACCCTTGAAAATGCAATTTTAGAGTGTTCAGTTTTTCTGTCTATGTGCCCTTGTAACTCTGAAGCTGCTCAGTGCAGAGAAAGAAGAAGAGAAATGGTTTTACCATTTACTGTGTCAGGAAGGAAGTTCTGACAGGTGTCTGTCTTTATATCAATAACTCCTTACTATAAGCACAGCTGAAGTTAGGAGCCATTCTGAAGTAAGAGTGGCAACCATCATAGTCAGCCTTGAACTTCATGAGTATCTTCTTTCATAGCACATGTAGGGAGCATTATGTACAATTACTTGCCTTTGCAACTAACAACAAAATCTGAGAGGGAAAAAAATTATAATGGAATCACATAAAATTCTGTTTCAAGAACATCTGATGTGGTTGGTTGAAGGATTTTTCCCCAAAGTATTCTTGTAAACAACTCATTAACTTATCAAATGTTAAAAAATGCCTATAGAAATGGCCTGTGCCACAAAGTGGAACACATTCTATCTCAATATTTTTAGAAGTAACAATAGAAATTAGAGGTGTGGGAAAATGATATGAAATACGAAATGGAGATGACATATAAAAATATTTAATGGACTGTGAAAGAAGGAGTGTTATAGTGTGATTTTTTTTTCACTAGATGCAAACAAGCAAAATTCAGCCAATTAAAGAAATCTGAGTTACAGTATTAAGATAAGCATAAACTTCTTCTTCAGTTACAAATTATCCTGCATGCCAAAAAATGGTAGAAATAGATACAGAAGGGGATACAATATATTTTGTGCTTGATACTCAAATCCTTTAAATGGAATTTAGAAATTATTGCTGTGAAGAATTATAAAACAGGTTGGAATACCCTAGAAATAAACTTCAGAAAAGTTGTTCGTTTTAGAGCCCTCTAACCAACTAATTACTTCTCTGCATATATTATATGAAAAATATTATAAGTAATTATGTTTGTTAAATAATTTAATCAGCTTATTTTATATTAGGATTTTTTTTTTTGAAAGAAAATTTGGTTCGGTAAAGTCAAAGAATACTTTACTTTAGTCTTCACCTGTAGACTGAGCCTAAAAATAAGCATTAGGTCTGTGTAGTGTATAAATAACTTAAATTAATAATAAAATATATATATTTGCCTATGTTCCTTCTGAGATCTTATCTCTAATGCCTCTTTTCCCCCTCAAATACTCAACCTGTTTGAGGAGTAGAAGATAAATATTCTTAAGTAGAGAGAGGGCAGTTTTCAAACTTGGATGATAAACCCACATACTAGGCAGAATGTCGTACTTAAAAGCTGTGCTCTCTCTGCAGAGGAGCCATCTATCACCAGCCTCTGAATTGATGCCTGGATGAAGACTTTTTATTCTTAAAGTCTGTTCAGCTCCAAAGTCTTACAGATATTCAGAGCTGGATCATTAATAGCTCAATCACTAGGAAAAGGAAATTTAACTTTACCACAATGTGCTGACAGGTCAGATTCTTCAAATCATGACTCTGAAAAATGCTGCATCCTGTACAATCTTTTTGAGTGCCATTGCATCAAAGACACTGTACCATGTTACAAAACCTTTCTTATACCTT
This sequence comes from Climacteris rufus, assembly GCA_013398175.1. Classification (NCBI taxonomy): domain Eukaryota; kingdom Metazoa; phylum Chordata; class Aves; order Passeriformes; family Climacteridae; genus Climacteris; species Climacteris rufus. Next base: position 312,836 of record VZRZ01007316.1, read on the forward strand.
CTATAAGTCAGCTCCCTTCTTCTTTGACATTTTTGCTATGACTTTTTTGCTTTTGAGGCACTGCTTCCTAGTTGAAAACTTTATAGCTATGTTATGTTGGGGTTCATTGTGTGCCATTCAGCTTGGAAGAGGAGACTAATGTATTGCTCTCAAATTCCTTCTCCTTGGAAGAAATGGTCTCAGGCTTTTTGCTGGCAGTAAAAAAAGGGACCAGAGTCCTTCATACTGGACATGTCAGCATCAAGGCAAAGCTTCGGATACTGTGGCAGGCCATTCCATTTCATCCATTTACTCTTGCCATTCTCTACAAAGAAAGATAGGGGGTGATTTCAGTACAAATGGAACCTGGAAAGAGTCTGCTTGTTGTCCCTGGAGCCCTCAGGCTGCCCATCCTATGTGATGCTCTTTGGCAGGTGTAATAGTCTGACTTGCTAGTGCCATGAAGTTGGTCTTTACTCACTCCTGGATAAAAGAGTTTAGAACAACCTTCTCCTCTTATCAGAAAAGTGGCTAGAGTCTGACATCAGACTTTAGAAGTGTGTAAATTGACTTTCTTCAGACAAAAAGTAGGAACAGCACCAGCAGTACGAGGGTTGATAACTGAGGAGGATGTGGGTTCTGTCACAAGAAGGTCTGCAGTGGGACTGATTTGCTTCATGACAGGCTGATGCACTTCTGATGTAACATGTTTCTGCCTTTCCCTCTCCATGTGGCCCTTTTCTCACAGATTCTGCCTTAGCACATCTGCAGAGTGTTATTTTGCTCATGTAGATGCTTGGTTCTCGTGTTTTTATTATGTTTTGTTGTTATTATTTGTTTTGTGTGTCAGGGTTTTTTACATATACTACAATTCCTTTCTTATAAAAAAGCTCATGAATACTACTTTCACTTTCAAGCCGAATATTAGACAGCTCTGCTTGACAATTTCAAATATGACAGGGAATTTTGACCTCAAATCTAGATGACAAGTGTAAAAAACTTCTGTTTGTATCATGGGCCAGGTACAGGTACTATCCAACTATCTATTCTATGAATGCACACCAATAAGATTAAAATGTGTGCGCACAATTTTGCACATTGTAAAGTCCTACTGATTGCTGGCCTGGTGAACATCAAGGCCCACCTTCACAGAATGCAGTTGAGAATAATCTGTCTCACCAGTCTTTATTATATTTGCTCCTTGGGAAAGTGCATAGTGTTGGAAGAGAGAATTCAACCAAAAATTCTATTAAAATTTCTTCAGAAAGGAGATTTTTGTCAAGAACTCTATTGATTCCTTTTATTGGCAATTTGGGGAATTTAGTATCTGTGTAAGCTGGGTATTCAAGTAAGCTTTGGAATCAAGGATGAGAATTTGGCCTCCAGTTGCAGAATGTCTTAGTCTAGTCTTTTAAAAAATCCCAAATAAAAACAATAAACCATTCCAACTGCAAGTGTGTAGGATCCTAAATCACCATCTGATGTTTGCTCCAGTTTTTTGGTTGCTTCCATAAAAAGACAACATTGTCAAATGTTGGCATTATCAATGAAATTTGAAGAGAAACCAGTATTTTCCAGAATTAAGAATGAATATTAAACACTATTAAACCACTACAATATCTTGAAATATTCCATTTTAAACTGCAAACAAGGGTTCTGATGGGTCAACTTAAATATTTCAGTGATTATATCTCTTGTTGCCATATTAACAACTGCAAGATCATTAGATGTTTTGTGTTCTGCTGCTTTGGGAGTGATTAATAACACCAAACTGTGAAGTCCCAAGGCATTCTGTGAGCATGAGTTGAATGTGGGTTTTTGTTTTGTTTTGGGATTTGTGTGTTTGGGGTTTTTTGTGTTTTCTGTTTGTTCGGTTTTTGTTTGGGTGTTGGTTTGTTTGTGTGGAAATTTTTTTCCTCCTCAAAGCAACATTTCACCAATGCATTTCCCTGGTGAACATCTGGTCTGTAGTCCTGTTGCTTGTGTTCTCATTCTTCCAAGTGTTGACAAATTAGCTTTGGCACCACTTCCATAAGTAGCGAAATCTTGCATGCAGGTAATTCCCTTAGCTTCAATGTACTTATTTACTTAGGCAAACGTAGATATTTGCTGAGGCCTCCGTAGGTTTTTGTTCATTTGCTGGGTTTTCTTTGTAGAAGTTGTAAAAGAAGCAGTGTAAGTTAATCATCATAGCAACTATGGTAAATAAGGATCATGGGTTTGGGCTTTCAAAAATAAATGCTTTCCCCCCCTATTTTTTATGGAAGAGGTTGTGATGGTTTGACTCTGGCTAGGTGCCAGGTGCCCACCAAGCTGCCCTATAGCTCCCTCCCCCAGAAGGATAGGGGAAAGGACAAGATGAATCAGTGGGTCGAGATAAGGCAGTTTTTATTGAAACAATAGAGAAACAAAAGCAGGGTCTGCGCATGCATAAGCAAAAAGAAGGAAAGTCAATCTCTACTTCCCATCAGCAAGCGATGTTCGGGTATGTCCCCGGAAGCAGGGCCTCAGCACGCGTCGTGGTTCCTCCAGAAGGCAGACATTAATGTATGCCCCCCCCCGCGGCCCTCGGGTTTTATATCTGAGCTGATGTCGTATGGTGTGGAATATCCCTTTGGTTCCTTTGGGTCAGCTGCCCTGCTTGTTTTCCCTCCCGAGATCTTGCCCACTCCCTGCTCCTTGATGGGAGAGAATGTTAGAGGGATAGTGCTTCTCAGCAGTAGCCAAAACACTGCTGTGTTATCAACTGAAGCACAGCACTGGCAGGGCTGCTGAACTTTACCTCAGTCAGAACCAATATAGATGTATTTTGGAATAAGTCTTCATTAAAATATAAATATGCTTAGTAACAATATATAACGATATAATTATATTGCTTTCTATTAAAGAATTTAGAACTTTTGACAAAAGTTAACATTATTTTATTTTGCTTATAAAAATAATTTTGTCCTCACAGGGAACAGTGAATTATTGTTATTCCTTGGGACAAACTACAGAAATATAGTGAAATGTGAAATAAAACCAAGGCATTTTTTAGTATTTTAATCTAGGGGGAAAAAATACTTCTCTTATTAAAATATCTAGTAGGATTTTTTCCCGTGGTTCATAGTCCTGGAAGCGAGTCCTTAAAGTCAGATCTTGAAGGCTGCATGCAATTCTGCTCCCTCTCTGTCCAAAGGAGCACTCTGGCTGTTTGTCCACAGGGATGGGCTTTCCCATGTGAATTGTTTCCCAGTTCACGTCAGGGATGCTTCTGCCTTTCTGCCATAATCTCCTTTGTGCACCGTGCAACCTGCCTACCCAGCTCTTTTGGCAATTTGCACTCTGTTTTGCCCTAAGGCACCTCTGGTCTGAAAATGCTGTGCTGAGGTGAATATAATGAGCCCTTTTTGAATTGGGGCTGCTTCTGTCCACTTCGGCAAGATTGCCTGAAAATCTTGTAGACAGCCCAGCTGTTTGTTAGTGTGCAAGGCCTGAGTGTCAACTATAGCTAGTCAAGATCCTGTTGGAGAGGAAGAGAATTTAAAATTTGGGGTGTGAACACTATTCATGCTTAGTTTTAATCACATTTACACTGCTCTTTTCATAACTCATCTAGATTAATCACAATGAGGTCAGTCAGCAGCAGGGAATATGTTCTGAATAAGGTAAAACTTCACACCTTCCTGCTTGGAAAAGGGCAGGGTGTCACAGAGAGCCATAAAATTAGGACTGGCATGAAAAATGGGAGTGTGAAATAATTTAATCACTGTTTCTCAAAAATACAGGGACTCAACTCAGTCAATGGAACTATTTGATTTAAAAGTAAATTAAGTACCTTTTCACACAATGTACCATTATGTTGTGAATTCATTCCCAGTGCAATCTTTAGAGGGCTCAAAGTATAAATGGGTTTCTAAAGCAATTCCATGAATTCATAAAGAATAACTCAGTTGGTGACTAGAAGAAAATCTGGTCTGGATACAGACTCAGAAGGCACATGTCTGGCTGCTGTGGAGAAATACATAGTTTTTTTAGAGCAATCTCCAGATAGCTTCAGCTGGCTGTTTTCAGAGGGGAGGATCCAGGCTCAGTCTCACTATTACACTTGTTCTTGTGTTTCCTGAGTCCCCTTCTGCTCTGGCTTCTAACAACACAGTCCTTGAACATGTGTGTGTGTTTGTGTACTTGCTGCTGGTAGGGACCCAGAGAAATACCCCACAGTAGAGAGTCTGATGTAGGGCTGGACCTGCCCTTCGGGTTTCGAAAGGTGCGGTAAAAGCACAGCCTAGGTGACCACTGAGCTTTTCAGAGATTTTTGAGATGAACCTTCAAAGAGAGGCTTTGATGAATTGTTAACAGAGATGGGTGATATGGAAGATGGCATTTGGTTTGACCCTCAAATGCTGATGGTTTCATTTATGTGTTGGCGACCTGCCACGTTGACGTTCTATGCTAGACTGGAAAATTATGATGCACTTTCTTATGTAAATGGAACTGTACAAAACAATGTAGTCACTACAGGCTTTGTGACTGCTAGCCATGAATGTGACCATGTGTGACTGGATAAATAAATTCATGGTGTATAATGTATATCCCAGCTGCCTTTATTCTCGTAAATGTACAGTATTGATGTTTGTGGAATAAAAGTTGGAGAAAGAAAAGGTAAGCAATAATAGAAAAGCACACGGGTATACTGGAAGACACATGGACTCAGAATGGTGTGCTTTTAAACTGCTGGGGAGGAATGCTCAAAGTAAACTCTGATTGCTCTCATACATTAACAAAATCAAGAAAAATACATTACTTGCCACCAGCTTTGTCTCATCTCTCTCTTTAACACTACTAGAGTTAAAAATTGATAATACTGAATGACTTGGAAATATCAGTTATCGTTTGCATATTCAAGGTCTATATATCCAAAACTAGTGTATTCAAAATAAACCTCACCTTGATTTCAAAGCATGCTTAGGTGCTTTTGAAATCTTCAGTAGCGACTTCATTTGGAAAAATGGGGTCATGGCACATTTGAAAGTGAACATTTCTTTGTGGGAGTTTATTTTCTTTACTGTGTGTTATTTCTTTTATATTGTATAATTTCATATAAGAAATACGTCGTGTGCATTATGAAACAAAATATTAGCTCCATAAGCTTATTTCTGTGTTAATGTGAAAGATGTAAAAAGAGGATCTAGGTGAACCAGGGATGATGGAGTTCATCACTGTGATGAAAAACACCTCTGCTGGTGGTAAGGTGATCCCAGAACTCTCTCAGATAACTGTCTGAACTACTGAAGTAGTGACATGTTCTGCTGATGGGAGCAATCAGTGTTGGTCTCATAGCCAGAGCTGCCTCTCTGTCCCTGCCTCCCTGCCCTGGAAACGCTGAGCAGAGAGACGTCTATCCTGGTGTGACTTCTGAGCTTGCCAAATGCACAGACAAGCTCTATCTATGTATGTGCCTGTGTCTACCCCCTACCTCACAGCTTAATGGTGGCAGCAGGTTACCACTAACCTGCTGTGGTTACTGGTTATAGCACTTATCCAGGAAAGAGGGATCACAGGCTCTGCTTTTCTCTTTACCTTGAGAGTACTCCCCCACCCTCAGGGCTTGCCCTGGGTGCTAGGCTGCCACCCATGCTGAATGGAAGCATTTGCCACTTGTCCTGACAAGCTGGGCCACTGGAGAAGGTAGGAAATAAAAAAATCCCTCTAACTGTACCAGAAGACAGGGGGGGCCATAGCCCAGTATTTCAGGCAGTTCATTGGACAATGTGTATCTTTGGACTCCATCCACAGTACACAGGATCCTTTCAGTTTTTATCTCTGGACTTTTTACGTATTTGTTTTAAAACTGTTCTTGGATAAAATCTTTTCAAAGTTCTTTAGACATTTGCCTTCCATGCAAGCATGAAAGAAGTATTTGTAAATGTACGTAAAAATAATTTGGGTTTTTCTCTGTGATGTCCAGTACTTAAAAACTATGTGAATTACATAGTTTCACTGTAAAAACAAAGTTTGCTGCAAAGCAATATGTTTGTAATTTATTTTCTTTTTTATTAATCCTTAACTAGCTGTTAAGTTGTAGTGTGTGGCACTTAAAATTAGAAGTAGAGCCATATATCTTTTGATATAAAATCTACAGTCCTCAGTTTGCTGTGTGTGTCCTTGTTCAGCAAGGGATACAGAGACCATGCCAGCTAGAGAGAGTGATGGCAGAAACACATAGAAACTCTGCTGTCTCAATGTATGTATTTCTAGCGATGTCTAGGGCAATAAAGTGGTGCCAGGGCCCCATGAAATGGAGATAAATGCATGCCTTTGTTTATGATTTCAGGTAAACTGGAGCTTATCTTCATTCTGGCCTCAGCCTTTCCAGTTGTCGGCCACCTGGACATAAAACCACATGACTGTGTCTGATATTGCATATACTTATATATTTGTGTAAGAACGTGTTATGTATGTATAAAGATGTGCTAGATCTAGTCTAGTCTATGTCTAGTTATCTGAAATATTTACTTATCTTCTCAGAGAAAATGAGAGTATAATTCAAACACACAAAATTAAGCTTTCTAAGTTTTTTGCTTGTGGCCTTGGACTTTTGTTGGTTGAATAGTTATAAAAGGCAGAATGAAAGGTGAACTTATAGAAAAAAGGTCTGAGACATCAAAAGACACCCTTGTAAGCAATAGAGGATACTGTAAAAGGGAAAATGATATTACATTCAGAAATATCAGGCAACTTTGAGAGAAAGAAAAAGTGAATACTGTGGAAGAAAATGAACTAAAAGTATTAGAAGAAAATTAAAGGGAAAGGTGTATTAAAGGCAGCAAAGAAAATACTTATTGAACATCTTTTACTTTTTTTCCCTTTAACACTATTTAGCCAAATAAAAGGAGTTCAGACACAAAAGCTGAGATAGGTTTCACACTATACTTTTTGAAAAAGGACATGGGAATGAAGATGAGTTTGAAGACCAAAGAAAATCAGGGCACTAAAAGAAGCTCACACAGAAGAGAACATACATTAAATGGAATAATAATAAAAGGGTTGGGTTTTTTCAGTTTGATATCTGAGAAGAGTATTTAGGATTTTTAAACAGGCTATATAACTAGCAGTGAGAGCAGTAGTGAGCCTCAGTAATTGAGCTTTTCCATTTTCTTGTTTTGAAAGAACATTAGAAGCAATCCAGTTCCTTGACTCACTACTTCAGTATATTAGAAATCTCTACACAGAAATACATGCTTGTTCATTGAATAGAGGCAGTAATCCAATGGTGAACCAAGGGTGAACCATGGCTTATGTTATGTTATCGAAGAGAAACAGGGAGACTGCACATATCAGCTCTACCTGATACAGCAGTGGTGTTATGGGCCTGCTGCATGTTGCCTTGTCACAGAATTTTGAAGTATAAGGGTTGAATATGCTTTCCAGAAGGTTTGTGTGAAAATAGAAATGGTGAAAAGCTGAACTTGGACTATTCATTGTTCAAAGGCTTCCAGTTGGTCTGTTCTAGAATGACTGTTTAATTGGAAGTATGCTTAGAACTTAGATATACAGGGTAGAAAATTTAAAGAACAAAGCAAGTATTTGCTGGGAAAGAAGACAGATCACAGGACAGCAAGGAGAAGGAACCTGTCACATGCCACTTTAGGGAGTTGTTGGAATTGAAGAATAAAGGCAAAATATAGTGTAGCCTTAAATAAGTATTCATGAACACACACAATAAGACAACAAGATTTTATTCCTTGACTTTTCCTTCCTTTAAAAATGACTTTTCATTTCTTTGAAAAGGCCTTTTTTTTTTTTTTAAACTGAGGTCCATGCTGTGAGAATCGGACACAGTGCCTATCAAATGAAATGGGACTATCTCACTGGATACAAGGTTGGTTTGTGTTTTGTATTCTTTTGTGGGGATTGTCAGATACTGGAATAGGTTATGCAGAGGGGCTGTGGAGTCTGTGACCCTGAAGGTTTTCAAAGCCCTGAGATACCTGATGTGAATTCAGTGTTAGCTTTGATTTGTGGAAGAAGCTGGACCTCCTGAGGTTTTTTCCAACCTCAATCATTCTGTGAGTCTGTTTATTACATCTTTGTTGTCTTTATCACCCAGGAATAATATAGGAAATGGGAACTCATGGTTGTGTTCACACTGAACCTTGTATATGGAACTTCGTGATTTCAAAAACAAACAAACGAAAAAAAAAATCAAAGAAAAAATTGGACATAACTTTTTCCATTAGTTCTGATTACCCTTGGTTCTCACATGTAGAACAAATGGAGAATTAAAGAGTATTTATTGCTTAGGTTTGATTTAGCTGGGTCCTAAATCCACTGCAGTCCTCAAAAGCTTTTCTTTGGATAGCTTCTCTGTAAATCCCTGTTACAGCCTAGAAAAATCAAAGCATACAAGTTATTGAAAACTTAATAGCACATTTGTGGCAGTGTTGGTTACACATCTGGCTGACAATGCCACTGCTGGTGAGAGTTGTCTCATCTGTCCACCAACTCTTGCATGAGATATCAACAATGCTGTGCTGCAGTACAGAACCTTGCAGGCAAAAATGCAATTGAGAAGCTGCCAAAGGGTGATAATTGCGTGGATTATCTCATCATAGCTAACTTATTATGTGGGATATCACAGATATTGTGACCCTGATTTAAGAGGATACTTTGGTAGTGTGTATCCTTGATAAGCATTGTCTGGTTGCAGGTCTATGGAGCAACAAGCAGAAGATAATAGTAAAATTTCCTGAAAAAAACCCAAAACTCTTGGAAAAGAGATTAATGGAAAATAATGTATGTGTTCCTTCCTGTGTCATTTTTAAGAGTTGAGACTGGATAAGGTCTCAGAGACTGTCACACGTGAAACGTCTCATCTGGTAAACACCAAAGCTGATCTTTATAAAGAGCTGAGTAATTCACTAATGGCTTTCCATTTCAAAATGTGGGTTAGTGAAATCCAACACTCTCTGGCATTAGTTCTCAGTGCATAAGTTCTGTTCTTTATGGCATATTAACCTGTATGAATAACTAGGCTGAGAAAGAAGGTTAACTGTAGTGTTTCATAAATTTTATTACAAATACAGCACCTGGGCACTTTACTGACAAACACTTTACAGCAGGAATCCTGCTTATTGACAGATTTTGTCAAGGACTGGCACAGAAAACCCCCCCATTTTTGTCCTGGGATAGTTTCAAAAGTTTTTCCTCCCCTTTTTCTCTGAAAAATGTCTCCACACTTTGTAGTTGCTCTGTTGTCTAATTGCCTTTCCCTCACCTTTACATCCCTGAGTAAAGCCACCACTTTGTATTTACTGTTGTTAGTGAAAGCATTGTTGTATTTTTCAGTTGAAACCTAGAAGATATCTTAGCAAAAATCCCATTTTTGTCCTAGAATATGTTTTGATGAAAAAGCATTCATCAGCTTTAGTTTTTATGTCTTTCTTTAAAGCATCCAGCATTGACTACTGGTGCATGCATCATGCTTGGTTCTGTAGAGAAATAGCTATAGGTAAATCCTATGCTCCTTCATAATGGAAAGGTTGTCTAATACCAGTCAAGTTTCAGATGAAACTTTATAAATTTCTTTTTGAAAGTAAAAGAAGAGTTTGATTTTGGATGAGAGGCAGAAAGCAAGAACAGCAGTTGTCTTATCAAGGAAGAGGGTAAGTCACCTTCAGTCTTAGTAGAACCACAATTATTTCTCCTTCCCTTGCTAAAATATTGCTAGTAAATCCAGGATCACTCTATCAGCTGTGCAAAACTCCATCCACTGTACAGAAGATCCTTTATCAGTGGTGATTTCTGTCTTGAAAAGGTTGAAATTACTTAGAGACGGGAGAGCAGAGGGAACGATTATCATAAAGGAACTCTGCAAGCAGTTCAGCATTTCTCATTATACTTTTCTTTTACTCTACTAGGAAATATTGTTGTAGCAATAGATATTGATCTAGCCTTTGACACAACTTCTAGTTTGCTAGAATGAATGTTGTGAGTTTCTTAATATGTGGTGATGTTTCCACAATTATGTACAGTTTCATTTGGCAAAAGGTAGCACTTCAACTAGACTGAACTTTGGGATGTGTCAAAATCTAAAGCCTGAGGGGCCTTTTGTATGTTTCTGTTGCTTTTGCAAACATGCACAATGCCAGCTGTGCAAAATGTCCCCTTCTGCCTGAGGCTGCACAGGAAACTGCACCCTGTCTTCCTACGCTTGGCTATGCTAATTCACGTTTGTGATTGCCAAGTCTGATTACTGCAACATGTTGCACTGAAAAAATCAAACTTCCAGCCAAGTCAATAGATCTGAAGGGAGAAATGGAAGTTTACAGAGAGGTCCCCGGTCTTACTGAAATATTCACTAGGAATGCGAGGTTGAGTGTACAAGTCTATCCCACAGCAACTTCCTGACTTCTGCCTGAGCAGTCTTTCACAAATCTTAAAAACCCACTAAAGCAAAAGTCAAACAAACAAAACAAAACAAAAAAACAACAAAACCTCTAGTTCTGTTAAATAGATTTTATATATCACAAATTAGCAGAGAATTCTTAGGTATTTTCATCCTCTGTAAAACCCAGCAAGGAAATGTGGCCTTCTCTGCAGTTGCTTTGCAGTTCTGTTACTCATGGAAGCCTGTAAGTATTCTTACTACACTGATTAAGACAACTGTTCTGTAAAGCTAAGCTGTCTTGTTTCCTGATTTGTGGACTCAGCAGCTGAACAATGCAGCTGAAACCCAGAGGTACTGATATCTTTTCAGTCCCTTACCTTCTACATACAATATGTTTTCTTTCTGATTTACCCTGGCAGACTGCAGTAGCCCCCAGCCCTTGTGTTCCATGATAGGCAGGAGTAAGCCATGCCCTTCTGCACAACACTGACTTTAGAGCCATGACTCGGTAATTGCAGAATTTTTAGCTGTCTGAAGTTTTCTTTATTAACAGAATAAAATATATCCTGAAGAGTCTTGTTACTGTTGGTGAGTGGATTAATAATTTTTACATGTATCTGTTAGAGAATCTACTTTCTCTTTAAAAATTGTGTGAAAGGGCATGCAAATAATCTTCGCAGTGTGAAGTAAAATGCCAAGAAAGAACACTGACAAACAGCTAAAATATTTTCTTGATAATTTGAAACTTTGCATATCACCATTGTGCTTTTGACCTTTGCCCTTTTTCTTTTAAGTTCTGTGAATGATTCATATTTTTCTCTTGTTGCTGCCAATAACTGAGTTCTTAGTGCCAGTTCTTAAGCTATCATCCAGTTCCCACTTATTTTTGCTCATATATAAAATAATCTTGACCTATTGAATATCCCTGTTTAATTTTTCACTCTAGGAAGTGGGTTGAAAATAACTATCAGGTCTCATGCAGCTACTAAGGAAACAGGTAGGGACTCCGAGACTGTAATCAGTTTAAATGGCTACTTTTCCACATTTTAACCTCTGCTTACTCCCTGCTTGTCTTCACCTCCTGATCCTTCCAGAATACTTTATTTTTTTTTAGTCTTTTAAGCATTCACTTTCCTTCACAATCAGCTACAGAAAGGGAGTGTGCATAGAGGTGTTTTACACTGACAGGATATAACTGTTTGTGACACATGATATTAGGTGTAGTAAAATGTGCCATTCACTTAGTAATATAATGTTTTTGTGAAGGTAGTGTCTCAGGAACACCTATTGAAAAATGGCACTGCTTGGCTGAGAACCAGGCTTTTATTGTGTAAGAATTAGGCAGTCATTTCTTCTGGACGTTATTAATTTTGCCTGTGTACATGGAAACTTTGGTTTTTTCAACCTAAGGTCTCTTTCACTTGAAACATCTTAAAAGCTGAACAAAAATAATAGTGCAGATACTTTAAAACAAATACAAAAATCAACTATGGAGAAGTATATGCGGTTAAAACCATCAAAATATAGTACATTTTCAGTTTGATTCCTGTCCAGCAGGTTTTTTTGTTCTTGTTCTCTTTGGTAGACAGCATGAAAGATAATCACCTTTTCTTTCTGCCTAGTGAAAAATAAGGTGTAATACCTATTGAACAATTGCTATGGAACTATGTTTCAAGAAATGTTTATTTCCACTAGAACTGCAACACGAACCGAATACCAACGTGACTCTCTTGTGCCTAGGGGTTGTCCTTCAAATACTGTCTATTTTACCATATTTTTTCCCTGTGAATGCTCTTTGCAGATGACTAGAAATATGTATTTTGTTTAATCAAGGTAATAGCAGTAGCTACTATCACATCTTTTGAACATTAAATTGAAAGTCTTGTGCCATGTCTATGGTTTACATGTGCACACAATTCCACATTGCTGTGTTATGTGATTCCTGTCTGAGGTATGGTACTTTAAGAAATTAAACACAGAAGGAAGATGGAACAGGAGCACCAAGAGGCAAATAATTTATAGTTTTTCTCTCTTAGGGATTTTTTTTCCCATTCTAAAAAAAGACTGTTTAGCTCCTTCATGTAATATTTCTTCTTATAAAAATGTGTGAGTTTTAAACATTGTAGTTATCTTGCCTTGTGATGGGCCACAAGATCTCTGATTTTTCATATTCAAGCCATACCATGGAAAATAAATACAAATCCTGAAGCTATATGTGAATGTCAATGCTACAGCCAGAAGTCTGCTGGTAATTTGTGTAAAAATGTCCAAGCTGTGAGCTTGCTGGCTCAGGTGCTTCCAGCTGTGCTGCTGCTGCTGTGGCATGAAGTGCAATGCAAGCTGCAAACTCTCCAAATCTGGGCAAATACTTAACTCTAAGCTGTACCATGCCTTGGTGCTATGTCTGCATGGCTACTACCTAGTGCAGACATTGCAGAGCTGGTTTTCCAGTTTCTGCATTAGATGTAGTCACACTTTTTATTACTGCATAGATGTACTGTAAGACTTTATACCCTACATGTAGTCAGTACAAGCTAAAACAGAGAACAACAATTATTGTTCATTATATCTGTTGGTTTGAGTTTGCTTTTACTTGTGTTTTAGACATCTAATTCCATATAAAAGAAGATGCTGTGGTAGGTTCTCTCTGTTTTACAAGGTTAAAGTTAAAATAATCATAAAGAGATAACTGAAATGAGATCCTTCAAACATGGATAAAAACAAAACAAAACAAAAGATGTGTTTATTAAGGTCCACTTATTTATCTGAAATTGTGGTACCTTTTGCACCATCCTCCTCTTCTCTCCCCCCCAGCGGTGAAGAATCAGATCATCACTGCAGGAAAGGATGTACTTTCTTTTTCTACCTTTGATCACTCAGTTCTTTCTCAATACCTGTTATTAAAACAAAAATCTAGAGAAGATTGAGATGATTCAGTCTAAGTGCATTCCTGCTAAACCTTACCTGGTGGAGATGATTGTTTTTTGCTGGGATCTGTGAAGCACTGCTTTTCAAATGGCACGGATAAAATGACCTGTTTCTGTTCTGCCAAAACCTTTGTTGTCTTTAGACCTGCTTATTAGTATTGGGTTTTTTTGGGGTTTTTTTGGTTTTTTTTCTTTTTGGCTGTCAGTACATAGATTGTTGGGAATGCAGAGTAGAAAGAAAGACCTCTTCCATTACTACCCATCCTTCATCTATCTTTAAGGAAGGAAAACACATCTATCTCAACTGTTATGCTTTTATTTTTCTTAAATTTGATAAACTCCAGTAAGCAGGCTGTGCTTATTCGTGCTCTGCAAAAGAAAGAAGTTTTCTTGATTGATCCCTTTGTCTGGCTGTGAGGTACAAAAGAAAGCATTTCAGTTAACATCTACCTAACCATTGCAATTTAGATTTGGAGTGATCCTTATGTTTTGGAAATGTATTATTCACCAGGTCATCTTAAAATAACACTGCAGATGCTGTATTACCAAACACTCTATTTTGTAAGATTTTAATGCTTCTGATGGTGGTTTTTCTCTGCATTTCACATGTTCTCAGAGCACAACTTTTTTGTGATGTTCCTTCCTATGCCATCTTTCATGTTCATTTCCTAGCTCTGTGCAGATATTGTTAACTACACTCTGTAAACTTTGTATGGTGATTTAAAGGCATCTTGCAAAAAATAAATGCTCTAGATACACTGAAGTTACCTAATATATCTGTAGCAGCACAAAAATAATAAGATGTAACGCATATGAGGTAGTTTATGCTACTGAGTTCTCATGCTTTCCTTCTCTTGACATTGTTTTTTCTGTCTTCCTCAGTGCTCTCTGGTGCCTTCTCTTATGTCTGCTACGTTACTGACAACTCCCTAATATAGTCTACTTTTGGTTTTACATATTTTTCTTTCATTACAGATATTTCAGCTTTTGCTCCCTAACACTTCCTTTGTGTTCTCCTGTTTTTCAGTATTCAGCAAAAAAAGTCATTGATTGTCTTTAAACTACTCTTGATAAGAGAATATCTCTTGTTATAATCCAGCACAGGCCTTTCTCTTGACTAACTGAAGGCCGTTCCACTGAAAAATCTTCTGCAGTGACAAGACTACAGCGTCTCTTTCCTAATTCTGAGACAATGTCTTCACCCATTAATTACCAACCTCATTTCAGATCAAAATGTGTATGTTGGGTCAGAAGGTGTGTATCAGCAGTGTCTGTGTGTCTGCTTTTCTACATAATTAATGCAGAGACTGCATTGCTCCTAAGAACTGACCTCAGGAAAATCTTAGTAGGAAGGACAATATCAAGACAATATTAATGCATGCCATCTCCATTTAGATGTCAAGTAAACGTACTCATGGATTTCTCCTTGCACACCATTAGTCTGGCATCAGAGGATGGGGACAGATGAAGGAGAGAAGCAGTAACTCACATTTACCAGGCTCAGGCAGGTAGTTGGGGCATGAGAGTAAGAGGCAATTTCATACAAAGGTGCTCACCATGCCAACCATTTATTTTGCTTTCTTCAGTGTGCTCCTCTGTGCTCATCAGTCTGAGAAAATATAAGATCTAGATTCCTGGTTTAGAATTGTTGAGGACAATGGCTGAGGGACGGGTTCCAGCAGAAAGGATAAAGATGGAGAATACAGTCCAAGGCCAGTAATGTCCACCTGGATACTTCTGAAGCCAACGTCTGAAGATGAGGTATTCGCAACCCACTGGAGGATGAGGAGACAACAGTATCAATCCAGGAAAGAAAGGGAAGGGAAGTGACAAAGATGATGGTAAAAAAGCAGTATATAGTTCACTCTTGTAAACAGTGGCACATAGTCACAGCACATGCATGCCTTCATCAGATGTGGTTTGATTTTTAAACCCCAGTGAATCATACTAAAGCATCTTTAAAGAACTTGGTTCAGTGTTTTCAGTCATTAATTTTGACAGCCTGGTCTAGCAAGTTGGATTTTAAAAGTCAAATCTCTCAATTGTGTTTCTTTGACGATGTTTAGTGGCCTATATTTAAATAAGTTTTTTAGCAAGCTTTTTGTCAGCCAAGGGAATGAGAATGGAGAGAGAGAATCTGAAGAGCAGCATTGAGCTGTTCCCTGGAGGAGGTGGTTGGGAGTTCTGTTCTGTGGCCACTCTTCAGGGGAGCTCTGTGTGTTGTTCTTGCATCTGTTTCAGTATTGATTTCTATCAGGTGTTTTCTCTCTAACCTGTTATTACTCCTCCATTAAGCATTCTAATAAAACTCCCATTTACTACAGTGAGAACAAAATTGAATCCTACATCAAATAATTAAATTATTAAACTCAGTTTTATGTTGTTTTGAATATTGTCTTGAAAGCTTTGGTTGAAAGATCTTTTTCCTCTCCAGGAAGATATATTGCACCTTTCACTGTTATTACCAGAGTAATATAATTATCTGTTTAATACTTATGTGAGAAAAAAGCAGTATATGGCTCTTCAGACAACTGGTCACTCACCAGAACACTGGACTCATGAATGTCAGCTTGCTCTAATTAAGTGCTGCTGGTAGTGAAACACATCATGATTTAGTTTGATGTAGCAAATTAGAAACCCAAAGTGGGTAAAAATGACAAAGATAATTATTAACTGTTTCATTCAGAGAGTCTCTTTCTGATCCTATTTTCTAGCTTTTATGGGAAAAACAACAGCAACCAAAAAACAAACAAACAAACTAACCAACCAAAACCAAAACAAACAAACAGAAAACCCCCCCAAAAAACCAAAAAAAAAAACCAAAAAGAACCCCAAAAAACAAAAACCAAAACCAAATGAACAAAAAAAACCCACAAAAAACCCCAAACCCACAAAACCCCTCACACCTTAACAACCTAGAGACTACAGAATTTGAAAATGTAAGAAAGAACATACTTCAAAGATGTCTCCAATTTTCATAATTGAGAGAATGCAGACCCATAAGAAAGCCTTTGCATTTATGTCTCACTACACCGATTATCAAAAGTGGTTATATACCTGCTCTTAACTATTTTGAATACCCACACAAATGCAGGTTCCTCCAGACAGAAGGTACCTGGGTCCCAGATAGTGTAATATTCAGTATAAAAGCAATTTTCTGTCTAAATTTTTATCTTCATAATTGAGCAGCTACTGCTCATGACATTTCTTCTCTTTTTAGAAGGGACACCCATGAAAGTTCTTCTCTTTTGAAAATGCCTACCACTTCTGATTTCTTGAATCAATTTTAAATATGCCTGTTGTATGTTATATTCTACCATTTAAGAGAGACATATTGAAGGTCTTGCAATAACATTTAGAAAGCCTTCAGGCTTAACAGCACTCACATCTGCCAAACACAATTTCCAGGTCTTGGGGTACAAACTGCCATGAGCCCTCAAGGGTTTAGATCAGTGCCTGACAGTAGAGACTACAGCGTTTGAACTGAAGAAGATAATTCTGCCTGACAAGAGTTTGGGTACCTTTAACCAACCCCAACAGGTGCTATTACAGCAGTGGCAGAAAACTGAAATGTATTAAAATATTGTTGAAATAAAAATATGACAGAAATTGACACTGAAATTAATATTTGAGATACTGTAAATATGAATTCTGATAAATTTCTTTCTGACGGGTCATTCAGGTTCAGCTTTTAATTGCTCTTTGCAGAAAATTCATTTTGACCTTAAGTCACATTTTCTGCTCCTTTAATGTGCCCTTTTTTTACGTTTTCTTTTTTACAATTGGTGCCTATAATGTGTCTGTTGATAATTCTCTTGCTGTAGTTCATATGTAGAGACTTTAGCTAATTTTAATAGTTTTTGAGTTTTTCATGTGCTTTTCTAATTCAACAGACAAAGAAATAACATAATTTCTCAGTTTCTTCCAACTCTGCTTTCATGCAGAAGGTGAGGATAGAAAGCAGCAAGGTTTTCCTAGTGTGAAAGCATGTTCATTAAATTAAATTACATTTTAAGTTATATTACCACTTTCAGTAGTACTGCATGAATGATTGTGATTGCAGGATCAAAGGCTCAATGGTTTGTGCATTTGGAAACCAATATTATGTTTCTGTCCTAGAACACCATAAAAATCTAAACATAAGATTCAGTGGCTGATGAATAAATGACTCTGCATGGACTTAATGTGTTCTTAAAAATGGGTTGAGATTATTTTTCTGTGGAAGAATTTGGCTGTAAGTCTAAGTGACACTGATCATAGTATTCAAGAGGAACATAATTTCCCATAAAGTGGGAAAGTGACTTATTTTGTGTTCCACATAAAATGAAAATTTTTACATGAGATACCAAAATGCATGAAAAAGAATGAAACACCAGTACCAATACGTGCATTACTTAACTGGAACAGGAAACATTATTAACATCTTTTGATTCCCTTTGAGGCAACCATATTTCTGAACAGAAGAAAATATAAGTGAACAATTACTTGCCCAAATCAAGAAACCTGGATTAGGAAAATTCACAGCTTAAACCAGCACTTCCAAAAAGGCTGGAACAAAGAATATGTACTACAGGAACAAGCAGCATAAACTAGCAACTGAGTAAATTTTGTGGGGTAAGGCCCTGGAGTGCTGCATGCTGACAAAACTGACTGGCTCACCTAATGACTGGTAGCCCCAAGTGTATTATGTTTTGATTTGCAAGGTTTGATTAAGGAGGTAAACCTGAAAACATTTCAAATATTTGAGTTCTGATTCCCCTTCGCTAAATAGGTTCAAAGATCTCAATTGTAGCAGTAAATACAAAATTTGCAGTTGTTTAGGCTATATTTGTTACAGATCCATACAGTTTAATGACAGAAGGAAGCACTGGATCACACTGTTTGATGTCCTATTACACCTGTCTTGTTAACCTGGAAGGCCCAGAGCTGTGTGTCTGTGTTGCACATGACACAGATGCTTTTGCATGCACAATAAATCCAGTTGCTTAGGCTCCCCTTCTGCATGAGAATCAGGAGTATGTCTTGTGCACCAGCTTCATCAGACTTACTTCAATCAAGGGCTGGAGCACTCTTTGCAATGCAGTTCCCACACCCTGATGAGCCCATGCTGTAAAATGACCCCATAGTGCATCTCATTCTGTTTTGTTACCTTCTGTCTCTCTGGATCTGAATAATCCATGTCTGAGGAAATTTACACTTGCCTAGTACATGGTTTTCCAAAGAGGACACATTAGACAAAAATTTTTATGATTTCTATTTTGAATTTTTCTGATGTCATGTTCTTAATACTAGTATACTTTTTTTCCCTTTCCTTTTAGTTTCAGGGCTTCATTAGTATTCACTAATTTTTCCGTATTAAAGACAGCTGCACTATGTGCAATTTGCCTTTCACTTCTCACCTGTGAAGTGACAGTTTGAATTATTTAGAAACCTATTTTCCCAAACTACAGAATGATTTTCTGTCTCTTGATCACCTTAGGTTGTGAAAGCTCTTTTCAAAATACAAATATTGACACTGGTTGTGTTATCTGACTAGTAGTCTCACTAAAGTCACAGTCAGGTGTAATTTCAGCTTGCTACTACTGATCACCACGTTCCCCTTTATATGTCCTTTTGGTCTAGTATGACACTGGGACTTATTGCTGGGCTTTTTGTGCTCTCCCACAAGAGTTGTCTGATGTTACCTGATAGATGACTTAGTGTGCAAATGCGTCTTGTTTGAGAGGCCTGCTCAGATGTGAACGTGGGACTGTTTCTCTGGGTGAAGGACCTCTCTTCAGTTTGCATTCACTTACAGAAAATGAGCAGCTTTCCTAGCCAACACTACAAGCCAGCTGTCATCCAGGCAGCACTTCCTGCACTGTACATATCTGATTAGGTGCAGTATGGGCAAGGGGACCTCCCATGTACTGGCAACCATGGCAGACCATGCATGTACCTACCTGCCCTATACCAAGCAAAGGTATCTATTGTCATTTGTCCTTTTGCTGATTTTTGTTTCCTCTGAAAGTCTTACAGAAATCCAGATCTTCAGTAAAAATTTAATAATGTTGAGCAAGGTAGTTTTGCAGTGTTTTCCTTTCAATTCTTTTAGGGAAAGAAAGTTCCCTACTATTATATGAGATTTCTATAAATCTCTGTCTCTTGTTAGGTATTTCTCAGTTAGTTCTTTTATTTTTTGGCCAATAAAGTATGCATAAAATTATACTGTGTAGCACTGGCTGTTTGATTAGTATGTCACAGGACACTAAATAAAATGCCTTGCAGAGTTCTGTGTTTATGAGCTCTCCACTCCCCAAATTGTTATCTACTAAAAGTACAAAATGAGATCTGGGAAGGACTATATTCCATTTTAAAAACCTGTAACTCTTATTCTTCAAGACTCAATAGTGTCCTCTCCTTACTTGCTCTGGTATCAATGTCATATTCAAATGGCCCATTGAAGCGTAGCTCATTCTGTCTTTTTTGACTTTAACAATGCAGAGGGCAAATTTATTTTTCCTCTATATACTGTGGCATGATGGATTTGCCCTTTTGTATTAATATTTTCTGATAATTTCTTTTATTTTGCTGGGAAAAGAATAAAAATGATACAGAGATAGGAGATGGGATAAGGAATGCAACCTCCTGACAGGAAGCTTGAAGTCCTTTTGTACATGTTACTCGAGAATTGTTGCAGCTAATTGCTGTGTTGAGCAGTGTAGCAAGTGCCATAATGTTTCAAAAACATCCCGTGCTCATTTCTGCTTGCTTGATGTGCAACAGGCAGCTTTTAGGAGAATCAGTGCAGAAACTATATGCAGGTGCATGAGAGGGCAGTGTTTGTCTCATCCTGCTGTGAAATGTTATGATGTAAAATCAATGTAGCTTGCCATTGAGCATTCCCATAACAATTCTTGTCCCCATAGCATCTTTTGCTCTGCCGTGTCTGAGACATATGTTACATTACAGGTAAGTGGCCATTTCCATATGTAGATAAGTATCCAATCAGAGCAAAATGTAGCCTCCTTGAAGCAGACAAGTAGATTGTTCACACAGAAAGGCCGACAGGAACCAGCTTCACAATCTGCAGCTGTTGAGAGTACTGGCAGTAGAATATTCAAATGACAAAAGGGCACATGGTGATCTTTACTTCATGAAGACCCTCTGTAGTTCCTGCCACATATGTTTTTTATTATGTGATCTATGCCACCTTTGGATAGTGCATGAAAAGCTGGATGAGTACATGGCTTACTTTTTGTCTATTTTTCTAGTCAGGAGAAGCTGAATACATGTGAATGTAGTTAAGAGTCTTTATAGAAAATCCCCTCTGTGAAGGACAATTCTGTAGCAATACCTCTGCTAAAGATCTCTGTCAGCTAGTTCTTAATCAATAGTGTGTGCATAAAGTGGGATTTGGCCTTTATAAAAACACATTAAATTTGCATTTGAAGTAAGTTCAATACATCAAGCATCTTCTTATGCCATCTTTTCCCACTTGGATCATGGTATTGTGCTTTGTAGTGAAAGGAGATAAAATATTCCTTTTGAACACTGGTTTGGAAGGGGTCCTTGTGTTTGATTTCTAGATTAATATGCAGTCTGTCCTGTTAAAAAGTATGGGACTTGTACAGCAACTGTGGCAAGATCAGCATTAGGAAGAGTCAAAACAGGACTGATACAGATAGAGGGCATAGATCCCTTTTCCAGCCTTGCTGCAGCAGAAAGGGAAGGGGAAGTGATGATCTCTCTGGAATTTGGCTATTAGCACCTGTCTGGACTTTATGAACTCCTATAAAGAGAAGAACTTGCCTCAGAAGAACTTGCTCCCCTGGAGTGAGATGATGATGAAATGCACTGAAGCTCTTTGGAAAACTCTATTTGTATAAGGTCTCATTTGCACAACAGACAGAATTTGTAGCTGATTGAAGGTCACCAACCTGCTGGCAAGCCATGCTGGATGCTGTCTGGCTGCATGTGCAGGCACAGGCAACCTCCCATTGCTGCTGCATCAGAATAGACACCTGACACTCATTACTGAAAGGTGACAACCAGATGCTGGCCATGATTTGGGCATTTCAGTCTCCATCTGGTACACAGGTAGCAGTCTCTGTTGTTGGAATAAGTTGCTGGCCATGTGTTACACTTGTGCAAGCTTCATTAAGAAGAAAGATTATTTTTAAATTAATTTATCAGACCATTGTACATGAACAGGTGAAAAGACACAAATATTTATGTGAAGGAATAAATGTATTTTCCCTTTGTCGCGCTGGCCACCTGGTGGCCTGGGCAGATGACAAGGTTGGTGTCCCAGCAGTGTGGACAAACCCAACCCCTGTCAGCAGCTGGCAGTGCTGTCTGCAGGAGGCTCCAAGGAGAACTGGCAGCAGTGAGGTGCTGCTAGGCAACAAAGGCAAGAGCAAAGGATGAGAGAGGGCCTTCTCTTTGCCTACAGTCCCAACTTTATTCAACCCCCAAGGGGGCAGAAGGTCTGGCTGGAAAGGAGGCGAGGAAGAAAAGGCAGCTGGGGGAGTGGTTACAGTGACTTTTAAACCGGGGAGGAGAGAGAGAGAGAGAGGAGCAAAGGAGCAAACCAATAGGGAGATGACAAGGGACCAATTACAGAGGGTTGGGGGAGGAACACATTTGAATCAACCAGTTATAGACTGAGCAGAACAGAACTTTCCAGAGCTTCATACATAACCAACGAACTGCATTATTAAACATGAAGAACTGAACCAATGGAGATAAGAGAACACGGAAACTTCTGGAACAGAGGGAGGAGATGCTGCAGAAGTGCCACCCAGTGGGGAACAGCCCTAGGCTTGGGCCTCGCCCTCAGATCCGCCCTCAGGGTCGGAGTCCTGGGCGGAGAAATCCACCCACTTGATGTCATTCAGCCCCATGGTGGGCTGGGCCACCGCAACATCCCTTGGTAAAGGAAAGGCATGAAGCCTTCGCCACTCTTTGGGTGGGAATGAAATATGCAATAAATTTACAGCAAAATAAAACAGTCCTATGGTCTTGAATCAAAGAAGCATAACTCAGCCATTAAATTTGAGCTGATTGTGTGATATTTACATCAATAAAATATCAACCTTTCTAATTTTGCAAACTTATGAAAAATCCCTTCTCTGATACAAGGCAATCATAGAGTATGAACTGAGGTTTGAAATTCCTGTATTGTCTGTATAGATGGTTGCTATTGCTTGTTTTGGCAAGAGAGATAGAGGTGGTCCAAGTACTGGGATATATGTTCTGGATCATTGACTACATTTCAGAGAAGTTTGGCCATAAGTAAATAGTGTGCCTGACTTTCTTATTTACATAAAACTCCCTCCACTCACTCAAATGTGGCTTTGTTAGAGATAATGGTCTTATGGCTTGGGCACAAAATAGGGTAGCACAGGAGTATCTGACACTCAGCTATCCACAGTCAAATGGAAATTTTGGAGTGGGAAAAAGAATGTGGAGGTTGTGCCCTGGTCATAGAAAGCATCAGTTTTTAGTTGGAGTACTAGGCATAAGGAAGTTAAACATGTTTGTCAGGTATATAATGGTTTTCGTAATAATCACAACACCTTCCTTTTCTTAATGTGGTGTAATTCTGATGTAAATAGGTAAAATTGTCCAAGGTAACCTGGCCAGTTTTGCATGATCTGTGCAAACTACACCACCAACATAGGAGCAGCCATAACTTTTGTAGATAAGAGGCTGAGAGAGAAGAACCTCTTCTACAGGTATTATTAATTAGAAAAGGATGTCTATCTAGTAAGATTGGGCTTGGACTTGTGTCACAGGCACATCTTTTCTATACATTACTCCTTTCTCAGACCCTGAATCTTATACCATGTAGCTTAGGATGGTTTTTAATTGTTCTTTCTACATATTATTATATATTTTGAAATACAAATTTTGTAAGTAAGGGTGTGAATGCACTAGAAAGTGCATTCTTTCTGCTGCATGCTGCACCAGGTCATTTGTGTGTTATGCTTACCTTCCAAAATTACAAGGTGTCATGGTTTAGGAATAGTATTCCCCAATTCAGTGCCCTCACCAAGACTCTCCCAAACCAGATGTTGCTCACTTGCTCCCTGCCCCTTCTTCTTCCCCTTCCCACTTGAGGATTGAAGTTGAGAGTTGTAGGCACAAAAGGTGAAAATCATGGTTTGAGATTAGAACAATTTACTGGAAACACCAATGGGATAAGAAAATGAACAGTAACAGCAATAACATTAATAACATTTATAACAAAATGTATATGACAAAGAAAGGATTTACACAGAAAGTAAAACAGTACTGGACTATTTTTCCCACCTTGCTTTCTCCCCCAGATAGAAATAAGGGAGTCCCTTACTCCTGCCCCTGGCAAGTGACCTGAGAAGGTATTGAAGAAAATTACAGTCTGGCCATGTGCCCCTCCTGGCTACCATAAAAAACTAATCCTGTCCTGGCTGAATCCAGGACAGTAGTGAAATCTGAGCTCATCAGAAATATAATTCAACGCTCCTTTATCCTATCAATGGAATGTACTGTAGGACATACATGCCAGAAATTATATTCTTTACAAATTTTTCTATATAATTCTGAAAAAAATACAAGCAAACCTTTTAGATCTATTTAGCGAAGGCACATAAGATTTTTCATTTGGAACAAAAAGTGTTTGTCATATTAAAAAGAAATAACAAAACCAAAAACCAAACCAAAGCCCGGCAATCTGTACAAAGTCAATATCAGAAGAAAAATTGGCTCAAGGAGCTGAGTTGTCAGTACTGAGCTCAGTGATATAGAAAAACCGTCTAAGGTTTAAACCTCCTGCTCACTGAACAGATGCTATTAACTTTGCAAAAGGACCTTTTTCAACCTTTGTTTTTAGGTCTCAGACTCTCTGGTTCTTCTGTAAGTGCTTATCTGTATGGAGCCACTCTAGCTATACTTCAGTGAATACCACACTGAAGTCTTCAAACAGTACTGTTGTTCAGCCCAAATATATGATCAGTAATGTAAGTTCTTTCAGCCCTACATCCAATGAGGTCATAAGAGAAAGAGTGACAGCAGTTACAGAACTCCCTCATACTGGTCCTGAATGTCTGCTCATCTGTTGTTCATTCTGCAACCTGTCCCTGTCAAACAAGCATTAATTCTTGTAAAATCTGCCAATTTTAATTCTGATTCCTTTTTAAATTTTAAAAAATATTTCCCAGCATAGTTGGCATCACAGTGATTTCAAAAGTTGGATTAAAAACATGAGAGAGTCATGCCTCTCCCAGAGAGGCAAAGCTTCTGTCTACATTGTTTTAAGAAAAAATGCTCAGCTGCTTCATCTGTCAATCATTCTCTTCCAGGAGAAGAAAATACACTCACAACAAAATGAGATTACTCTCTAAAGTAAAAAGTAAGAACTTGAAGCTTTTCTATATCTTTCTATGATGTTCTATGATCTATCTCTTGTTGTCAGTAAGGATATAGTTCTAAAGGCAGGGAATCGAATGAGCTTGGCTTTTTGTGTTAAACTTCTAATGCTGAGGTAGAGAAAATATAGAGGCATTAAAAACTTTTTAAAATTGAAAAAAGAAAAATCCTATTTGCCTATATTTTCTGATTGAGAACACAGCTTAAAGTACCCCCTTTGGTAGCAACCCCACTATGCCTTGTCCACTAGCCAGCTCAGCTTCTAAAAGTGCTCCTACATTTAATACAACATTTTTATCCCCAAATATAGCACTTGTAACACTGAAATGGCATCTACATCATCATCCTAAACTCAAATAATCATTGTAAAAATTCTTGTAGTTAATTTATTGCTGGTGCAAATTTGTTCTACTTCAGTACTACCCACAGTATACTTACTGCTGAGTTTATCGAAGTGTAGAAGTAAATTTTATTTCCATTTATCTGCAGTGTACTGCTAATTAAAATGGTGTAATACTCCTGTGGCCTCAAGTTTCAAGTACTCTCAGATAAGTTTTTAGAGACAGAGATGATGAACGCTCAATAAGCAAAGAAGACACAGATCTTGAATCATGAGGACATACCCTGAAGCTTCTCCCAAGAGCTCTTCATTTTCATCATGACACGAGTACACACTATTCTGCTCTTACATTGTTCCCAAATGATCTCAGAGCTTTGCAAGAGGTGCCATCTATAGTTGGTACTACCCTGAAGACTGAAAAATCAATGATCAGAGAAAAAGGGCCATCAATTACCAACCCATTTAGGTCCTGGAGACAAGTTAGTGGTGTTTTCTTAGAGAAGACATCTTGAAGTCATTTTAAAATGACACCAGCTACTAGTGTTCCAGATGCTAAGAAAACGAAACAGTTTTCTCTAATGACAGCTGTTCCCAGGGATAAATAACTCCAAAGGCCAGACTAAAATAAGTAAAGTACTCCTCTATTTCAGTCCAACTGTGCCTAGCAAACTAACATTATGTAAATACTGCTTACTAACAGAACAAAGCATCTCCCTTTGTGAACAGATTTCAGTCTCAAGCTAAATAATAAAAGGCTTCATTTTCTGAAGGATATTTATGTTTCCATGAGTAACACTAGAAGTTTAGTCCTTACAATTACTTTTTTTTCCATATAATTTGCTATAATGATTGTAATGATAGAGGGTTCTTCAAAAATTCTGAAGAGAAGAACTCACTGCAGGTTTCTCTCCTTTGAATGCAGAAATCTTTTAAGCAACATAAGATACAGAATGCAAAGTCCTAAAAAGAATATCTGCCCAAATGTATCTTGGTCTTTTGGTGTAAGTTCTTCAAACACTAGAGCCAGACAGCTACAGAATTGCCTACATGTTTGCAGTGAAAACCAACCGGTTATGTTAAAAGAAAATAGTTTTCTTTTTCTTTTGAAAAGCGGCCATCATTTAAAAATGCAACCAATTTATGAGATAACCAAGATAGTGCAAGGTGATATGCTGAAAAGGGGGGAAAAGGGGAAAAGTCTACTACTGACAATTAGTTTATCCAGAATGGAAATACAATTTTTTTTTCTATCTTTGCCTTGATAAAACTGGACTGCCTCAGTCTTAAGATAGTTTTCTTTCTCGCTCACTTTTTATAATACAGAGGACATATTTAGCTCCCTTCAACATGCATGCTTCCATACTATGAGCTCTTTCTTTCCCATAAAATATCTGTGATTCACAGAAAACTAATATTCAGACTCTCCCCAGTGCTAAGGATGTTTATAGAAAGTGTTCATCAACTGCTTGTGCATATGGACTTAATGAAGTTATGTCTGTCCAATTACTCAAAGCCATAGATTTCTGGGCAACACTACAATCCTTGAACTTCAGTTTTGTTACCAACAGCTGAATCAGATGAGAAACTGAAGCAAATTGTCACTCGCTGGAGTTCAAATGGACTACAAATAGTATTTGCATACCTTCCAGAGGAGAGATTTCCAGTCCATCTGGACGGTCATCTGTAACCTCAAGATAAATCTGTCAGAGACAGATTTCAGACTGTTTCAGACTGTTACACCACATGTCAGTTTGCACTCATGCAATGCCTGAAGCCAGACCTCATCCTTCCTCCCTTGCAGAGCTGGCAGAGGTTGGTATATCTAGCTGTGGAATGTCAAACAGCGATATATGTCTCCTATCTCAGCTTAAACTGACAATGTTCATAAAAATGCATCTTTCTCACAAAACTTCTGTTGCTGGTTTACATAAAGGGCTGCTCACTGGGACAATTGGATGATCCCTGCTACATGATCCCTGCTATATGAACACAGATGGAGATAATACATGAACATTGTGGAAGGCAAGGAAATGGGTGGAAGACATTCCTTCTTTTTTAAAGTATTTCCATGGACCAGATGCTCCCAGAAAATACATCACCAAGTCATTGTGTGCACAAGTATGAAAGAGCCCATTAGTTTTTTTTTTTTTCCAAAGAAATGACTGGCAAGAATTTAGAGTTTTTTTCTTTCAGGAAACAATCTCTTGTCAGTTTATGCTCTCTTTCATGGCCTGTGTTTGGATCAACATCTCAACAGTGAGTAAATCCAGTTAAAAACCTATTCACTATCAAAAAGACCTCTGGTCTTTTGTTTTGTTTAATTTTGTTTCTGCAGAAAGACTCTGATCTCAGAATGCTTGCAAATATAAGAAATAAGGCAGTAGGCATGAGTTTACTCTGATTCCCGACCCAGAGTATAAGAAAAAGAAGAAGTAATTTGATTATGTTTTTCCTAATAGCTTCTACGTGTCTGGGACAGTTCTACCTGATGGATTTCTTGCAACTGATCCCAGCCTCTATAAACCAAAGAAAGGAATATTTTCTATGTAACTTGAAATAAAATAGACATAACCCTGAGCCTTCATTGCCTGAGGAAGCCTAATCAGTGCAGTGTGAATCAGACCATGATGCTGACCACCTAATCAGGAATTAGCTATTAGAAGAAACAGTCCCAAGGTGTATCATAAATGGGTCTTGTATCTCCCTCGTTGTGACCGGGTTCTTTCTTAATGCTCTAAACAGTAAAGTTTCTGGAGATGTGTATGTATTTAAGTTATGGTACTTGCTGGAAAACCCATGCTTCCTGACTCCAGATTTTTTTTACTGTCTTTTTTTCCTAATTACTAGTATTCCTCTTTTAGATGCAGAATACCTAATATACATTTACTTTTATCGCTAAAGAATATGTGTTTGCTTCTTAGAAATACTAGCCTTAGAGGAATAGGTTTCAGGATCACATCACTATATGAATTTATGTCACTGTATTTAAAGAGATCTGTAAGTGTGTAGAAGTAAGTATTACAGTCAGAGGAATAATAAAAAAGCATAAGTAATGGAAGTTACAGGAGACTGGGAGCAGAAAAACTGGATTTAATGGCACAGATAATAAGTAAGATACAGAGAGATGATGCAAAAGCCTGAACCTTTAATACATGCCCACTAGATCCAGGCTACTGTAGTTACTCCAAAAGGAAGCTTATGGAAATCATGGACAATGGGAATACTGAGATAAAAAACCTGTGCAAATAAAAGTAGGCTTCTATTCAGTAGCACAGACTTATTTAATCACTTCTTGTACAAGACACATCATGCTCACAGGTAAAAGTTGGAATAAAAGTTGTGTAAGTAGTCTTAGGCTCTTAAGCTTTGGAAAAAGGAATGAAATAAACAAGTTAAAATATTAATACATTCAAGGATTAAGGAAATATGTAGAGTCTGACACAAGGCAGATCAGCTGAACAGCCTAGAAGTGGCTGAAAACTTAATTGGTAACTTACGAGTCTCTGTTCAATATTAGATAACGGGCAGTCTTTTCAGGAAGGAGACAATCCTGACTGCACTGAAAAGGCCTTCACTTTTATTTGCAAATTGGTAGTGTAAAATCTACTGAGGATATGCAGTCGAGGAAACATCTGGTTCTGTCCTTCTGACACATTTTGTGAAGTCTGCCAACATAATTTATACATAATTATACTAGTTTTAGCAGGACTACTGCCTCTGCAACTAATGAGGACAAATATGTTGCAATGTTGGCAGACATTTGTGCTTTTCTAAACTTTCTGAACTACAATGCTGGTGCAAAATCCTAGCTTAGGAATTTATTTGCTGGGTTAGATCAGTTTAATTTCTGTATGGCACAATATAAGTACTAATTCTGTTATCATTATTGTTCTTAGGACACCCAAGTCCAGATCAGGCACTCATTACATAACAGAGTATATTGTCCATCCATAATAAAGGGTAAAAAACTGAAGACAAACCAGTGTTCCAGGATATTAGAGGACAATGTTAATTAAATGTACTTGTCTTCGACACAATAACAGATAAATAATTATCAGTTGTTTTTTGGGGAGGATTTTTAGGCAGTACAGCAAAAATGTGTGCCTGAAGGGATCAGGGAAGAGAAAAAACTAAAATTATGTATGTTTATGGGGAACTCCATGTAGGCTTTTTGAACAAATAAGCAGATGGGACAATATGTGGACTAATTAAAGCTTGAACCTCATTCCTGGATAATAAATGAAAAATTATTCATAGAATGAGAATAGCTGTCAATATCTTTAAAAATGATTTTTTTTTTGTTTGTTTTGTTTATTGTGAGGGCAACTGTCGACCTTGCAAAGAGCTGCATGAGCAAATTGAACTGGTGGGTCTTGAAGACAGTCTTGGCAGCAGTGTATAAATAGATGTGCCCAGGACAAAAATGCCTTTTCCAGGTCCAAGATGTTACAGTAAGTGAGCTGTAAAATAACTGTGACCTTAATGAGAACTTAACAGCATGAGTGGACAAAAAAGGCCAAGTTTTAAAGATGGTTCTGTGGGTGTAGCAAAGAGTCTAAATTAAACCTGGCACCCAGGTTATGGGTATTTGAAACTACCATGACAGAAATAGTCCTTTCAGAATCTGGAGAAGAGATGGCTGGAAGGGGACAGAGAGAGAGAGAGAGAGAGTGTTCTGTTTTAGCTGTACCGAACTTGAGACGACAGCCTGACACTCCCCAAGGGCATATAAGCAAGCTGTGCCTTGATCTCACCCTATGAAAGTAATGTTTTTGGGAAGAGAAATCTGGAAAGAAGCAGTATCTGAGATCTTCAGGTGAAGTTGATAGTGGAGTTTGTAGGTGAGGTGAAACCAGGAGGAAATCAGAGAGGGACAAGAACTACTGGAAGTGTAGAAAATGTGACCTATGAGGAAATGATGAAGGAATTAGGACCTCTTTTCCTTACCAAAAAAAGAAGAACAAAAGAAAAAAAAAAGTTTTGTTACTGTCTACATAAAGATTGAGGGTAACAGGAAATGGAGAAAATTAACTGCTCTCCATCACAACTGGGAAAAGAACATCAGTAAAGGAGCACAAAAAAACCTTTGCAATAACATGGGAAGAAATCCATGAAGACTGCAATGTCTCCTCAGCTGGATTTTTTAGAAACAGATACATATCTGCCAAGAAAAGCAGGTAGCAAGGCTAGCTGAATTTATTAGGTAGGATAGTTCTTATAGTTTCTTGCAGTCTCTTCCAAGTTTGACAAAATTGAAGGTCCATGAAAAGACTAAAAATGGGGGACCTAGCATGTATTCTTCACCTTTTAAAATGTTCATTTGCATCCAGCATTATATGTGTGGGTTTCACTGATATCTAGGACTTTTTCCCACCTAATATGATTTGAAGGGCTAGCCAATTCTTATGAACACCTGTAGCCATTAACCTGTAGTACAGTAAATATGATTTTTGCCATCACTAGTAGAAGGTCACAGGCTTGGTGGGCACCTGGCAACATGGGGGCTTGGGACATGTCTGGCTCTGCCTCAGTGGGAGCTGTTTTTAGCTGTGGCAGAAATTGCCTGGTGGACATGTGCCTGATGCTTGCATATGTTGGCTTCACTTTGGGAATGTCCAGGCTGGGGGCTGGCACCCCCACGTAGTCACTGTGGGACAAACAGTCCCTGCAAGGTTACAGGGATGGGGAGGCAGAGTGCGACTCCCAGGCTTTGCCTGGGAAACAGGGAGAAGGCAGGCTCTGATAGGAAAATGTATGAAATTAGCCCATGGGCACCCCAGGGAAGGTGTTTCCAGTCACCAGCATTGATCTAAATCTGATGGAAAACCTGGGATGTTGACAACTGCCTGTGATGCCCTTTCTTTCCTGAGGAAGCCTAGTGCCATCAACAAAAGGAACTAGTAGGAAACAAGAAGGGTGATCATGACACCAGAGAAATGGGGTAGACTTTGGTTTTATGAGTGTCATTGTTAATTAGATTTTTTTGCATGTTTTGTGTTATTGTTATCATCCTAATTATCAGCATCATTACTATTATAATTTTTAGTTGTATTTTGACTGGATGATTTAGATGCCAGTTAGACTCATCATAAATGCTTAGCTGCATGTATGAGATACACAGCCTCTTGCCTGTAAGCACAATCTATTCATATGAAAGTCTGATGTCTTCCTCTGAATCAGAATTGCTCAATTTAGTCAATGCACTATTGTTTTAAATTTGATAGGATAGTTGATGGATAAGATAGACAGTTTTAGTGCCATATTTCAAAGACAGGATATAAAAAATCTTTGAACATTGAAGAAATGGGACCTGGATATGTGTGGGTATTCTCTGTGGCATTTATATTCATTCAGAAAAAAATTTGTTGTCTAAAATAGTGGTGTTTGAAGCCTTTTACATTATGGCTAATGTGTAAATTGTTGGAGCCTTTACAGTATGAAGAGCCACAAGTCTTCCACAGAAGCCACACTGAATTAAACTGACATAAGAAATAACAACTTCTCTTAAAAGCGCAGCCTTGTCCTCTGGCTATTTGTTAAACATAGTATTTGATTCCCAAGTAACTACCTGTAGAGATTTTTTTCTTACATCTCCAAATAATGCAAAAAGAAATACAGACAACTATGAACCCACTGTATCTACTGGAAACAATAACCCAGTCATGCTTTCATACTCAGCATTAATTGAATCCCTGAAAATAGGAATTATCAGAAGACAAGCAGCTGCCTTGAAAGGATAATAATCCTGTTTTTTCTGTTTGTTTTCATCAATATTCTGTTTTCTTCTCATTTTTACAACTTTTCATGTTTCTCTTCTTGTTTGTAAAGACTTACGCCAAATCTTTCCAATGTGTTCAAAAGCTAGAGAGGTTTTTTACACAAAGAATTTAATTAACCTTTCCACAAAATTAGGTATTTCTTCATCCACCTTTTTTTCATCATGACCTCTTCAGGCAGTTTTCCTCATTTATCTCAGATAGTACAGAGGGGGTTTTGGAAATTGTATTTTTATATGAATTAACTTATTAATATTATTTGCTTGGTTAAAATGAAGAAAAAAATATGGAAGTACCACCTATTATCTATGAGGTGTCTGAAATTTTAATATTTAGCAGATCTTGACCAAAAGCATTATGTGTTCCTTATTTGTTTTGTATTGTGGCCAGTTATAGCTTTATGTAGAAGCTGAAATGAGTGGTAAGCTTTGAGCTGGTCTGGCACTGTGTATTCACATTTAATAGTTTTTACTGGTGCAGTTCTATCATTGTACTTGCAGTTCCTCAGTAACCTCAGCACAGCTCTAGAAATGACCAGATTCACTGACTGATCATTGTTTAAAACACTTGAATGCCAGTTGTACTTCTGGCTTCTGGTATTTTTGGTCAAAACATCAAAGTCAAAAAGTTCTTTTCAGTATTCATCATCATATCTTAAACTTATGGCTCAAAATTATCAGTTTAAACTGAATTGGCAATAGTATCTTACATTCTGATGCTGTTGATCAAAGAAATAATCCAAGAAATCTTCCAAGTAGAAAATTGTTTGGAAATCAAAACTCTCTGCTTCAAGGTGGTAATCACAACAGTTTTTGTAGGTTTTTTCCAACTCCACCAAAGATCAGTGGAATGCTGTTCACATTTGTAGGCACAGCATTTTGTTGCAGTTTGCTCAAGAGCTTGTAATACTAATTTTAGCTTTTCTATTTAATACAATCTGATGAAAATTCATCTATTATTCTTCATATACTGCAAGAGATACTTAAGCACATGAAGATGATATTGAGTTATTTTGGGCAGCAAAGATGAAGAGTAACTGCAAATTCTGCAGAAAGACCTCAGAATGTGGAATAAATGGATGATAAGAGAGGAGGTGAAATTCCATGTGTGTAACTAATAGGACACACAGAGAAGGATGCAATGCTAGCTTTGCAAGAGCAGTGATGGATTCTGAACTTGCTGTTGTCATTCAGGGACAAGATATTGGAATTGCAATAGCTACATTTGTGAAAATATCAGCTCAACTCTCAGTGGTGTCAAAACTAGTAGTGAATGTTAGGAATTAGTAGAAAAGGATAGAGAACAACCAAGCTAACCTTCTACTGTTTCTATCTGAGGTTTAATGGTATGCAAATCCAAAGCCTAAAACACTGTTTTCAGTTCTGATTCCTCCCGTTTCAAAAAGAAGACAATAGAAGGGGTAAGGACACAAAAAAGTGCTGGCAAGGTGACCAGCCTTATGAAATTACTTCTCCATGTGAACGATAAATTAAGCAAGGTTACTTCAACCAAAACAAATTGAGAAGACAAAAAAATTGAGATTCAGAGAAGTGTATGCAATCTGGAGAAGGCAAATAGGGAGTGACTAGTCACTTTGTCTTATGATACAATGACCAGGTAAACTAGGCGGGAAGATGTTCAAAATGAAAGGAAGTGCACCCTTTCAAAGCATACTTTGGCTGTGGCGTTCCTCAGCCTAAGATGCTGTAGATACATCAAGTCAGTGGTGGAATAAGTTTTGGAAACATAGGTCTATGAAGGACTGTATAAATGTACCGAGATCCTGCTTTACTGGATGTCTGTAAGTCATGAATCACTGATGGCCAGCTGTATGTTTGCCTTGCTTAACTCCTTCTTAAGACTCTCATATGGGTGACCATCAGAACAGGTTAATTAGGCTAAATGGACCATTGCCCTTACAGTTCTTACAATGCAGAATTTGAGTGCTCTGAGTGGAGTGACTGAGTATTGTGTGGCAAAGAATGGGTGCATTTCAGGCACAGTCCTAAGAAAACATTTTATTATTTGGTTGACACAATGAAGGGCAACATAATTTTTTCTTTTCCTTTCTCCTTACCCTTCAGTTTTTAAATCTTTTTGCTTTTCGTCATCTGCTTGCTTTTAATCTCTGCTTCTCTTTAAATGATTTTTCCTTCATACCAAACACTCCTCCAGCCCTAAAGACAAATAGGGCTAAAAAAAGTAAGCACCCACACTAGTGAATATATTCTGTGAAGCATTTCCAGCTTCCCTTCTTTGTTCTTGGCTCTCTACTGTGGAGCTGAGCTCAGCTTAGCTCAGTCTGTGCTCTCACAGCTATCAGACAAGATCAGGAGCTGCCATAGGCTGAGATTTGTAGAGAGTTATGATTCTTGTTTCATATTTTTCTCTGTTATTACACTAATTATTTGGAGATCAGGTTAAAAAGTGGTTCCAGAGCAACAGCACTGTTTGAGCTCTTGGTCCAGCATTGGTGGCTAACATGCCAGTGGGATGCTGGTGGAGTCAGCCTTGTTTGTGCTGGATATGTGGTGCTTCCACTGCATTTTCAGTGTAAAGCTCGCAATAACAAACATTTGAGGAATAAAAGTTTTTCTTGATCCAGACACTGGTGCAAGGCTCTTGTTTTTTTCCTACATTAAGGTTTTCTAATCACATCACCTTGAATTGAAATAATGTAAACAAGTGGGGCACTGGTGGATTTTCGTAAGTGCCATACTGCTTTCTTTTGAGTGGGTGGAATTGAAGTTGTCCCATGACAAGCTCCACTGGAAATCCAGTATTTCTCATTATGCTCTTACTATTATTTTTAGAACGTGCTTTAAGTCATATACATGTAGACAACATTTTCCCCCTTCTCTATTCTAAAATAATCAAACGGACTTTGGAAAAAGACAGGGGATATGTTTGAAATGAGACATGAGCTGTTAATTTGGCTTCTACTTCTCTGCCTTGGCACTAGAATTCATTGGCAAGTTAAAACATTCCCTTTTAGCTCCTGATGACCCAAACTAGCTTGAGCCCCCAAGCCATCAGTCTTTCTTCATTTACTCTTCCTTCCTTGAGGCCACTGCTATTGGTTTTATAACAAGTAGGGTCTGGCATCGTCAAACCCAGCTGTACACATGCTGAGTGATTGCTGTGACATAACAAATTACATTTTCCACAGGGTTTAGTCAAATGCATTTTCATTTATAATCTTACCAGAAAAAAAAACAAAACCTCAAAACAATCAGTAAGACTTGTTCTTCAGCACTTTCAGTTGCAAGGAAGGGAATTATAAGAAAAATAAGAAAATAAATACTGAGAAAATATATATGTTTGTCAGGTAATTAATTTCTGAGAAACCAAATGTACCCTCAAGGGTATTTTAGTCAGACGTAGTTAGACACTTCATTCCTAAGTCCTGGCAGTTTTAAGGGATTCTCAGATCTCTATATCTGATTATAATATCTGAACATCTATGGCTTTTTTTCCCATCAGATTTGTAGAGGTTATCTGTAACAGCCTCCACAGAAAATCACAGTGTGTAACTTTCTATCAAACAAAAGGACTGTCATTGATATTTTTTTTAATATAATAGTAATGCCCATTGGTAGATCCAAGTGAAACCAGAGTCCTGTTGTGCTAACCACTGAGTAAATATACGGAGAGTTATAAAATCTGTGGTTTCCTCAGGTATGGTATTTGCAAATGGCAACACAGTAACAGCACTAACCAGTATTATTGTGCTCTTAAATAGATAAAACCCCTCAGTAGTCTTGATGTTGGATAGTCAGCCAACATAGGATAAATGTTAGTTATTTGTATTCATGAATGAGTGATCTGAATTTGAGAATTGAAAGGAAAGCTATCATCTAAAATGAGAAAACTCAGTTCTGGTGTTCTTTCATGATCTCAAGTAACAAATGCAAAGAGCATTTTGGCACACTCTGAGTCCTTCCCTGTTGATTTTTGGTTGTATTTGCTATACAGAATATGCATTTGAATTTTGTTTTGTATGCTTCTTCATAGGGAGTTCCAAGCAGAATGTAATTGATTCAGGTTTAAAGGGTAGTTTTTCATGCTGTGTCAATTTTAAGACTTGCAGTGTACTGCAAGATGCCACTAAATACAGAAGGACCTTTGAGCTTTATTTATTTATACTATCTATTAGTTTTCCTCTAATTGCAAATCCCATCGGTGTGCAAGAAAATTGTAGGCACTTAGTTTCCTTAAAAGGCTCTTGCTTGTATCAACCTAGAAATGAGGTAACTCATTCTTGGTCCCAGCAAAGTCAGAAAAAAAAATCTTTGCCAAGGATTAGCTGTTGACCAAAATTTCAAAATGCTTACAGATGTTCTTACTGCATCTACTGAGGAAGAACAATCCTGTTGAATTAGCCAAGTGGGACATTCTGCGTGACAATCTGCTGTAAAGAATGTCTAGTGCATTTGTAATGGCAGCTCCATTTCTGCTGACCCTGGGAATGTCAACTGTTAAATGTTGAGTAGAAATGTTTGGAAATTCATTTCCTCAAACACTGTGAAATAAAATTATAAAACAGGAGTATTGTATCCGTTCACATTGCTTTTGATCACAGCAGCAGAATGAAAGCATTTATAACCAGAATTTTTCCAGTTCATAAAATTTTTTCCTCAAATAATAGAACATCTCTCCAGTTCCCTCTCTAAAAGAAAAGAACTAACAATGTGAATAGTTTAGAAGGGCAATACTTTGGACAAAACCTGAGTTCCTTCATTGAACAAGCTGAATGAGTAAAAAGGCAATAAAGTCAATCATCCCACATGGAGCTGGTCTGTGCTTATTTCCTCCAAGGAGGCCAGAGGACAAGCAGGAAGATCACGAGGGAGGGAGGAACATAGTTCACACCTTTTCCAGTGTATGGAAAGCAGGAGGACATGGAGTCACCATTCAGACATAGGAGATAGCCTAGGGAAAACAGTCTTTACTAATCTTTTCACAGAGCTTCTTTCTTCCACATGCAGCTGCTGTGAATTTGCTTTTGTCTCATGGAAAAATCACTATGCAAAACTCTCTCAGAACACAATGCTAATGAATATGTGTCAGATATATTTTCTTTTCTACATGATTTGTCATGCTATAGCCAAAAACTTTCAATTGTCTACAATGTTGAGTGACTGCTTACTTTTCTCCCATGCCTACACATTTTGGAATGAACATGCCTCTTCCTTTGTGCTAGTTACCACTTTTACCAAGTGCTCAAAATGAACAGCTTTTGGAAGACTTTCCTTTAGAAAAGTCCTTAGCTTTAGAATTAGTTATTCTGGTTAAACTTACTGTGTCTTTCAGACATAAGACATAGTCCATTTTTGTGAAAAGTGGAGGATGTTGGCAGGCATGGAGGCTTTGGGTTGCACTTGGTTGAGTGTTACTTTTTTCTCTGAGATAATTCAGGTATTTTTTCCCATTTTTTGACTGAGTCCTATTATCAATGTCTTTATTTTGGTAATAGAAGTGATTACTACAATAAAGAAGATAGCATTATCCATGTAGCTCCTGTGTGTTTCTTCCTTTAGTCACTCTTGTCTTTTTAATTAGAGTCTCTATCCCCAGCTGATAAACCCAATTGAAATCTGACATTTTAATGCAAATTATTTCATTAACAGTTTTGTCGTGCTACAAGTATTTTTAAAATTCTAGCCTTTAAATTCTTTGTAAACACATGGCTGATGGAAGAACAAACAGTGAACAGCCTTATTTTGTTTATGCAGCAGCAACAGTGCACACACCAACCTCCCTGCAGGCCCTCAGCTTCTGTTCTGAATTGAGAATATGCACTAGAGACAAGAGGCACTTCAAGGTGTGTAGGCGTTAGAGCCTTGGTCTCCTTTTGGTATCTTCTAGTAACATCTAAAATGTGATGGCAGACTTAAAAGGCTTACATTGGTTTTGGTTTCCTTCCTCTAAACTTATCCATTTGATGAACCCCCAACTCTGAATAAGTAGTAAAACCGCTTAGTAAACTAATTGAAGCTGGGCCTAACTGGAATAAAAAGTGCCTTTTGCTCTTTGATAGCATGTCTGGACATTGCTTCTCCTGGTTGAGTGTTTCGCAATGAGGCTTATTTATGAAACTTTAGGTTTCAAAAATCAAATTCTAACTCCTGGAACTGACTCAGACTACGTGTTTCCTTCTCCAGCAAAATCTCTTACATGTTTTCATGTGTCCAACCAAATAATTGTTATGCAATATTTTTAATAAAGCAGTTTTTATTATGTAAATTATAAAGAAAAATAAAAATATGTTGAACATGATAATTCTGATTTAAATAATTTCAATAACTACAATGGTTTTAGGCTACGGAAAGGAACAAGAGGGCTACAAATTTAATAGCTAAACTTATACTATACAGAATGCTAATTATTGCTAAGTGTTGTAAGTCAAGTGCTCAATTGTTAGGTAGTAATAATGGGTGGTTTTACCCTGGCTGGACACTGGTACCCACCAAAGCCACTCACTCACTCCCCTCCTCAGGTGGGCACTCACTCACTCATTACTGTCACAGGCAACACAACTTTGGAAAATTAACTGAACATATTATTTATTACTTAGTACTTATTACTTAGTAGTTATTACTTCTTGCTTATTTTTACCAAGTAAAATAAGAGCACAGTAACAAGATGTAAAAGAAACCCTAAAAACACCTTCCATCCACCCCTCCCTCCTTCCTGGGCTTAACTTTATTCCTGACTTTATACCTGAGCCCCAGTGGTGCAGGGAGATGGGGAACGGGGGTGACACGCAGTTTGTGACATGTTGTTTCTCCTACCACTTGCTTCTCAGGGATATGAGTCCTTCTCCTGCTCTAGTGTAGGGTCCCTCTCACAGGAGACAATTCTCCATTAACTTCTCAAACATGAGTCCTTCCCACAGGCTGCAGTTCTTCACAGACTGCTCCAGTGTGGCTCCCTTCCATGTGATGCAGCCCTGCAGGAACAGGCTGCTCCAGCGCCTCTCCATGGTCTGCTTCACAGGCTGCAGGGGAATTCCAGCTCTGGCAGCTGGAGCACCTCTTCCTTCTCCTTCTTCACTCACCTTGGTGACTGCAGGGCTGCTGCTCTCCTATTTGTACTCCTCTGTTCTCTGGCCACAACTACTTCTGTGCAATAACTTTTTTTCTTCTTAAATATGATATGCCAGAGGTGCTACCACCATCGCTGCTGGGGACATTTAAAGGGACTGCCTGCAATAAAGAGATGCACTATATTTGGCAGTAAAGCTCACAGCTATTTGGGAAATGATGGGATCTCTTTGGTTTGGGGATCACTTTGGGACAGAGCACTGCACGACGGATAGAAGTTTGACAGCAGAGTTCAGCTCAAAAGTGATTTTTGACAGATTTTTGGTACTGCTTATAGGAACCTTTTGAAACACATCAAAAAAAGATTACGCTTTCTAAATTCACAAGTGCTAACCAAGATGCACAAAAGACTTTGTGGAACTGTGAGCTGGGTTTCTTTTCACTTTGAAGAAGACATAGATATCTCATACTCTCATTGGTCTACTCTGACCTGAGTTAAACTAAGAACAAAGAGAAGACCAGACTGTGAGGTTGGTGCTTTAGGGTTGGAATAAAATCAGCAAAGTAACTAAATTCAGTAGGGTTTGGGGTGTGTGTGCATGTGTTGGTTATTTGTTTTTATTTCTCAGTAACAAACACTCACTAGTTTTAATTTGTTTCCTCTTTTGCTGTTGTCTAGTACTGCTTCTATAGCCACTTCCAAGTTGTTAGGCATTTTGCTAACAATTCCAGATTACAAACACTGGCTGTAAACAACACCATCTAGCTCTTTCCTAAGAGGCAACTGAATGCAGTGTAGGAGCAACTGAGGAAAATATCACTTGAACTGGACTTATGAGTTTTATTGCTGTTTTCAAATTATCTGATAGGAAATGTATAGCTGAAAAAATGGAAAAATGCTTACAATATGTCATGCATCTTGTTAAGCTGCTGACTCCCTTCCTTCCTACATAAACCCTCTTGACAAGTACATGTACCTTATTGTGTTCACTGTGAGTCTTAGAGAGTGAAAGGGCAGAGGGCAAGTGAGATGTTGGTCACATAAATATGCTGTCTGTGCTTAACTAAAGGAGTAAAAAGAACTCTCACTAAGGAGAGTCAAGCTCTTTATAGGAAAACCCATTACTGATTAGCCTTTTTTTGTTAGTTTCTATTTAATTTATGTGCATTTTTAGCAGATTTAAGATACACTCAAAGCAAAACAAGAAGGTTCATACAGAGGTTTGCTCTAATTTAGATAAATTACTTTTTATCAGTGACTTAGATGTTGGCCTACTTGGAGAATTTACTATTAAATTCTTGTGCACAGACAACTAAATCACTTTGCAGACTTGTTTTAGGGCTCCTAATGCTAGATGAGTGGCACAGAAATGTTGTCCAAATTATGAGGACTTTGCAGCTGGTTAAGATTCCTTCTAGAAATCGTGATAGTCTAATTCTATGATAGCAGGAGTTATGCCAAGTATCCTCTCTCCCCACACATGGCTCAAACAGGCAAGCACAAAACTGAAGTATAGATGAGCTCTGTGTCCTGTGTTTTAGACCTCTTGGCAGTGATAAGAGATATATATGTGCTCTCTATCCAAATTCCATTTGTACTGCTGGGTGATGTAGTAACACAGGAACTCAATATTAATGATTAGGGACAAAGAGACGGAGAGAAACAACTAATGGATTGCTAATATATACCCTGGCTTAGTTTGAAGAGGTGTCTTGGGGCTAATATCCAAAAACTTAAATTAGTCTATATAAGAAAGTTGTATAGGGCAGCGGAACATATTACCATCCAAAGTAGAGGGAAAAAGAAAATATTTTTATTATGTATTAATTAAAAAATCTGTGAATTTTGATTCAAATTTAATAGCCCCTATGTTTTAGATTTGTAACTTTTCATAATTTCAGTCTAAATTCTGACCTATGTAAGAGACCAGAGTTATTAATATTTCCTATTATTTCTATTCCTCAAACTTTATGACTGGATTTCTCCAAGGCACTCTTCATTCTCACTCCTATCTTCCTCTTCATTTTGAAAGTATCAGTTCAGGGAATTGGCTGAAAGATAGAAAAACACACACATAAAAATTGTTTGACTGACAGTATTCATTGTAAAATATTCTTTTTTTTCCTGGAGGAGATATGAAGGTGAATCAGGAAATGGATGGCTTTTTCAGATCACATGAATCAGGACCCAAGAATTCATCATTTTCACCAAATAGCTAACTACTTTTAGGGACTTGAAGTTAGATGGCCCTTATTTAGAACTCACAGAATAACTTATTTGACTGCCTTATCTGTCAGAGACTTTAATTGAAAGAAAGAAGCAATCACTAAAAATCAGCTCACAGATTTATATTATATAGCTGTTATATTATATATGCACATTTATTTATATTATATAGCTGTGTTGAAAATATCATCTTATACATTCATAAAAATAAACCATTTTCGTTAAAAAAGCCTTAATAAGAAAAATGCCATGACAAATACTATTTTATTCTTTCTTTTGATCACAAATGGTAAAATATAAACTCATCAGAAGAACACATAGTTCTCAAAAGCCAAGTAATTTAGACTCTCATCTAGCTTTTCCTAATTAATAGATATCATGGAGATGAATCAGTTTAAGCCTTAAATACAGCACATAAAATAAGACAATTATTTGATGGAAAACAGCAGAGTTTGTAACTCACAATATTTATTTCCCTATGATTTAAACCAAGTATTGCAATGGTGTCTTTCGCTACGACAATTAAAATTGTGCTCAGTCTGACCTTGTCCTGTGTGTCCTACTGGGCACACACAGCTACAGCATTGCATGGTCTGCTTTTCAACAGTATACTTTCCTACCAGACCCATCTGAGGATGAGGATGACAAACTCAAATCATCTGGGTCATGTCTCCTGGGGTGAAGATGTCATTCTTATTTTTACATATAACGACTTTGGAAGTCCCTGGTATTTAAAAATGGCAGATTCACGATGATCCAGCCTTGGAAGCTGATGTTGCTCAATGCAAGTGGGAAAGCTAAGGTTTTGCTCAGCTCAAATGAAGCAGGGCAGATACTTTCCTGAATCTCAATGGGAAAGAAGGAAGAAACAG
Source organism: Climacteris rufus (assembly GCA_013398175.1). Classification (NCBI taxonomy): domain Eukaryota; kingdom Metazoa; phylum Chordata; class Aves; order Passeriformes; family Climacteridae; genus Climacteris; species Climacteris rufus. The sequence goes on from VZRZ01007316.1 coordinate 354,766, forward strand.
CAATGCAGACATGCTGATCAGGTATTTCAGCAATATCGTATAAGTCAGGTAAAGTTAAGACACCAGACTGCACAAACTCTCTGTTCTTTATCATTGGTTCAGGAAATGAACTTGTTTCTATGCACCATTCTCCTGCCTGGTCTGCTCTGGAAAGGCTCTGGTCACCAGTAGGGTTTCTTCTAAGTAATAAATGATGTGGTTAAAAAAACAAAACCAGGCAATAAACTGTGAGACTTCAAAGTTTTTCTCTGCCTGTTTTTCATGAATTAAACAAGAATGACTAATGTTTTCAATGGTCTGGAAAAAGCAACATGCAGTGGTAATAAAGACTTTGAACCCTGTGATTGTGAAGCAAGCAAAATCATTTCCCTATGATGGAAGCATAGCTCAAGGTTCAGTTTTATTGAAGCTAATACCTTCTTTTCTATTTTTTTCCTTTTAACCCAACTTAAATTTTTAATTTACTGTATCTGACTTTGTTTTTCCAAATGGTGAAAGAGATGCTTACTATCCATGGTGGTTTTGATGGGTAATGTGAAGACAGGCCTCCCCTTACACCATGACTTTCCCACCTAAACAGATGGAAATCCACCCCCTTCCCTACTTTCTAACACTTCTTATATCCTGCCACCACAGGAATGAGCTGAAACCTGGCTTCCCACCAAACTGGCCAAAAGCCTGAAGGTGCTGTGCAGCCTTTCCTTTTCCAACTGCAGTACCTTTACTGCTTTCACATGCTGCCATCTCTTAATATGCTGGGCTCTATTTTGTTGGAAGGAGACATCAAAAATTACTAACAGTGAGAGATATAATATCAGGAAAATATAAGGCAGAGGAGGAGGACAAGCTCCATACTGGAAGGAAAGCTGGATGGGATGGACTTGGTCTTCTGAGAGTTTTTTTTTCTCCCCTTCCTTAAAGCAGATAGCAGAGCTTCTCCTGCTGCATTCACCCCTGTCCTCAGCATAATATTCCTAGATTATGTTAGAATATCCTTATTTATTTTGAATATGCTAACACACTGAGGCTTAGCCTAGGATTGAGACACCACTATGCAACTTGTAAAGAAACAAAACCCCTTAGCGCCTACTCACAAGGGTACGTCTGGGGATTGCATCACCTAAAATTGGTGGTCTCACTCGCTAAACTCATCTGGTTTAACTCTAGGCTTAGACATAGCACAGAGTTACATGTAACATTAAAAAATGTTACATTTTGTGGCTTTATTTCAAACATGGTTAATCTCACAGGCAGTTTCATACAGCTTTGCCCTTGAGCTTCTCAAATAAAATTAAATAAAATTAAGCATTGACATCATTACTGTTCTTCCATGAAACTGGTACTTAGCTATAAAACACACGACTTAAAAGCTCTGGGGGTGATATAGAGTCAATACGATTCCAGTGACATTTTTCTTAGGATGTACTTTATGTCATTAATACAGTATGATATAAAGATATAAATGTTGTGTGTCTTGGGGTTTTGCTTCTTTGTTTGGAATTTTTTACTTACATGCCCATTGTTTCATAGCCAAACTGCAGAAGAATTGTTACAGGCTAAAATGTACATCACTCCAGGGGCTAGAATTTTGATGGGTTTTTCTTTTGCTGGCAGTTGGTTTTGGACACAAAGTGCTTACTTTTCCACAGGAGTTCAAAAAACAAATACACCTCCTCTTTAAAAAGAAGGTCTAAATGTACTGTAATAGGCAGAGATACATAAACAGTGTGGGACTTGATGATGTGAACAGATAGGTCTTAAAACCACTCCAAACAAACTACCAGAGTAGGTATTTGAATCATCTTATACCTGCACTTTGATGCCAATTTTTAGGTGTAAAATGAATGCTTGTATTTTCTATACAAGTATTTTCTAGATCAGAAGAAAATCACATGGGAAAGTGATCCCATGCACTACAGTAGAGGCTTATCAAACTATTGTTATAAATAAGGAAACATCGTTGACTGTCAGGGCTACATGACTAATGGGGGAAAAAAAAAGTTTGGCCTTTAATTTATTTTTGTTGTTGTTGTTATTTTGGTTTTTTTTTTTTAATACCAACAAGGAATCTGAAAGAATGTTCCAAATTCCAGGACTTTATTTTTAATGACAATTTAAAACTTTCACTGATGTTTCTACTTGAACAAGTTTCTTTTCTATCCTAGCCAAAGTAAAATTCTCCCTTGAGCTGGAAGTTTAAGGCAATTTGGATTTGCAGCATTTGGCTTGCTGATAAGTTTCGATGCTAGTTGTTTTAATTAGCTAATTTTTATAGGATTACTCCAGCATGGATCAATTCCATGGTTTTGTTTGTTTTAATAAACTCTTACTGCTTTTAGTCTTCTAAATGGAGATCTTGCCGCGAACAACACAAGTCAGTTTCTGCTACAGTTTGTAGTAGAAATGTGCAAATGCTGCCATAAAAGAAAAAACAACTTCGATGAAATTAACTACAACACACACACGAACAAAAATAACTTCCTGGTTTAATACAGGTGAGCTGACAAAATACAAATACATGCGTCGAAAATGCGGTGAGCGCGAAAATGCAAACGCACGTACCTGGGGGAGATGCCTACGCGCCCCGGCTGCGGCCCCGCAGTGCCACGTCTCACTGTCCCACGCACGCCCCGGGACCTTTATAGGGGACTCTCCCAGGGCCTGGAAATGAACTTTTGGGGCTGACACGTCGATCGTGCCACGGGGGGAGGGAGGGGACTGCAGGGGGCGGAGAGGGACTCCCTGGAGGCTGTTACGTGGCGGCAGAAATGTCAGCACCGCGCTCCCCCGCGCAGCGTAACGGGGTCGGGGCCGCTGGTGCTCCTGTTGCCTCCGCGGTTCCACGCCGGACCCTGGAGGCCCGGGCCGAGACACGGGGGGTTGGCTCGCCGGCTGCGGGCGGCGTGTGTGGGGTGCGGGAGCCGCCGGGCGCGCAGCTTGGGCGCAGACGGGCGCTCCCGGGGCGCTGCCGTGTCCCTGCCGCCCCGGGGCAGTCGCTGGCGCCCCGCTCTCCTTCGCCTTTTCTATCTGCTACTGCTAATCCCCCCGGTTTTGGCGGTACATTGCCCCGGCCCCGGAGCCCCGCGGAGGCCCGGGCACCAGCCGGGAACCCCTGCGGACCCGGCACCGGCGGAGATGCCCATTGCCCGCCGCCTCCCTTCCCTCTTTTCCTCCCTCCCTCCGTCCCTCCCTCCGTCGCTTGCTGCAGCTCGCCAGGATTTGTTGTGCTTAGTTGTACTGGCGCTGGGGCGCCTCTGCTCAGATCTGATGGTAAAGGAGCAGCCTCAGGATATGTTTTTTTGAGCTGCGGTGAGTAAAGGAATAAGAGGAAATAAAAATACAAACGAACCCAAACCCCGAGTACAAATATCTCAACCAGTTGCAACTTCTCTGCTGGCCCGGAGGGGGGAGCGCGGCGGAGGGCAGGGAGTAATGCAAGATCGCCCCAGCCCGGGGCAGCGCGGCTGCGG
>VZRZ01007316.1:358633-384690 GCA_013398175.1 Climacteris rufus
GGCAGGGTGCCGGCAGGGGGAGCCGGCTGCGAGGCGGAGCGGCGCTGCCGCCGGGGACCGGTGGTGGGGAGCGCTGCCGGCGCTCGGAGCCCGTCTCGGGCATTGCCCGGCCCCACCTCCGAAAGTCCACGGAGCCTTTCAGAACGGGCGGCCGTTCTCCCTGAAGACGCTGCTGTTTGCTCGGGAGCAGAGGAAACAGACGGGCAGGCACCGCATCTGCAGCGGAGCTGGGACCGGGCCGCGGGTGCTGCGCGCAGTGGGACCCCCGCGCCGCTCCTGCCCTCGGGGTCGCGCCCGCAGCAGCGCGTTCTCGCCCGGGAGAGCGAGGTGCGTTGCCGTCGCTGAGCCCCGGCTGCGGGGAGGCAGCCGCTGGCTCCGAAACGTTTCGCAGGGGTTTTGTCACACTTCGGCAAGTGAAGTTTGCTCAGGCTCGTCTTCTGGTGAAAGCAGAAGTGGCGTGAAAGGCACCGGCAGTTGTCTGAGAAGCGTGGGGTTTTCAGTGGGATGTTCGTGTAGTACGAATTGAAAGCCCGATGTACTTTTATTGTCGCTGTTTTTTAACTGTACTGTCTTTGGTCCGTGGCGTGACCGTATTTCGGCACTTTCTGTATTGGGGAGTTTGAGTTACCGTTCCGCAGTGATGCAGATGGAAACCTCAGTCGGTTGTTTAAATCTATCATTCTGTGAGGATTGCTTATCAGATAAATGACAACTATTAGGGTTTGTTGCATCATCCCAGATGCTGAGTGTGCATTGTAGATTGACACAACGATAATCTGCAGGATTATTCCTGGGGGGTAGCTGGTCTGAGAGGAGCTGTCAGTGCATCTGCTCCTTCAGCAAACCGGACTATTGGCAGGAGAGCTCTGTGCATGCAGGCACACGCATCTTTGTGAAAATGGTTAGAATTTGCAAGATTACAGCTGAGAAAAACATCCTACAACTAAAACACGTTGTTAAAGTTGCAGTGATAGCGTGTTCCGGTAGCCCTAAGGTAGTGCATCTGAAGATCTTATTTTCTGAAAGCTGACTAACCACTCTTGGTTTGAATTTTGGTCTAAAAGGCTGGTGTGATGCTAACCGAGATAGAGTGCTATAAAATAGATTTTTTTCATAGTGGAAATTGCATTCAAGTCTTAGTTCTAGCAGTTTGAGCATCTCCTGGTTGTTATATAAGGCTGACTCAGTTTAGTAAAGTTTGACTTACTAAGAATTGTTGAACTTGGTGATGTCATATGTATATAACACATAATCAAAAGTGTATTGCTGCCTTGAAGGCTGAGGTATGGCCTTGGGTACTTTGCTTAGGCTAGTGAAAGATTTTGGTAGATTTCTGGATTTTGTGCTGTGTTCCCACCTTTCTCTCCAGCAGATACTGATAATCTGACTTTATTACCTTTATTAATGAATTCATCCAGTTTTCTCATTTTAATGCTGAACAGCTGTGAGGAGTCCTGCTGAGAGCTGAGGTTTTGCTCTGGAGTGTGGCAGTTTACTTCTCTGTTTGAGAGGTTGTTTTGAATTAAGTAAACACTTGCTTCTAAGTTGTACTGCTTATTCCTTGGGATGTTGTAACAGAGTTGTTTAGGTTGACAAAGCTGAAAGCATTAATATCTGAAGTGTCTGATTTCTTTTAATCTTTAACCAGTGTGTTTTCATAAAATACTTAGAGGTAGTAGGAGTGCCTGTGCACTTTGTAATGATTCATAAACATGGTTGTAGCAGATTTCTTGTACTCATTTTCTGTTGGGCAGAGATGTAGAGGGTGGTAACTGTGTGCTGCTGCTGTTTTCAGAAGAAAGAGCTGTGTGGTGGTTTGTTTTCCACTTTCTTTTCCCCCAGTTACTTAGGGAAACCACGTGGATTCTGACTTCTGTTGCTGTAGTCTTGCACAAATACAGGATTTTCAGTGAATGGAGTTCATTACTTTTCAGGGAGTAGATTTCTGTATACTACAATCTATGAACTGCAGAAATACAACAAAAGTCTCCTGCATATTTTGTCTTCTGTGTTAGAGGTTGCGTGCAGGAATTCAGCCAAGGGAGTAGCTGAGCTCCTGGGGTGAGCAGGAGCAGAGAGACCCGTTTCTGCCCTCTGGTCTGCAACAGCTTTATCAGCAGTGTTGGCTGGGTCTTATTTCTGTGCTGTAGCACACATAAGTGGATAGTTGATAGTACTATCAGTTGATAGTAGGTGTGTACTACCAGTACTATCTGTTGATAGTGGGGAGGAGGGTGTGTGAAACCTGTTACTGTTCTGCTTAATGTAAAGCAGTATATAGTAATTGGTTAATATGTTGTGGTGATGGACTTTTGAATAGCAGTGAAATATGATTTAGCTTTAGATTTAACATCTGGTTTATAAAATTTTGATATGCTCTTGATGTTTGGTAGTATATGTTCTGAAGTTACTATGGCTCCTGAGATGAATTGGTATTGCTATTGCTGTAATTATAGGAAGCAGCACTGAGGAACTTCTCCTTTTCTGTAACATCATTTTATGGAAATGTTTAATGGGCATGCTTGTCAATGCGGAGTTCTCCATATTATTGTTAATCAGTCTGTTTCTCTTCATTATCATCCTTTTATCCTCTTTGGCATGTGTATGTGTTCCTGTTTGGAAACCGTTTTAAGTTACAGCCTATATGTTCGTTCTTCCCTGATGTGTTTTGTAAAGCTGTAGCTGATTCAAAAGAATGAGTTGTTGTTTTTTTTTTTTTTAATTTGCTCTGTTTTGTTTTTGTCAGGCACTATAAACATTTTTCAAACTGACCCTTTTGAGATGTGTTTGCCAACTCTTGGCGGTAGGCTGGATTTATTTTCCAGGCTGCAGCATTGCAGCTGTGACCCGTGAAAGGCAGGTGGCACTCTGCTATCTGCGGTTCTTACAGACACCTGGGGATCGCCTCAGCCCGAGCTGTGCGGTTCAGGTACAGTTTGCTGTTAAGTCTCTTGTTGCTAAAACGGCAAATTATTTTCAAGAAAAGGGTTGGGGCTTTTATTTTAGTTTGTGTTATAAATATGTCCTATGATTTATTTAAGAAATTTGCCAGTTTGCATCTAACTATAGCACATTTGCTTAACATTTGTCAGGAAGGTAGCAAATGTAAACCAAGTTAATGATCCCCAAACTGCGGTGTAATTAGCGTCCTCTTGATTTTTTTGCTAGAATGTACATTCCAAAGTATAAAGCATGCAAATCTTTTGTCATTTAATGGATTTGTTCATGCATCTATTCTCAAATTTGTGTTTTCTCTGAGGTACTTTGATGCAATCCAGTTGTCTGCTGTATAGAATCAACTCTTCCTCTCTATAATTTTTATGTAAATATATTAATAAAATGAATCTTCATTTGGGGAGATTGATTTTTGGAAGAAATTTTCCAGTGACTCAGTGTATATTAGAAAATCAAGCAACTTCAAAAAAGAGCTGATGTTTGTCAGTGATAGTGGCAGAAAACTGGGGTTGATAAAAAGTCTGCACTGAGGCCTTTGCAGTGAAACTTTTGAGTTTGACTTAACTGTTGAAACTTAATCAAATACCACCTTTTCTTTGCAAACAGTTTGATTTGTTTGGAAAGTTTAAATGCTATGCAGCATGTCAGCTGCACTATCATTTTCAGACTTATCTCATTAGCTTCTCTGTGTTATGAAATTTCATGTGTGATAGCCAGATAATAAAGCTTTTCATTCCTTTTCAAAATTTTTAAAATCGGGTTATATTCCTGAGCTCCGTTACACCTTAGAATTGTTGGGTCTAAATTTCTGACAGAACTGGTCAATCTTTTCGTGGTTACCAACCTCAGTAATGGAGATTAGTTTCATTTAGGGGATGTTGATTGAGCAGCTCTGAATCTTTGGCATATAATACTCTGATTTTTTAATCCCTTGCTAGATGAACAGCAACATGCATCCATTTAGCAGTTTTTGTTTGGTGTAGGAGAAACTCAGAGAAATTATAATTTTGAAAATGCTGAAATGCAGCCTGTTACTCTCCTCTCTCTCTAATACTGAGACATGCTCTTAGACATTACTAAATATATGTGATGAATGAATTAGAGAATGTGATGGCTACAGGATTGGCTTATAATGTGAATTGAGTGGGCTGAATAAATGGGCTGTACTGTGAATTGTGAGATTTTCTCCCTTCTTTTCCCCACTTCTTTCCAAATTTCAAAATTGAGCTGCTTTCCTTGGTGCTGTTGTCCTTCTCTGAATTGCTAGTGTAGTTGGAAACTCCGAATGCCATTGAAATGTGCTTTCTGGTTAGATTTAGGTTTAACTGGGAATCAAGAATGCTTAGTATGAAGTTAACTATCAGGCCTCTATAGCTAGGGAGAGAATATTTTAATAATTTTGGGCCCTGTTCTTCTGACCCACAGTAATTTTATTGCTGAATCAGTCATTTCTATTACTGGTGAACTTCACAAAGGCATGTAAATGAGTATTTGTAGTTTTAAGACTGATTAGGCAGTTGTTCTTCTCTGTGTTTCTTTCAGCATAAAGTCACTTCAGAAGTTCCCATTGCATTTTTCTTTCGCTGTCCGTGTACGGTTTTTTCACCATCTATGTCATTTCAGTGGCCTGCTTTCACTGGAAGCCCACCAACATTTGCATTGGCAAACCCCCATAGTGATGAAGGGCACCATGGCAGCATGGCTGAAATGACCTTGTTATGGTAGAAAATGTATGGGATGAAGCCCTTTCTGTTGAGCTTTTCTGGCGGTAAAATTACCAAGTACTTGAGGAAAAAATGCCTGGCCTTGGCAGTTGTGGAAATATAGGTCATGTATTGCTTTGCGTCTCTCGAACTCTGGCAAAGTTCTAGGATTTCTTTACTAAGTCATAGTCAAAGTTGAAGACTGTGGAAAGAGATTATCCACAGTCATTGGTCTGATATGTTACTTAATACAGGTTCAGTTGTTGATGCTCGCTTCTCTTATGTCTTGTTTGCTTTCTTATTCTGGACTTGCAGTAGGGCTATATGGTTGTTTTCTTAGTTTTTGTCAGACAATGATGTGTGCCTATTCCAAATTTACTGAGCTACTGCTCATGCTCCAGTGCGTGCTTTTCCTTGTTGCTTTTTAAACCTAAGCAATGATACTGAAATGTCTAGGACAGAGTATGTACACAAAATTGCTGCTAGTGTCCGATGTTATATTACTCAATGCTGCAAAATGGGACTCCTAGCTTAGCCAAAAGATGGAATTTCAGCTTTGGAAGGGAGTGGGCTATTTTCTGATAGTGCTCTTCAAGGCATATCAACCCAGAGGAGGCCAAGAGTCTAATCACTCTCATGATCCTCATGAAGTATCTGTAATGCTGAAGTTGCTAAAGGTGATATTGGTACTATTGGTGTATGTTGCATTTGTTTTCTGACACTGTAAATCCATGTTCTGGCTCTCACTTGATAAAATACTTCAGAAAAACAACCACCCCATCAACCAACCAGAACACCACCTTAATTTTTGCCCTCTATTAAAATCTGCTCTTTGTGACCTGAAAGCCATGGTATGCTGTGTTTCCTGAAGGCAGGCAGATACAGATGGAGGATGCTATGCTGTCAGAGAGTGCTGTAGAGAGTGTAGTTTGTTGTCTTCCTTGGAAATTCTGGGACTTTGTCAGTCCGTTGCCTAGTGGGTCCTTTTATTTCTGCCAGTGTAACTATTTTTGTGGAATTACAGTGTAAACAGCATGAGGGAACTAGACGTCTTAACACTTTGCCTTTGAAGTAGCCATGGCCAGTGATCCCAGTAAGGCCCCATAGACACTGGTCTCAGTATAACTGCAAGTATTCAATGACTATTGTCAGGTGAGAAGTGAGGGGAGAGGAGGATTGTGTGTGCAGAATAAAATTCTAACTGGTCCCTCAAAATAACAACAAAATTTGTATAATTTTGTCTCAGTGGTTTAGAGTGTATCCAGGCAGCTTTTTGTTATGCTAGCTTTATAACAGGCAGCAAGCTCTCTTGTGGAGGTTGCAAATGTACTTAGGCACAGCTGCATGCCTGTCTTCACTAAAAATCTAACCTTATCTCCTGAGGAGAGATGTTCCTGAGAGGCAAAACCTCATTTCGTTGCCCTTGAGTGTGTCAGAAGTAGGGAAATTCAGGGTAATAACCTGTTAAAAACTGAAGTTTCAGTCTTCCAGAGCTTGTCTGCCAGACCTTACTCTGTTGAAAAATGATAATGGGTTCTTATACATGCTGTGGGAATTGATGGTACGAACCCACAAAACCCTTCTACATTTATGGGCTGGGAGCATGAGTTCATGTGTACAGTTCTAGAGGACATGCAAGAGGTGAAGTTGGTGTTTGTGGGAAGAAAAACTTCTCTTGGTGCATATGGGTAGAAGTCCTAAAGTGTTGCTACCCTGGCCTCTGTAGACTTGTCTAAGTGATGTAATTCTGTTGTAGATCTTGGTCAGAGTTTACAGACTTTCTTGATTTGTCCAAGAAAGTTGATAGATTTTCCAATTTATCTTCTAATGCTTTCCTGAGTGCATACTGTCAGATGCTTTACCTAAGCATTAGTTAAATCTTGAATATAGAAGGCAAACCAGTGAACCCCAGGCATCGTCCTTTAATGGTTACAAAAAAAAAGTGTAGCTATCAAGAAGATCAAAAACAGAGAGATCTGGGCTCTAGAGCTGAATCGCTGGTTTTTTTGCCATTGTTGTCTGTGGTTTTAAATTAAATTAATGGTCTGGGTGGAGGAACTTAATTTTTTCCTTCAGTATTCTTTCTTTAAGTGAACTTTCAAGTAGCTTTGATTAGAAAAGTCCATTTTTACTCACTTATCTATAACTGTCAGGGGAGATTGTTTTGCAAATTTATTTAATCTGAAGGCCAATGAGATCATTATCAAATTTTGAAGAAAAATAATCTTGAACTAGAGGTAAACACTTAATTTTGATATTTAACTTGAGTCTTTATATTTTTCTCTCAAACCCATAATCATAAAGTGCTCTTAAAATAGCTTGAGCAAACATGTTATTTTTTCTTAGAGTACCCCTGTGAACTCATTGCTGGCAATGGGCTATCTGCCTTTTGGGAAAAGGACACGTTAGTCTTTTTATAGGATGACTGTTGACAAAGCTTGTCCTTCAGCTTCAGTTGTAGAGCTGCTGTGTTGTAATTGCTTTTTTTTACCAGAAGGCTAAAAAAAGAACTAGTTTGTTGCAGAGGCACATTGCTAATATTTTAATAAGAGGAAATATAATAATTGTATAACTGGAAATATAGGGAACTCTGTTTGTGAGGAACAATTCATGTGCTTAACTTACCTTTGTGATTTACTGTGAATTCTCTATAAATCAGACCAAATTTATAGTTGCATGTATTTATTTATTTTGTGTATTTAGCATTTCCCTTAAAAAATCATTTAAACAAGAGGTTTGGGTTTTTTTTCCTGCTACTCTCATCAACCTTGACCTTTTTATAAGCCTCAAATTTCTAAGAATGCTAACATTGAAAATTTTGAAAGTGACATTCAAAATGAGTGAAACAGTTGACACCAGGCTTGTTCCCAGTTCTGTGCACACACTGACACCTTCAAAGATTTATCTGTAGCCATAGATCAAGTCTAGAGAGCCCAATTACAGATGAAACCGTAGGATCTAGAAATTTCTGGTTTTAACTAGCAGATTTTATTTGCTTCTTGCCCAGCCAGATGCTTGTCTTCTCTTGCCCCTTTCTACGTTGTGGGAAATGTTGCTTTATGGCATTTGAGTACCTTGTTTCCTACTTGCTTATTTGTTGGCTAAAGCATTCAAAGCCTTATAAGAAATTTTGCGTGTGTTCAGTGTTCTTGCTTTTGCATAAAAAGTGATTTTCTACAAATCCATCTTCATTTGAGGAATAGTGTTTCTGTGTTTCTATTAATATCTGTAGACTGATCGTTCCAGTTATCAACTTAGAAAAAACACTCTGTTCCTGAATGTAATTTGTGTAGTCTTTTGGATACGTCTAATGCCACCTTTCACGCCAAAACATTAAGAAGATAAAAAAATGCAACTTTTGATTTCAAAATAGCATCTGGGTTTACTTCCGTCAGTGTATTACTGCAAACATTAGGCTTATGTGAGCTGGAGTGCTCATAGGAGCTTTACTTTTGTGACTGAGTTGTAAGGATTTCAATTAACAAGTCTTAATATTGTTCAGGTTTACATGTCATACTGTGACTGAAAAGAATTTGGAATTGCTCTTTTAGGCAGCTGACTAGCAAGAAAGTGATGAGCAGAAGATAATCTCTTCAGCTTTTGCAATGGCAACTGGTGTATAAACTATTAGGATCTTCTTCTGAAATACTGTTTCATTCAACTTCTTTTTGCAACAGTAATTCCCAAGATTCACCATTTTAACAGCACTTGAGCTCATAATAGTAATCTCTAAGTTGCAAAATATGTAATATGTGAAATTTTCTTCAGAATGTTCATTGATGTGTCATCTTTGTATGCTTTCAAGCCTAATCAACCAGAAGGGAAATTTAATCCATGAAAGAGATAGCAGCTAACAAGCAAGATCCAAGTGATGCCAGCTGCTAGAAAAACAAATTACTTGCTGGTAGAATTGCCTTGTTAAGGTTTAGGGCTTGATGTGCTTCAGTGATCTCCGACCTAGGAAGAAGTTAACAAAGCTTGGGGAGAAGGATGTGCCACTGATACTGGACACAAAGAATGCAGCGTTTACGGACCACAAAGACATCTGGTAGAACTCCCAAGACAATGAAGAAACTAACAAAGGCAATTCAGCAATTGTGCTGAAATCAGCTCCAGCTGGGTAAAAGGTAATTCCAACAGGGGCAGATTGCAACCACCAACTCATGGGCCATGGACCCAAGAAATCCATTGACTCAAAAGAAGAGAATGACTGAGCATGTGGACTGAATCTCATGGGAAAAGAGAGACACCTTAACCAATAGAAGATAGAATACTAGTTAATAAGAGAACTATGTGACTTGTAGCCAATGAACACTAATTCCTTTGCTTGCTAAAATGTATAAATAGTAAAAAGTTTTGATAGTTGTCCTGCTTTATTTATGGAATATCACTGAGCACCCAGGCTTGTGCAACTCTGCAATAAATAATCAATGTCTCTCTTGAGTGTGTTATTATTAGCTTTTTGCACACTGGGTAACTAATTCAGTTTTTCTGGACAGCATTCTCACCTTGGTCCCAGGAACTCATCGACAGGGAAAGCTGTTGCATCAGTTTTCCATTATCCAGTTTTTTTGGTATACCTAGCTGTTCAAAAATTAGTGGAAATACAGCATCCTTATCCCAAGGCATCAATGGATGGAATAATTTTTGTCTGGTATGGTCACTCCCAGTGCTTTCCACTATAGCTCAGCTTAGGAAGTAAACGATGCGAGTCAACGTGCAAAATCATTGAAATGGTAAGATACTTCTCATACTTCTAGCAGTGTATGTGTATTTTCATACTTGCAGTCCTGTAGAAAAGATTCTGTAGATTCTGTAGTTTGTATTTAAATATCAGTGTTGTACTACTTTTTTTGAACCTTCCTCAAAATTCTACTTCAGTAACTCCTGAAAGATTTACTGCTAACTGTTGCCAAGTTTCTAATGTATCCAGACCTGATGGAATGAGTCCAGAGGAGAGCAGAGCTGGAAAACCTCTCCTGTGAGTACAAACTGAATGAGTTGGAGCTGTTCAGCCTGGAGAAGAGAAGGCTCTGGGGAGACCTTGTGGCACCTCACAGTACATAAAGGGGGCCTACAAGAAAGCTGAACAGGGACTTTTCTCAAAGGCATGTAGTGAAAGGGCAAGGGGGAATGGCCTTAAGCTAAAGGAGGGTAGGTTTAGATGAGATGTTAGGAAGAAATTCTTTACTGTGAGTGAGGGTGGTGAAGCACTGGAACAGGTTGCCCATAGAGGTTGTGGACTCCCCATCCCTAGAGGTGTTGAAGACCATGCTGGATGGAGCTCTGAGTAACCTGGTCTAGGGAAAGGTTCCCTGCCCATGGTACAGGGTTGGAACTAGACGATCTACCTGAAAGGAGGTTGTAGCAAGGTGGAGGTTGGCCAGGCAACTTGCAACAGGGTGAGAGGAAATGGTCTCAAGCTGTGCCAAGAGAGGTTCAGGTCAGACATCAGGAAGAATTTCTTTACTGAAATGGTGGTTGAGCATTGAAATGGGCTGTCCAGGGAAGTGGTGGAGTCACAGTTTCTGGAAGTGTTCAAGAAATTACCTGATGTGGCACTTAGTGCTATGGTTTGGGAGACAGGATGGTCTTCAGTCAAAGGCTGGACTTGGTCTTGGAGGTCTTTTGCAACCTCAAAGGATTCTATGATCTTTAAGATCTCTTCCAACCCTAATCATTCTGTGATTTAATGATTCTGGTATCTTATGCAGGGTGGCATGAAGTAGGCTGGAGACACGAGCTAATTGCCTTCCTGTAGCATTTCTGTTTACTGTCGGCTGCCTGTAACCTGCAGGTGACATGTTCAGCAAGGTTCTGAACCATCAAAGAAAATAAAGTGTAATACATCTGTATAGTAAAACTGCAGTGTTGATAGATACTTTAGTAATGTGTGACATAGGTATATGAATTAAATGAAGGCTGTGATAGCCAGAACCCATTTGAGCAATAATTTCTGTGTAGAAATTTTTGAGCAGGGCTCAGTGACCAAAATTATTTTAGTTAGATAACTAGAATACTAATCTTCTAGTTCATAGTAATGCTCCCTCCTGACAGTAAAACTTATCTATAATTGAAAAGCTTCATATTAATAGTAAAATGTATTTGTGACACCTGTAATTTCTTAAAGAACTCTTTGCAAACAGCATTTATAAATGGTTCATGGTTTATTCTATGCATGATCGAAATTAACCTTACCTTACAGTTCTTACACATATATGTAGGAGTGCTTGCATGGGGGTAGATGTTTTTTCCCCCCTCTCTATGCACACACGTTCATTCACGCACGTTTTTGCAGTCTATTCCAGTTTGTCAAGCAGTGGCACTGATTAGATAAAAGATAATAATCTCTTCATTTGTTTAGTCAAAATGCAACTGCAGTATCTCACAACGTAATAGTGGAAGGACAGAGAGGCCTTTCTGCTGGGAAGAACTTAGCAGCTTGAGTCCAGTGGTTAGTGCACATGACCATTCCAAAGACAAAGTGAATTGAAATAGAGATGAGGACACTGTTCTGGTAGCTGATAGTTTTATTTTGAGCTCTGAAGAGCTCATCTCTGAAGAACAAAGAAATACTGGTATCAAATATTGATTATGTGTAATATCTAAAATTCATAAACTTCTTAACTTTATTCTGGCAAGATAGACTGCAGGGATAAATGTAGCAACCTCTGCTGGAGAGTGAAAAAAAGTGAATAGAAGTGATTTGAATTAATCTGTCATGATTAGTAGGATCTTTTAAAAGCAGATGTGGTTAAATGGTTTGACTGGATTCAGAAAATACAATTGAATTAGAAAAATGTTTGTAAATTACGAAGTTATATCAATTTAGATGAACCAGAAACATGGATAGGCTAGTTGGACTACACTAATGTACAGAGACATTTGAGGTTTTAATATATTTTTCTGAAAGCTGGTGAACACTTTGTAAGTGCAAATGTTTCTCCATAGTTTGCCTCTGATTTGACAGTATATCTTGCCATGCACTCTTGCAAAGGGGTTGCAATTAAGTCTCTGTATTGTGTAAGATTTAAGTGCAGTTATTATGTTTTAATTTCTAAATTCTTCAGGTTCTGCTGCCTCAGACTGCAGCTGTACTTCTGAAAGTGGCATCAATACGTCCTAATATGTTATTTCAGATAATATACAGTAATATGTTGCTTTTGCAGGGCTCTTAATTAAAGGTTAGGTTGCTTAGTGTTAATGAAGAGAGGTGGAATGTTGAGGGTTGACATTAGCACTGCTTCATGTTCAGAAAAGATTGGAAATAAAAGTTCTACATGGTGTGTTATCTATGTTTTAGATTAGAAAGGCTAATAAAATGAGCTCTTATGCTCTGTTGAGTTCCTTTCTGCTCTGTGTACATTTTAAGGCAAAGCCAAATCAGAATATCCCTTGCTTTACTCAGTTCTGCTAGATCTTCCCTGTGCAGGACAATGCCTCAGGTGTCAGGCAGGCCAGAGTACTCCTGCATTCTTCTTCTAGGTTAAATGTGTGTGAATGTATTAATGAACAAATGATTCTCTAGCAGTGCTGGTGTAGTGAGCTGATCCTGCTCTGCCTAATCCATCAAGGATAAGAACCTGCTGTGAATTTTGTAGCTAGGTGGAATTGCTCTTTTCTGATTACACTCTGCAGTAAGTCAGCCAAGATGTTGTCCCAGCAGGTAAAATTGTGTCTGTGAGCAAGCTGAAGGTTGCCATCAGGAGGTGTGCCAAATGTCCTGTTTCCTCTGTCACATCTTAGACATGCAGGTCACCTTTCCTGCATTCGTGTAGCCCAGACTGAGTGTATTGCTGTCACTGAACTCTGAGCAAGCAGTGGGGCTTGGGCTGGCAGCAGCCTGCTGGCACTTGTGGAGCTGTCAGTTTTCTTCCTGCTGCTTTGTGTCCTGAAGCTCAGAACAGAGAAGGGCAGCTGCTGTTGTGTAGTTGGGTGGGTTTGTTTTTTTTCTTTTAATGCATCATTCACGGAGCAAAGATAATGATGTAGGTAGTAGGTGAGAGGGGAGAAACCGCTGGTAGAAATAAGAGGTGGGATAGGATGTTTTGGAAGAGTGGGAATGGAAAGCTTCAGTGGAAACCAGAGCCTGCATGCCATAGGAGAACATAGTGTGGTGGGAGCTAGTGGATGGGCAGTTGCAAAATTGTGAAAGCCTTTCTTCCCTCTCTCCAGCACCTGCACACCTGGAACCCTACTTGGGCACACAGTGCTGCCCTCTTTGTCTCACCCTGACTGCCACAGCATCAGAGTCCTTTTGGACTAGATCAAAAAACAAAGTTCCAACTAACTGTATCCACTGCTGCTGCACTGCTTTCCTTAAGTACTTCGAGGTATACAATTATCTAATGAATGCTTAACATGGAGTTTCTCACACACAGAACTGCATGAAACTTGATGGCTGTGTTAGTGTAAATAATTAGCAGGCAGAAGGAGCCTATATAATATGAACTACAGAAACTGAATTCCAAGCTGGAAAACTGGGCCAGGCTAATTGAAGTAATGTCATCAGTTCTGAGGGTGGATGCTGTTCTCATTTGCATGTGGAAGGTCTGTGGATCTACAAGGCTTTCAGCTGTTCTCCAGGTACGAACTTTCCATGTACCTTGTTTGTTATTTGTTTTGTGTTTCCTTTGTGAATTATCTGCTTTGCAGTAGAAGTCTGTTATGGATGATATGATACTGTACATGTGTTATGGAAATAAACAAGTTAATTTTTCAAACTTAAAACATGCATACTGATTTCTGAAACCCAGAAGACATCAGCAAAGCCATCCCATAAATTAAAGCATGTGCTCAGTGTGAAATGATAACAACCTTGTTTTATATCTTGGAGAGAGCTCTTTGGTTTAATGTGGTTTCATAACGCAGAGCGAGACTCTTTACTCTCCACCTTTTATTTCTTAAAAAATAAGAAAAACTATGTTTTTTTACCAAGGCAGTCAAAAAGCCAATGTTTTCATTTGTCTGAGAACTTATAATCACCAGAGGACCTACAAAACATTACAGTTCAATTTGGTGTGGGAATACAGTTGAAATGGGTTGGAAGAGCACGGTGGTCTTCTGCCTGAGTTCAATTTATTATGGTGAATATGGAACACAAAATATTTGCTTACATTACCTGTAATACAAAGTGTAACCTGAGATAATAGTAAAAAATTCAGTACAGCTTCTTTATTCCACTGTCAGCACATCCAGACCTTTTTTCTCCTGTGTCTTTAAATATTGTCTTGAAAATCTTTCAAAGGTAGTTTTATTAACTTAACATAGTGCAGATATCGCTAGCTTGAGCAATAAGTCACAATGACTTGTAGTATTGTGTCAAAAATATCATTAAGAGGCTTAGAATGAGGAGAGCAATTAATGAACAGTCTTCACTACGAACAAATGTCAGAGACTCCTCCAGGGCTAAGCTGCTTCTGTGCCATATTCATTAATTGCTCTTTCGAGCAGAGTTGGTGTTGATGAGGGGGTTTAATTAAGCATACCTGAGAAAACCCACAAAAACAGATCAGAAGTATTAGAATGAAATATTTGCATTTAATTTAATAAATAAGGACTTTTTCATTCTCAGGGGGTTTAATGCTTCATGTAAACTGTTTCTGGCTGACATTTCTCCCTAACTACTGCATTGTCTTCATTGCAGAGTGGCAGAAGACATGTCTTATGGTTTGCTTCAGGATGCATGCCAAATACTGTGCTCATATTTAAGTCTCTATTTTTAAAAATGTATTAAGTCTGCCATAATGGAAGACATCTCTCAGAACAGTCTCAGTCTACCTGTTGAAAAATGGCAGGAAAGGGAAGAAGGGCATGTGAATAGGAAGGCAGAAATCTTAAACTGTAATTGCTGAAGCTCATTCCAAACTTGCTGACCGTGTACCCTGTTTAAAAATACCTCATTGGGAAAACTAGAGAGCAGCTCTGTAGTAAAAATTCATATGTAAATTTGGATTGTTCATGGTACTTGGTGGCTTACAGGTCTAAATTGAAACTTGATGAATGGTGGCCCTCAAAATCCATGTTATTATGTGAAATACAGCAATACATGTCTCAGCATGGAGTTTTTGTTACATTTTTGATTCTATTTTGCCACTCAATAAGACAAAGGCAAGTGTGGTCAGTATAGTCAGGTCAGTTCTTGTTTGGACTGTTGTGGTTTTTCCCTGGTGGACTACCAAGGACCCACAAAGGGCCACAATCAGACCTGGAAGAGTCTGCCTAGAAGGTGAAGGCTATTTCTGTATGTTTTTTCTGTGCATTGAAATGAAAATTGCAATAATTATATATAAAAATACTATTATTTTGTGTTTTGATTACAGGTTTCAGGGGAGGAGGGAACTCTTTTAGTTATACTGCTTTTAGGTATTTATTTTGGTTTAATTTATAAGTTATATTGTATAGAGTCAATCAGAATAGGAAGAACAGTTCGGTGAAAGATGCAGTTTTGAGCCAAGTGGTAACTGGAAGCTTTAATAGCCTTTCAGTACCACTTCAGAAATGGAGATGTGCCATTGGACAGACATGTCAGAACTTACTAAAAATAGCATATCCTACAGTGGGCATTCATCCAGAAATCTAAAATTAGCATTGTATCCTGGATATAGTACTGCAGGTGGTCACAAGCACTAAATTGTGTTCAGCACCCTCTGTTATTCAAGCAGGTCTTACCATACTTTTTAAAAACATTTTATGGTTTTATGCAAGGCTAACTTACTTTTATTACTGTTGTTCTTTATATGGCATCAAAATGTGAAACGTGTTTCATAGGAATTAAAACAAAGTCTTAGCCAGAGATGTTTCACATGGTTCTGCGTGAATGGAAGTCGGTGGCACAATTCCAGCTGACTTCAGCTGGGAGTATTAGTAGATCCTGACTTCTTTCTGATAATATATATAAACACACAGCCAGCTGGCAGGTTTGAGTGTGATTTATTTCACATTATACTATTTTGCTAGTAGCATTCCAGTAGAGTTTGGCCAAATAAGCTTGAAGAAAAGTTCTATCCCTGTATTAGGGGAATGTAAAGCTTGAGGAGAAACAGAGCTCGGGTATTTATGGTTTGATTAATTACTTGAATATTTATGCAAATTACAGTAGGTTCTGATGAGTGTTGTATGAGGAAGGTCTGTACTGCCTTTTTTTTTTCCGTTGTTCTGCTCTCTTCTTCCTGTTTCTAGAACGATAGCAGGACACAGGCTATTTAATGACTATGGGCAACAGGTTTCTTTAAAACCCACTGGAATGACCTCTAGAAATAAGATAGGATTTTCTTATGACTTATTTATTAAGTATAGATGTTAGTTATTGTGTTTGTTTTCAGATAGTGATAACAAGAGCATATGTTTCTCACTCTCTCTATAGATGTCTGTATGTGTGTGGGAAAGAGACAACAGAACTGCGTGTATACGTAAATATTCTCCTAGAGGGCAAACACCTAGAAAAAAAAATCTTTCCTTTTAAAAATTATTTTAACTATGTATGACCATAATTTTTAAATTCAGAATATATTATTTAATATTTTTGAGGTTATAAATAAAAGGACTCCTGACTTCTAAATATGATTTTTAAGTAAGATATGAGACTGCTGTTTCATGTTTTCAGATTTGTCTGCAGATCTTTATTGCTTTGGTCACAGGCTTTTTTAAAAGCAATTCCTTGTCATATTGTATAGGTGTGAGCATTTAAACAGCTTCTTGAGCGATAAAAGAAATTATTCATTCTTAGTTTACATGATGTCTGGTAATTTTCATTGCTTTCACTTGCAAGAGTTTAGGTAATACTGGGATGAAGAGTCTGGATTTTTAGGTGTAACATTCATGACTACAGTAAAAAGAAAGCCGTTCATGTGTACAGAAGGGGACACAACAAATACAGTGGGTAAGGCAGAAGTGTAGCTTCTCGGAAGATTCACGGCAGAGGCTTTTTCTGTTTATTTGCCATAGTAGATTAGTGGCAGACTTCAGAAGAGTGATGAGATTGAGCAGTACTTGTTCTTTGAAAGCTGAAGGGTAAAAAACCCCGACATATAAAATGTTTAATAAAGTTAATTTTAAGTGATTGTAAATGCATCATGTCTTTATGGAAATGGAAGTGCTCAGTAAACCTAAACACAGTGGCCTAAGCAAGTTTATTTTCTAACTAGAAGTCTTTGCTCTTGTGGGAACACTAAGTAAAAAACAAAAAAAACCTAAAAAACAAAAAAACAGTTTCAGGAAGAAAAGTAAGCTTTTCTCAACCAAAACAAGCCTGATATTAAGGGCCTGTAGTGTGGTGTGGTGCCACAAGGATCTGGGTTTCTTGTTTGCATCTTGGAGCAGCAGACATTACAGCCAGGCAGGTGAATGACCTTACAAGTGCATCAGCCACAATGAAATTTAGTGCATTAGCTTGAAGTAGAAATGATTTCTGCAGATCTGGTTTACTTTCCAAGGGAAATTAATGTGTCTGTAAATGCAAGCACCAAAAAGAACCTTGTTAGAAAATATATAGTAAAGGATGAATTTGAGGAAAGCGGAATGCTATGTCATGGGATCTAATGAAGTTGTAGTTATTTTCTTAGCATGATACCTATTATAAAGGCATATAAATAACCTTAAAAAAATACAGGCCTATAATGCCTTTCTCCTAGGGGAGAAATGAATTTGTACATGCTGCTTGAAAAACCTTTTGTGAAGGAGTTCAGACTGCTTTGGTGGAAGGTGCTATATAGGTAAATAGGTCAATTATATACATGTACAGTGAACTTATTAAAAAAAAATTAAACAAGCACTAAGGAGCTACTAATACTCTGATAAAGAACAAATCCCATGGCATTCTAATGTTTACCTGGACAGCAACATAAGCAGTTGAAAAACACATTTAAGATAGAAGAATTCAGAAGAGTTTTGGTTTCTCCAGTATTTCTTTTTATAAAATTCTGATTATGTTCTAAGAATTAAATAAGAAAAAAGAAAACAGGAAAAAAGAAAAGCAACAACACCCCCCACCCGCTTCCTGAAAATGACCAATTTAATACTTGTTTCAAATACAAGGGTTGTGCTGGCCTAGCTGGGGACTAGTGAAAACTTTTGAAGGTAGAGCTTATAAATGGACTCTCTGCTTCCCCCTAACCCTCAGCTTCTGTGCTTCTCAATAAATGCACCCTGTGCAAGCAAAGCATTCTTGATTCATCTCTCTGAACTATCACATCTGTGGCTTGGATGGCTCATCTCTTTTTTTGTAAAGGATTTAAGCTTCACAGAAGTAAATTATTCCCATATTGTTGTTAGTTTTAACACTAATTTTAGACAAAGTTGCTTTAGATATGGGAAAAAAATTCTCTATCTTGTTTAGGTGACAACTGGAGCCTTGCATGAGAAGTAGAAAACATGACTGGTTCTTTATGATATGACATTTTAGGACAGATTGACAAACAGCTTGAATGACATTTGAAATGTGAGATGTTGCAAGAACTTGCTGCCTTTGCTATATGTAAACACTGCTGGGAGAAAAGCAGGCTTTTATTTAAAAATGAAAATAGATGGGGGAGAGGAGCAAGTTATGCTTTAAGCTATTTCCTTGTATGATTAACACCTGGCCTGTCTTCAGAAAATGGCATGTCTTTCTGCTTTTATAATTTCAGGGTGGTTATTGACTGAGCAGTAGGGTGCTTTTTTTTCTTTATCTGATGCCTTACTGAGTTTTTTGCAGCCTCCTGACACTGTTAGGAAGCTAAAATTGGAATTTTAGCTATCAGACATAGAAATCATTAACAACATTTATTGACTTCTAAACACTCTTCTGTTATCTTGATGCTGTCAGATCACCCTTGCCCACTTTCTACAAAACGTAATTGAAAACAATGAAGTTTCTCAACTTCTGTGGACAGGTTACAGGCTGGAGAAGATTTTTATCTGAGAAAACCTCATTCAAGATGAAGCTGTAAGAAGCTGCATCTGCTAACATTAAGAACAACTTTCACAAAGAAATCTCAACAAAAGACCCTGTGTGTCTCTTCTGCTTTGTCCTTTGCATTAGAGATGTTTTGCAGAGGTCAAATAAGAAAGTTGTAGTGGAGGTGACACAGAAATCCACTAACACTGACTTCAGATTTTTAGATTTCAGTGTCTGTAGCTTCATTGCATAGCTCAGTTCAGGCTTTACAGTAGGAACTAATGCTCTGGGTTTGATCCTTTAAATTTGATTTATGTATGAAACTCCTTCCAAAGGGTAGGGGCTCATTGATAACTGCTTCAGGGAGAGGAAGTGAGTGAGAATAATTAAATGCAGCTTTAAAGTAGTTTTATTTATCGAAGGTCATTCTCCATGAGGAGAAATAGTATCCTGTCAACTAAGAAATGAAGAAAGAATAAAGAGAAGATAATTTAGATTAATAAGCAAAGAATCATTTTAATAGACCAGAAAGTAGAACACAAAACTTAAAAGCTAAAAGGAAAGCATACTGTAAAAATGTAAACTCCTTTGTAATATATTAGTAAGTCAGCATAATTTTTAATTTTCTTATATTTCACTTTGTATTTGGATCCAAAGTGACATACAGATACATCTTGCTGGAAATGTGTGATTATTTTTTATTAGAAACTTGGAAGTTTCTTTGCATATTAAATACAACAAAATAGTTAGTGAATTGATATATTAGAAAGTTAGAAATAAGGTAGAAAGGAACTTGGATTATTACAGTTATTTTATATTGACTTTGACAGTCTGCGTATGGGAAGTTCTCCCCTGTTTTGGAGTACATGTGAAAATTGGAAGTGTTGACAAAAATTTGCTTTCTAATGCTGCATAATAGTATCAGTTGGAGCAAGCCTTTAGCCTTCTTGATACGGATTATATATGTTCTGAGGATGACGTGGCTGGAACCTTCTTTTCCCCCTCCCTTCCACCACTAAAGTTAGATGTTGATAAAAAAATAAAATGCTACCCCTGTTTGCTAAGCTTTGTTTCTTTTTGTCACCTTTGTGTGCTTTTGTCTCATAGATTGTCCCTCCTCTGTAAATTTACCAGGCAATAAGGGCTTCTCCTTAGAAGTCCTGTACCACCAGACAGTGGAAACTTAAAATGCTCATCAGATCTATGTATGTGAACTGTATAATTTGTGTTGATCTGGAATCTGACTTTATTAGTATACTTTTTGAATGCTCATTGTGTCATACCGCCAAAGGAGAGTAATTGTCCCATCTATTGTGTTTGTTGAATTTATGCAGCTTTTACCAAGTTTCTATCAGATTGCAGTGCTGTGGCTGTGTGTAGAGCAGATGCTAAAAATTGTGTGAGAAGGATAAAAGAAAGGTTGAGATGAGTGGTCAGGAAGTAGCAGGGTGTTAGGAGATGGGTTTGGAGTGAGTTCAGAGTGAAGAGGCTGATCAGGATGTGTGGGAAGTGGATATGTTGTTCTCAGACATAAGATGCGGAAGGCTGGTATCAATTTGTTGGGAGGAATGTGATGAATAATGAGTCTCTGATAAGTGTTTGAAGGTTTGAAAGCAATCTTTGATGTATTGTGAAATATGCGTCCAGTGACATTTTCTAAAACCAAGGGTGGCATGCTGTCAGCTCCATTTTAGATGAGGTCTTCTAATTTTTTTTCATTTGCCACTCTGTGAATAACAGAGTACAGAAAATAACGCTTCTGCTAAGCAGCAGAAGTGTTAAGACTGTGGGATACACTGGGAAGGTGCTTGAGACACGTTGGAAAAGACACCTGAGGCTGTGGTGTGGCACAGGAAGCCATCTGACAGCCACTGCTACAGCCAGCTCCTCGCATGTCAGGGGCCAGTGCCGGTGTGGGACTTCACAGAGGGCTGGTGGTGTGAGCTCTGTAAATAGCTCTGAGGCGCAGTCTTGTTGCATCACTTCAAAAAGAATTGAGGTGGTCATCAGGCCATGCCCACAGTGGGTACTCCCTCCAGTAGTCCTCGAGCAGAGGTTTGCCCTCAGCTTTACCAAAGTGCTGCTCCAGGTACGAAGCACCTGGGTTCTCCCTGTGCTTTCTGAGGAGGTTGTCTCTGTCACTGAATGTGCATGGAGCACTAAGGTAGCCATGCATTCACAGGTATTATGCATTCGAACTTACTGCAAGAACTGTAAATTCCAATCGTTATGGACACCTGACATTTAAATAAAGAAACTAAATGCCCCAGCCTTGATAATTCACTTTGCTGCATTCATACCCATAATTTTAGTTGTACAAGGGAGGGAAGAAAATCTTGCCCCAACATGAAGTGCCAAGTGCAGCCAGACACGAAACTGCAGCGGGTGTTCTTGAGCGATGCTGGACTTGCAATTTGCAGGAATCCTACTTTGGGAGGAGTAGAGGCCTGTCTGCTTTTGAACAGCAAATTTGAAACTACTTGCTTAAACTCTTGCCTGGTGACTCTCTTTGCTGTTGGCCTCTTTGAAACATACAGAAGCTTGCTTGCTGTACTGTGGTGATTAGAAAATATTAATTTTGTTACACATGAAAATACCTAATGAAAGAGCCTAATGAAAGGTTGACCATTTTCTGCCACTGTTAATTTCTAAACTTTTCTTGCAAATGTAATTGCTGCTGTGATTACATACTGCCAAATTGAGTCTGGGGCCATACGCAATACTTTTTTACCACTAGTCTAGTCAAATAATTTTTAATGACACAAAGAGCTCGTTGAACACCCAAATTGGTTTGTTTACTTCAGTAGCTTAACTGCATTAAAATCAAACAGCTTTCATGGGCAGGGGGTAATCTGTGTCATTGCTGGACACCATTAATCACCCCCTTGACTGGGGGCAGCACTTTTGAAAAGTGACTTATAGATGACTGAATAACTTTGCTCTCTACACCATTAATCGTTCCCAGCAGGCTGCTAGTGTGCAATCACAAACATCTGTGCATTTGAAAGTTTCCACTTCCCGAAACAGAGACATATTTTACAAAGAAAAGAAACAAAAGGAAAAAAAAAAAAGGAGAATTTGGTTTTGCATGAGTGATCTTTTGGAAAATGGACTAACTTGAAATGTTCATGCTTTAACTCTTGTATGTTACATCATCTGAGTTTATCTTGAAATCTTTACGCTCTTGTTTTTTTTGGTTTTAATTTGTTTTTGTTGTTTACTCCATAGGATATTTCTGACATTTGATATCCCGTAGTGAAAGAAAACGTATTCTGCTTGCCTGGTAACTCATGGATGTTCTTGTTTTAATTGTGTTTAAAGTAAATGTAGCCACTTACCCCTAGACACTGCAGAGTGCGCATTACTTATTCAAAGCTAACAATTCCAGCTCTTTTGGAAACCAGCTTAACAGAAAAGAGAACAAAAATAGTTTCTCTCAGCAGTGTACTACTTCTAAAGTGGTCTTTTAGACAAGCATTTATTTACTCAGGGAGAGAGTGCTAGGCATTGAGAGTGTTTCCTCTCTACACAGTGTCACTGTGGTTCCTCACTGTGTCCAAGTTGGGTGCTGTATAGCTGTTGTCACCATCACAGAACGACGGAGTGAAGGTTGCTTGGGACTGGAACAGATCCTCCAACCAACCACCCATGTTCAAATACTTTTTGTTTTCATTTAGCGTCTTCTAGCACATTTTACAGAGTATCTCAGCTTTACTCTTGAGGACTTCCAGTACATGTCCTACATAACCTGTAGAATATTAATCCAAGACTAACATCTTAAAATCATGAGATTGATGGTGCTGTTTCACAATTCACTTTTCATTCTTTTTGCCATGAAAAGACCTCAGCTAAGAGGACTTGATAGGTAGAAAAAAGAAATAAATGAGAAAAAGACGACCAAAAGGAAAGAAGAAGGAGGAATGCCTCCTTTATCGGTCAAAGATAATTAGTTCTGTACTGAATACGTGTTTTAAGTCATCTATGAGTGAGGATTTGACAGGATTAATCAGTTTCATGAAGCAGTGAAAATTTACTGTGTAATTGAAAGGTGAAAGGTTTGCATCTGTTAATCAGATTGGTACTGGGGTAAGATAAAGATAGCCTTGAGTTAGAAGTCTAACAATTAATAATGAAAAGGAAAGTGAGCTGAATTGTGTGTATTCCCTAACTGCTATGCAGAGTGGGACTCCTAGGTAAGTATCTGCTCCTCCAGAATATGTTTTAACAAAAATTTGATGTATAGTGGGAGAACAGGACACCTGAATTTTCTGTTGAGTACCTCTTAGACAGAGCTAACTATGATTTTAGAAGACTGGGCATCTTTCCATATTCCAGCATTGCTTCTGGGAGTGGGAAATGCTAGATGCATTCAGAATTCCCACTTCACTATCAAGTGGGGAGACAGATTTGTCATGCTGTCTCAAATAACTTGTCAAGCTACTTAGACGAGGCACCCTTTGTCTTTAAGTTGCCACCTTACGTGTCTTGTGTCCCTGAAAATTCTTCCTATCAGTTTTTTTCTGTGAGCTTCTAATCTGTTTAACTTCTATGGACTGTGGTTTAAATGTACTTATCACTGGTGTCTTGGACTGTGCATGCGGTGGCTGATGTCCGATTTTGGGCAGAATATACGAGTTTTGAACTTCCTGAATGTATTCTGGTATGTCATCTGACCTGGTAATTCCTATTGTGGGTAAGGAAAGGGTGGAAAAAATATGGCTGGCAGAGGGATAATGGTGTGTAGTTTTTTTTGCCCACTAAACTCATACATTTTATCTGTACAGGTGTTGCACTACCTGTTTCCTTTTCTTTAGATTCAAAAAATTACTTGACGATTAAAAGCAAATCTACAGTAAGACACAACTGTCCCATGTACAAATCCTTCCTTGAAGAAATTCTTTAGCCAGAGGAATTTAAGCAGCTACAGTAATAGTGAAGTGGCAAGGATTGCTCACTAAACTTCCTTGACAAAAGTGGATTTTGTTTGACCTTATATCGGGCCATACTGATGGTCTAGATCTTGTTAAATTCTTTCCACTATCCAAATTATTTTATATATATATATATGTTTATATATATGCAAGTGAGGAGCTTTGTGTATCAAGACCAGGAAAATGAGGTTTCATCCCATCAAGGTGGAATCGATAACAGGAGGATCATTAGCTACTGGCACTTGTCCTGGAACATAAACTGCAGTTGCTATTAAAAGAATGTGGCTTTATCTTTAGCATGAGCATCCAGTAGGACATCATAAGGTGCATAAATCATATTTTAGTTGTAGAATGCTTTTCCTTTATAAAATAAAGGAAATAAAGAAATCTTATCTGTTCTGTTTTTTCTTCCCCTTCCACCTCCCCATGTGCTTGTAGGTAGTGTTGGATTATTCAGCTGAAAATAGTCTGTTGTGAATTTATCCCTAAGATTCAGTTTCATTTATTCTTTTTTTTTCATTATTAGTGACTGAAACTTGGTTACTTATCTGCTCTTTGTCTTCTCTGCTGCAGCTGTCAGTATTGGTGCCCAATTCTGCTGATGGATTTAGTGATACAAAGCTGGGCTTCAATCACCAGTGTTTTCTGTAGGCAGTGGGCAAATGGTGATATCCAGTAATCATAACAAGCTGGACAAACATTGGTAGACAGGCGGCTGTGGATACTGTATTCACTCTTCACCAGTTGCTGGTTTAGCTCAGCTCTGAGCTTTTCTAGAGAAATTTTTCATTGCAGCTTCTGAGCAGCCGCACTCTCAGGGAGTGGGGAATTCTCCCTGTGCCAGCCCCGGTGCATGCTGTGGGATGCACAGTGTGCTCTGGCTGTGGCTCCT
Organism: Climacteris rufus; assembly: GCA_013398175.1. Lineage (NCBI taxonomy): Eukaryota > Metazoa > Chordata > Aves > Passeriformes > Climacteridae > Climacteris > Climacteris rufus. The sequence goes on from VZRZ01007316.1 coordinate 382,991, forward strand.
GAGACCTCTCCATACAGGCGAGGCCTTGTGGCTTAGCTGTGGGAAACTATCGGGATCGTTGCAGAGATGGGAGACTGCGGTAAGTGAAATATGCTCTACATGGGTCTGCAGGTGCTCTGATTTGGAGTTTGTGTCTTTAGAGCCCATGATAATTGAAGCTAAACAAAGCCAAGCAGCCTTTAAAAGAGGTAATGAAAACAAACAAGCATGTACATTTCTCTTCCTAAACACTTTAATTACTCCAATGGTTTGGAAGTGGGTCTGTAACTAATCCTCTAAAGTGTCAGCCTCCTTTGTTTCTACCTGCTTTTTCTTCTGAATTATGGAGTCCTATCCTCTCTCATGCTTGCAGCAAGGTTGATTCGTTTTTTTTCCTCCCTCTTCTAAGCTGATAATCAAAAAGTATGATCATATGTTGTGCTCTTGCCAAAGTTTCTTCTGCATCTATCTTCGTTGACATCAAGTGTTAGTAACAACACTTTATTCTCCTGGTTTTCTAGACCTGTACCTGTAGACCTGGACTCCATGCGAACATGGGAAAAAGTAGCATGTGTGAGCAAAACCAAGTCTGGATATTAAAAAAAAAAAAAAAAATCCTCAAACTCATACCTTAACTAATTACTAAGCAACCTGAACTACATGTGGATTGAGGTGGTGTATTTTGTGATGACATGCTTATTGTGTTCTGAACCCTGGGTCTTTGCTTGTTGTCTGGCTTAGGTGTGGCAGCAAAAGCTGTTTGCAGTCTTGGGCCATGCTGTGGAAGTGGCCAGACTTCAAGAGCTTTTACATATCTCTGCTGAATTTCACACTATAGTGATATTTTTAAAATAGTAGGTTCATGCTGATACATGAGTCAACTTCTGGTAAAGCAAAGGCTTGGGAGAAACGTTTTTTTTCTGGAAACAGTGCTTGTAAAGGACTAATAGAGGAGTAAGGTACTAGTTAGTGATCTTTAAGAATAATGAGTTAATTTTAATAAAATGTGATCAACTGTGTAAGATAAAGACAGTAAAGTCAAGTCAATTAGGCATGTATTTGAAAATGATAAAAAAAATTCTTTTTGTATGGTTATCAATTACTATGATATTTATTTTAAATACTTTTGATTTTACTCTGAAATCCTTTCATATGCAATTATTTTCACAGACTCCATTAGGGTTATTGTGCATTTTATGTTTACAATATGGCTCTGAAGAGTGTATATATCTCTAAATCATTACATGACTTTTTATGCATTTCATCCTCAGATGTGAATTTTAAGTTCAAATATCAGTATTTAATACTCAGCATTAAAAGGAAAGTGTAAGTTTGGTCAATAGATTAAGGAATTATGAAAGGAGTTTTGGATGGCCTGAGTTCACGTCATACAAAGATAACATGATTAACTTTATATGAAGAAAATGGATCTTTTTCTCTATGAAAGGAAAAAGTAACTTCTAATCAAAACTACAATGTGATGATAATAACAAATAAATTGGGCAGACCTGTTTTGCTGTGGGTCAATTATTTTTGAAGCTATGTCACATGAAAGAGTACAACTTTCCTAGGTGTATTAATATAATACAGCAGTGGGATTGTCACCACTGTTCACTTCACACTTACTGACACCAGTTTTGACTGGAAACTATTCAGTAATCATAGAATTGTAGAATATTCTGAGTTGAAAGGGACCCACAAGCAGCATAAAGTCCAACTCC
>VZRZ01007316.1:384761-447931 GCA_013398175.1 Climacteris rufus
TTTTTTTTTTTTTTTTGGTGATACAGTTGACACAAAAATCACAAAGTACATTCAATAGGGAACAGTAAAATTGTTCTGGAACCTAGATACTCTGGTACAGAAAATTTAACACTTAACTTTTCATGTCATGTTACACGTGTGGGGAGGTCTTTCTCACAGTGTGAATAAATGTCCACGGCAGTCTGGCCTGCCTGAAGTGTGAGCCAGTGATGCAGAGTGATCTGCACTTTTGATGCAAAGTTTTGTGCGGATCAGTTCAGTGTTACAGCCACCGTGGGTTGTGTAGTAAAGGAGTTAGGAGCCCTTTTCCAGCTGGTGGTAGTGTCCTGGCTCTTTGGCTTCTGCATGGTGAAATCAGTGTGAGTTTCCTGGCACAGAAGTTTCTTTCTGGCAACACTTTAAGCACTTTTTGTTTTCAGTCATGTAAATTGTGTGCGAGCTGCAGAACAAGATCAACTGTGCTATAAAAATGGAAAAAGAGATTAATATTTTCTGCTTTGCTAAAGAACAGGTGGTGGAAACAACATACCTAGCTATTTTGTGCTATTCAGAATTGTGGTGTTATCATCTGGTTTGCATTAGAAACTGTGAATGATACTGGTAAAAGAAGTGAATAGAAGAAACTAGCATCAAAGCTAACTACTTTCCCATATCTTAAGGTAGAAATTAAAAAGCTGACCTCTTTATGCTTGCAAGCATAATTACAGCTTGACTAGTATCCTTATAGAAAACAGATTTTCAGCCTTGGGATACTTGGGATTGTGGAGGAGAGACTTCCAGAATAAAAACAACATGTTCAGGCATTTAAAAATTTTTTTTATAAGAATATACAATAATTATTTCTTAGCTTCAAGACTTTAGGATAAAAATAGATAAAGCAGTGAGTTTAAAAAGTCCCTTCTGCCTTGGCCAATGGGTTATTGTCTGCTATTCATGTTCAGCTGTATACAAGTAAAAAATATGTAGTGAAGTTTTTTTTTCTGTGTTTTTGTTTTTCCCCAGAAGCTTTGAAGGGTGCTGTTCTTTGTTTCTGAGTGGGCTAGAAAAAGAGTATTGCTCAGCTTCAAGCCTTGGCTGTCATCTCTTTTAGCATGTATGGAAATATTCCCCAGCTTCAGGGAACAGACCTGTGAAATCTGTGAGATGAAGGCTGTTTTTTGAGAAATGTATGCCTGGTTTTGGTTTGTGTACTTATTAAGTTACATTTTGAATATAAGTTTTTTGTTTGAAAAATGCAGAACATAATTTGTTGCTAAACAAATTATAAGCTAATGTAGGCTCTTTTTTCTTTGCAACAAGTCATCTATGATGCTCTTATTTATTTATTTTTATATCAAATACCATCTGTGTTCTTTATTATAATACTGTAGTTTTAGCAATTAGCACTACATTGCTAGAGCTGTACCACGTGTGTTAATAGTTTCTTTACTTGTTGGCTTTGGTCTTTTGTTCCATGCTGTTAGTTCTGAAATCTGGAGTTCTGTTGCTTACCTCTAAATTACTGAGCCTTCAGCCATGAAATATGTTTCAAGTTGTTTTGCTATTACATAGATTAAACTTAGAATATTTTAAACTCTGCAATGCTGTGTTTATTTATTTATTTGTATGTGTTTATTTATTTATTCATTATTTAAATACAACACAGCTTACCTGAGGTAGTGCAATTTGTTGAAATGCAGAAGACATTTGCAGTGCCTCCTGCACTGTCCGTGGGAGTTACTGCTCCTTGAATAATTACTGTGGGTTCATTCATTGTAATCCTTATGCAGGTAACTTCTGGATGAATTGCTTTGTTTTGTAGTCAGAGTCCTTTGTTTGCTGAGGAAGAGTGTATTTAGCTCTTTGAACAAGAGAGTGTGTCATGAATTATCCACCAATGGCTTCCTCTGACCGAGGAAGAAGTGATACTGGATATGAGAGGGAGTTGCCATCATCTCTCTTCTACTCTGACTTGACTATAAAATCAGTTGGAGCTAATTGTGTTAGTGTAATTCATCCTTCTTGCAAATTAATCTGAACTGGTCAGAAAAAGTAGAGAAAGATGACTCTGCAGGAGAGTACTTGATTTCCTACTGCCATTACCATACCATTGAAAATGGTGACAATTTAAGGGCACTCCCAGAACTACCATGTTTCCATGTTGTTTGATTCAGCTGCATTGAATGCATCCTGGTACTAAAAAACAAAACAGCTTTGTATGATCAGAAGCACAGAGGTATTACTTCTTCCTTGGCGTCCTGTCATGCAGCTCCTTATCATGTTCTAAGTGTGCCCACACAACACTTGAAGGCAGAAAGAAGCTTGTTCTGTTTGTGGTTCAGGCAGGCTGGCAGGGAGCCAGCTCCCATCTGAAGGCAATGCAACTTTTCAGTTCAAAGCAGTGTCAGACTTAAGTTAACACAGTTCTGCCGTGTCTCCAAGTCTTATTTTTTCCCCCTGGGTTTGTTGGGCATCTTGTTCATGAGGTATGACCTTTTGTGAAATAGATGATATAACTGTACTCGTCACATATGCCTTTTGTTTCTTTGGCAAGCAATGAATTGAGATTCTTCTTAGAAACTTCTAAGGCTCTTCACTTTTTCTGCTCTACCTACATGCCCAAACCCATTTGCTGTTTGCAACTTTTAACAACAGCAGTTAATGGTTTTGGCTTTTTTGTGTTCAGTTGCTCTTTCTGTTACTGCAGCACTTAAAAAATGGGGTATGGAAGAAAACCAAATTAAAGAATTTGCAAGTTAGAAGATTTCTAGCTAACTTTAAAATTAGAAGACTTAACCCACATGTTTTATATCTTTGACATGATAGTTTAATTCGTGTTCCACTTGAAAGTGAGGCACCTAGAAAACAAGGGAGGTGCCTTTGGAAAGTTATGCATGTGACTTGTTAAGCATAGTGAAGTGAAGAGCTAATACTGCTCCCAAGCTTTGGCTGGAAACCTCAACTCCACTGTTCTCTCCTCTATAACCCTCAGTGTTACTGAAGTAAGAACCTACCTGTAGACGGCCTCTCCGTCCTCTGACCTCTCCACCTATAAATAAGTGTGTAATAAAAGCATAGCACTGAACATGAGAGATGTTGGAACAGGGCAGAGCAGCAACAACAGTCTGGAGAGTGAAACTTAAGCAGCTTCCAGCACTGGCTGATGAGCCCTTGCACGTAATGCATCTAAGTCCAAGCATCAAGTGATAGACCAGTAGTGGCTGAGAAACAGAGTGGAAACAGAAATTTGGAGTACTTGTGGTTAGCTTTAGCTCTTCAAGGGCTATTGTTCAAAGAAGATTTCCTGCTCCACATGAAAATTTTGTGTCTGTGGGTTGGCTTTACTCTTTTCGTATTTATCACAAAGGACCATTAGTTGCAGGAACTGAGTTGGTGGCAGGCCATGTAATTCCTTTGACCCTACAGCTGGGATAGCAAAAGAAGCCAAAGTCACATTTTGTTTATTTTTTTTATTACCCTTCTCTAAGGGAGTCATGATATTCTTGAGAATACAAACAGAATTCATTTCTAACAGCAACATGAATTTTATGCTGGTTTCAGAAGCTTGGAAGTGATCTTTATCAGAAACTGAAGGCTGATCCTTTTGAAAGAAGGTGTGGTGAAGTCACAAGGGTGCAGGCTTTAATAGGTCTGCTTGCTGTCAAGCAGGTTCTGTGTTCCTTGGATAATCAGAAACCTTGTCTGTTGCTTTGTCACTTAGCAAAACGAGAGTGCTTTACAACTATAGAAGAGAGAAACTGCTTTTTTTCCCTCAAGGTTCCTCTACATAGCTCTGGTAATTTCTACACATCTGGGGCTGAAAATCATTCATTAATTGGCAATGTACTCTGTAGCAAGGAAATATGATCCCAGTTGTAAGATTAAATTGTGACCTGCTCCTTTTTAGCACCAGACCTATATTTCAGTATTTGTAGTAGTTTGTTTGAAGGGCTTGGCCTGGACATCCATTAAAATGCATTTTTTTTAACACTTGCTCCAAAACCTGGTAACAGTTTCTTTTTTAGAATGTGCGAGTCTGTGATTTACAGCCCCTGCTCTCCTGCCCTGGGTGGCACTGTCAGGACATGCGGCTTCTTCAGCACGTGGGTGGGTTGGCAGGTGTGATAGCAGTGCCTGGACTGTGTCCTTTGATTCCACAAGAGTCTCTTGTCTATCAAAGATGGTGTTGAGCATAAGTTATGTAAAAAGGGGTTTTTTTGTGTGTGTGTGTGGCTAGAGTTGTAACACTTTTAAGTTTGGATTCTGAATGATGTGTTGTTATTTATTTTAAAGAAATCTTTACCTAAGAGGTTGCTATATAGTCATTCTTTTAAGTGGTTATCTATTTTTAGTTTCTCTTGTGTTGTTGCTGTTGGAGGACTAGAGCTGATGTGTATGCAGGATCAGCCTCGTGCTTGTCTGGCTCCTCACTGTGTGCATAAGAACTCAAGAGGAGTTGCAGATGTAGCGGTTTGTTCTGCTTAGTTGGAAGGTCTGATGTTAATCATGATAGTTATATGTATAACTTCTGCCTGCTCTTCACATCACAGAGGAAGATGAGCTATGGCTTTTGGTTCTTTAGCTTCAGTTGGGGCTGGATGAGAGGACAAGGAAATCAAAGATTACCTTGTTCTTCACTATTTTTTTTTCTTTCATTCATCTTTGTGATTATTAGTTTCAAACCTATGTGTGTAGCAGTCCCAAGACCAAGTTTTCAGTGATCTTGACTTTGCTGCTGTTTTATGACTGAAGTTTTAAATTTTTTTATTCAAAATTCTTTAAAAGTTCTGGTAGGGTGAAGGAGTATCTTTCAGGATTCGATTTTTTTTTGTTTTTTAGCTTAATTGTAATGAGTGTTGCCATCTCTTGCAGACTTTAGTATGTCTCTTTTATTGGAGATTATGGAATGCATTTTATGGGTGGGGAAGAAAGGAAGCAGCATGGGAGTACTTTTTTTCTGCTACAAGTCAGAGGACCTCATTGCCCAGACACAAAGCTCTGTTACCGTTCTTCATCTACTGTTGTTAATAATTGCAAGGCTATCACCTCAGTTTGATTTGGAAGACTTCACTAGAAATTGGCAGTTACAGGAAGGATTCTCTTTCCTGACTGTCTGCTGAGGGCTTGTCCTCACATGTATGTCTAGCATATCATTTGCCAGGTTTGATGCTGGATTAGAATGAGCCTTGCTATTGTGATCTGGATTGTCTGAAATTTCTGTGACATTTCAAATTTGTATTTACTTTTCAAAGTACCCAGTTGCTGTCAGATTTTGAGCAAAAATCAATCTGAATTTTTGTTCAAGACATGTAGCTTACTTTTATGCAGCCTTTAGTCTCCTCTAAGCTTTAAAAGAAGCTTACAAAGGCAAAAATTTCCTCAGATGATGATGGTATTAGCATTATTATCATCATGATCATTGGTGGTATTTTGTATAAAATTTTAAGCACTGCAAATAGGAAAGGACAATACCAATGTGACAGAAAATGCATGTGATGTAGTCAGACAAAATATAAGCAGTTGATGATTATGTGACTACTAAATGAAAACAAAGGAAAATGTGAAAAAAAAAAAGAGCAGGTGAATAAGGATCATTTTAAAAAACACTGTCAGGAACCTAACTTATCAGGATGGAAAATCATACATAGCTTTAGAGAATGTTTCAAGGAGGTTTCTGGAGTATCTGCAGAATGAACATAAATACGTATTCTGTGCCAGAGGAATGTTTTCCTGGTGCCAGGTAACTTTTTTGTTATCCTGACTGATTTTTTTTTTAATTCTTCTAATCTACACAAGGTTAAAAAAGCCACAAAACCCTCTTGACTACATGGTTTTCCATGTGTTTTTTTCCTAACTCTTTGACATTCCTGTTTTACCTTGGTTTTGAAGCTGATGTTTTCTAGTCATGTCATTGAACTAAATAATATATTTAGGCTTGCTGTAAGATCTAGGATCAAAGGAGAAGTTTACAAAAGGCCAGTTTTCCAGTGTTACAGGTGACTCTTGTACTTGTGAAACTGTTATTTTTTCTCACTTCTCTGTGTGTCTTCTCTCTGTACAAAAGTGTATGAATCTCACCTTTATTGATTTTTTTTTCTTTTTTAATCCAGCATGTCTGCTCTCTGCATCAGGAGGAAGGCATCATGAGTATTTGTGTGAAGAGTTTGTGATATGGATCGTTGTCAATGATGAAATCCCTAGTTCAGGCCATCCTTACATGAGTTATTAGAGGATATTACAGAGAACTAATTTACTGCTCTGTGAATCAGCTTTGGGATAGACCAGAACATGGCCATTGAATTTCAGGACTGTCTGCTCAGGGGAAGCAGGGGTGAAGGAAATCATTATAGAGTCACAGAGTGGTAGAGTTAGAAGGAACTTTTAAAGGTCATCTAGTCCAATCCCACTGCGGTGGACAGGAACATCTTCCACTAGACCAGGTCGCTCAAACCCATCCAGCCTGATCTTGATAAATTCCAGTGTTGGGGTAACTACAGCATCTTTGGGCAACATGTTCTAGTGTTTCAACACCCTCATAACAACAAATTTCTTTCTTATGTCCACTCTAAATCTTTCCGTTTGAAACCATTGCCTCCTGCTCTGTCACTACAGGTCTTGGTAAAAAGTCTCTCTCTCTATTACAGCCCTCTCTATATATTGAAAGGCCAAAATTGCATTGCAGCTTCTGTATGGACTTTGCTGTCTGGGTCACTGATTATTTTTTTGATTATTTGTTTGTTGCCAACACAGGCCTGTAAGTATATTCTATCTCTACTTTTTCTTCATCTTGTCCCCCACCTGTGTATTGTTTCTGCACCCGTAACCATCCTGTCTTGCCTCTGCAGGCTTCCTGTGCATGTCTGCTCTCTCTGCTGTTCAGCCCCAACCTGGCTTCCTGAAGCTTTGCTGTCCTGTCTCTTCACAGCCCTTCCTTCCCTTCTGTTCCAGCTAATCCTAAATTCATTACTCATCTGATTTTTACTCTTTTTTTTCTCCTGCAGTAATGCAACGTCCTTAAGTTGTTTTTCACAGTCCAACCTTTGTATTTCTATTCTGTTTAACCTCTGGTTTCTTGTCAAAGTTTTTGTGCTACTCCTTTCTTTCCCTTTATCTCAGGTCTAGTGGAAGTGACTGTCGTGATTATTATTGCGCGCTCTTTCTCTCTCTCTCTCTCGCTCTCTCTCTCTTGTGCTTTCCTTCCTGACCCTTATGTGGCTGTGGTGGTTTCTTCAACCAGCCAAAAGAATTTGATTTTCAGATCAAATTAACCTTTCTTGAGGGGATAGGTAGTTCTCTGCTCATGCCTTTTTTTCTTTTTTTTTTTTTGAGAGATACTGCCTCAACGGAAATATTTCCCTCCCTCTACCTAGCTTCTTATCCCTCTTCTTTTCTTCCTTTCTCACCAAGCAGCTTCTTTCTCTCTTTGGGTGTCTCAAGAGAGAGTCACTGCTAATGCAGCAAAGCCCCTGCTTCCCATTCTCAGTCCTTGCTTATTTTCATGCTTGGTGCAGCTGGATCTATGGGCTGACTTCAGTGGTTATTGCCTGAGGGAGTGTGCTCTGCAGTGTCCACATGTCAGTGAGCTAGCCAACTGTTGCTGTTGAAAGATGTGATTTATAATACATATATTTGTCTCGTAGCATTTGACTTTGGCCTAAAGAGAGAGCTAAGTGGAGAAAGCATAGACCTTAGCTAAAATACAGTGTACAGCTGTTCTCCAAACATACTGTATTTATGATCCAGGGTAATTCAGCTAAAACGATCTGGAAACCTTCAGAGATAAAATGTGTCATTTAATGGTTATACTTCGTATTTTCTGAGGCAGTAGTAAGCTTGCACTCATTCACTTTTTGATAGGTGAGCCAGCTGGAGCTCCGTTTCTTGGAAGGGCTGATTCGTAAGAACAAAGGATCTCAGTCAGTTTGGACAAGCTATATTTGCTCCAAGAGCTGGGTCATACACCTGGGGGATGACAACTTTTCCAAAGGAGACAAAATATGACTAAGAAGGACTTCATTCCACCCTGTGGAGTAAAAGTGTTGTACTGATGGAGGAAAAAAATCAACATGATAGATACCACTCAAGATCACTGTGGAGATTTTTGTTTTCACCAGCATATGATGAGGGATCAGCTCATAGTGCAAGGACCGGAATGTAGCCAGGACCATGGACATGGCTAGACAAGTTATGTGCCTGAGACACTTGACCTGAGCCTGATGTTGCTTTTTTTTGTCTCTGTAACCTCTACAGAGTGGAAGTGACATGCTTCCTAATAATTGTGCAGTGCAACAGTGGTATGTGAAGGAGGTAAATAACGTTTGTGCTCCCGTCCCTTAACATACGTACTCAGTTCAAAATGTCAAAATATGTGACTAATAAATGATGGAAAGTTTCTGTGAAGAATGGCAATAGATTTTCTGTGTTCTCATTTTCATTTAAAAATTATTTATAATGCTCCAAACAGAAAGCACTGTACATGGCACTAATCTTTCTGTGTGTTTACTGGAGAACTGCAGGGTAGTATCTGCTTAACAATTCTCAATCAACTTCACTCAGAGATGCTGAATTTTAACCCTAGAACACTTTGACTAATATGGAAGATTATGATCTCTGGCCTGTGCTCCAGAACAGAGGGAAACTGAAACGGCAGACTTGTAAAAATATTGTGTCAGTCAATATTTGTCTTTACACAAACATATGTTGCCCTGACTTTTGCAGTTCTGGATGTTATCATTCTTTTGTAACTGGTTCTCAGACATTCTTTGTAAACATAGCCATGTTATTGTAACAGTATCTTTTTATTTACATTCCTTTCTCCTGGGCACAGAAGTTTGATGGACATTTCCTTTGACCACTGTGATTGAGGGGAGGCTCTTTGTCTCCTCCAATCCACGGTGATTTATAAGGCACATATGTAATAAAGAGGGGCAAGGCCCGAGGCACTTGTTCCTTGATCTCAACAGGTGTCTGTCTCCTTCTTTCATGTCGTTACTGCGACAAACATACTGAAGCTGGAAAATGTTTAGCTCTAGGAGGTGTCTTGTAATTATGTGGAAATAGATTTTGCTTCTCATTCTCCAATTTGACTCAAGATGCAGCCTAACAAGGTGCTCTCAAGATTATCTGTGTACTTGCTGGCACTACAGGGGCAGTCCTAGTTCTGGCTGTGTGCTGGGTCTTCTCTGTTGAAGAGACTTGCTTGACCAGTGTCCTAATTCACCCCAAAATGAGAACAGTTTTCAGTTGCTTAGAGGGGTGAACTGGCTTGCAGGGCATCACAGATAAACTCTGAAGAGTGGAGAAAAAGGTGGAAGTGGAGTGGATCTGTCTACTCTGGCAGCAGTACAGTCTTTGCTTAGCTCAGCCTCCTTGGTTGATGTAGCAAGTGCCACTTGCTTGGTATAGCAAATTTACATGGAATTCAGAGCAGCAATAGGAAGATGCTTGGGGCCCCATCCTTCCCCTGTTGCCAGAGGCAATGGAGTGTCTCAGAAAATAGTCTGAGTAGTCTTCACAATGGTACAGTGTGAGCAAGACCCTGTATTTGCCATGACCTTGGTCCAGGCAGTGACTGAACTGTTCAGCTTCAAGTTCTCCAAACTGTTCAGTCTGAACTTGCCATGAGAGCCTGCAGTCCAAGTGGGTGTAAACAGAACCTGATAGTGAGGTGTTAGAGGGCCTTGATAGTTGGCAGGGCCATCCCACCACCTCTAGCAGCTATTCTGGTGCAGAGCTTAGGCAGAAAGGAGTTGAGTATTAGGGGAAGGGACAGAGAAGTGAAGAGAGAAAAGGGTAGAGAGAAATGTGGCAGGGGAAGAAGTAAAAACAAATGGTGAAAAAGAAAAAAAGGAGTAGAAACAAACCCTTTACATGCTTTTCATGTTGCCTTAAGAATTTATAGGGACAATGTTGTAAAAAAGAAAAGAAAAGATTCCCAAAATTCTCATCTGATTGCCCTGCACTGCATGCTTGAAGGATTCTCCTTTGTATTTCACTAAAAACAGTTGCATGGTCAGCTGTAGATCTTGCTTCAGTGTGATGGGTTAGGGAGGGTCACACCATCTGTGGCACAGCTGGCAGGAGTATTCCACTCTGTCGCTCCTCCAGCCCTGTGTTAGGTGGGAGAGAATATGAGAGTTATGCTAGCCTGTTTGACCTTGTTGCTTGCTTGTTCTGTGGACCACGGTGGGGGCTGGGCATTTGGGATCTCTTTTTTTTTCTCCTTCTGGGGTTGGTTTGTTCATCCACTGGCTGTAAAAGGGAGCAAGGAGAAGGGTGCCTATTTTTAGATATGGTAGAATAGGATGTGATGTGAGAGGATCTGTTATTTACCAGTCTGACCTGAACAAGTATTTGAGCTCCTGCAGTTGGCTTTGGGGAGAGCCATTTTTCATGGAAACCTTCTGAGGGGACTTGTTCTAGTCCCAGGATGCTTAGATGAAGCAAATCTCTTACTGTGGTTTTAACTTGCATTTTTAATCACAGACCTTGAATTGCAGACACTGTATTCCTCGCCAATGAAACTAAACAAAAAGATGCTCTTTATCTACTAATAGATGTTCACACCAGGAGACTAGACTAGAAATTGAATGAAGTGAAACACCCCAAAATGTATATAGTATAGTTATGGACATTGTGTTTTTATTGTAGGGGAAAAGTTTTATACAGTAAAATAGCTTTTGTGTATTTCTTGTTCACTAATTTTCAGTGGCTTGACATTCTTATTTCAGGGGTATGTGGCTATAGTTACAGATGGTGAACCTTAGACTGGGGAACAGCCTGTAGAAGAAGGGCTGCTGATAGAGGAGGTCTATTTTTGTGTGAAATGCCGATTCCAAACGTATCCACAGGGATCGTCAGATTTCTGCAGTCTGGGCTGGGTGCTACGTGATTCCTGTGCCAGGCAGCAAGTGTCGCCATGTTAGACTGTGTTTATACCAGCATGATAGTTTTGACTTTATTATTTATAATTTGACGGAACTGCTATACTTATTATTCAGTCTTAGGCCAATAGCTGTTGCACCAGATGGCGAAAGTGATCATGCTATGACTCTGCTTTGCCTTGTCTAAGAGTTCTCAGCATCCAACTGTGCTGCAAAAAAATGTAATCCACTTACTGCTGAGCACTTCTGGAGGTTTGACTGCTTTATTGAGGTACTTTGGTAAGAGTAAAGTTACAAGAAATGGAATTAGATTTTTTAATCTGCATGTACTGTATCATATGAACTTCCAGTACAGCCAGCCTTGATTTGTAGATGAATTATGGAAACTCATGTCAGCTGTTCTGAGCATGCACACACACAAGATCTGGCCTTAGTTTTATTAACATATGAAAACAGCAGAAATTTTGTTCCTGGTCTGTAAATGGATGAATTGCAAAAAAGTTGATTTGATTCCAGTACCTGGGGATATTCCTTGGTACTGTTTAATCAGCTTGTGCAGATATAGTGTTGGTGGCTTCTATGAGAGGACATACAGCTAGGTAAAAATGTTGGAACAAATGATAATTACATTCTGATGACAATAAAATTGCAAGTGGTACTGATGGCATTTTCATGCAATAAGGTACTGTTTGTGAATTAATAAATTTGGGCCTCATGCCAACCTATAGCTGTCTGATTTTAGGTCCATTTTTAATAGATTGGTTTGGTGTGTGCATGTGTGGCATTTGTGCTCTGCAAATCTTCTAATGGAAATAAGTTCAAGGTGTGAATGAATTCTCTGTCAAATGCTGGTGGTGCCTTTAAATGAAACCAGGCTGTAGCCCATAGTTAGATCAGTGTAATTCTGAGCCAGGGAGTATACACACCAAGCATTCACACAAGCTAGTCTTCTGGACATGTTTCGCAGGATTAACCTATTTGTGCGAAAATTAAAATTCAGGTTATTTTTTTTTTTCTTTATTGAAGTATCTGGAAAACCATGATCAAATTTCCAGTGTATCAACTTGGTTACGGTGGGAGGAGCTTTGCGGACAATATGTTTTTTAGAGCTGTGCCATTAGGAGCTGCAGGGAGGCATGTCTGGAGATGCTTTTAAGTTTTTGTGTGAGGACTCTGTTAGGCTGTCCCTTAATCTGGCAGGAAGGGTGTGAAGAAGCTTTGAGTGTCAGCACCTTAAGGGAACAGGGCTCATTGTAGGTTTTGGAGGGAAATGCTGGAGATACCTCCTTAGCAGGAGGGGCGATGTAAAAGGAAGAATGGGATGAAGTAGGACACTTCTGTACAGCAGCAGGAGCAGATATCAAAACAGAGGTGTAGTCTCTTACTGTATTTAGATGAGCACAGCTTTTGCCAAACTGGCTATGGCCTCTGCTGTCTGTATGTGTTGGTTTTGGGGTAAAATCAAAGAAAGAATTAATGATTGCCAATGCTCTTAGTTGTACTTAGACCGTGATTCCCTCTTCAGACTGTTTCCAGAGCTCCTTTGAAACAGTTTCCACAACAGCATTTAAAGTTAAAAAACTGTAACAAATTTCCCTGCTTAATTGGGTAAGGTCAAGCAGGTATGCATTTGAACCAGTAAATTATTATATTAACTTTTTGTATCTCTACTGAGTCTGTCTGAAGGGCAGACATGGGAACAGAATACTGTCACTAAGCTCTGCCGTCAGGGACCACGGTTGCACATTTTGGAGTTGTCTCCAGGCCACCCTTGCAATCAATATTTACCATAATTACAAATGAAATGAGGGAGTCTTAAAGTGGTGGGTGCATTTAATAAGATGTTATAATAACATAGCAATAAATTGAGGATTAATCAAAACTTTTTAAACTGGTGCTGAATTGATTTAGTGATTTGCATTTGGCTTAGTACTGTATGCCTGTTGACAATAATTTATTTTTAAAAATTGCATTGCAATTTCCTCTTAATTGCACATGGTATGCTTCAGGGTGGCAGGAAAGTTATTAAAATATGAGTAACAGATGTGATGTTTGCTAATGGAGCATCACGTCCTGTATATTTTCCTCATCCTGTTATTTATTTATCTTTTAGAAGGAGAAAATCCACTTCCTCCTATGAAGTATTTGGGGTTTTTTTTCCAGAGGGCCGAACTAATCATCTTTTCTCATAAATCAGTAAGTGGAGAACAGCCAAGTATAGTGGTTATGTGCCATAACATTATTATTACTGTAGGGTTATTAAGTCTCAATTTGGCCTTCAGAATTTCTGATGTGCACCACTGTTTGGGATCTGAGCTAAAGATGCCTGGAGATAATGAAAACTTTTGCATTCATGTCATTGAACTCTCTAAGAAATCCTTTACAGCTATATTCTGTCAGATGTATTCTGTTCCAGATGTGGCCAGGTAAACTTGCTCTTATCCTAGGTTAACTCTAGGGAAACTCTGTTTTCAAGGGCACTGTTCTTATACTGGCCAGCTAAGACAACACGTGTGGATCTATATGTTCTGTATGCTGACTTCTTATGTTGCTGCTGACACTCTTGCTCTTCCTTCTCAGTGCAGACACTGTCTCTCTTTTGTGCCATGGGATGATGCAGCACCTGAAGGAAGCCAGAGTTTTGGGGGTTTCTTTAAAAGCAGACACAGTTTTCCAGATCCGGTGATGGGGAGGTACTAAACATGCTTTCCAGCTACTTCTCTGGCAGCCTCTTACCCTTTCCCTCAAGAAAAGAGGTGTCTTAGTTAAAGACTTGAAAGAAGTTGTTTCTTTAACTCATTGTTAATTCAACTTGGATTAGATTTCTTCTAAGATAAACTGCATGTCTTGCCTAGAAGTATGACAAACGTGAGATTTTTGAAGGTTTTTTCCCCTCCCTTATTTAAGTAAAAGGAGAAAAAACCCAACCCATAACACCTCTCCCAAGCAACCATTAGAAAGTATTGATTATTACCAGTAACTGTTGTTTGTGCATTTGCTTCTTTGCTCACCTGTCAGAAAGTTTGAAAGAAGTGTTTTTAATAAAACTTCAGTATGAGAGACAGTGACTTTGCTGAAAGCACAGGAACTTTAAGCCGGTTTGGTTTCAGTTTCCTGTTAGTTTTGTCTGTGGGTCTATCGAGAAGTAAAATGTCCTC
The DNA here is from genome assembly GCA_013398175.1 of Climacteris rufus. Lineage (NCBI taxonomy): Eukaryota > Metazoa > Chordata > Aves > Passeriformes > Climacteridae > Climacteris > Climacteris rufus. Next base: position 398,782 of record VZRZ01007316.1, read on the forward strand.
TAATTCACAGAGCTAGTCTTATTGTGATGAAATAATATCCTTTAAAGTCGTTTTATATTCTGATACAGCAGTTGTCTTTACTACTTCTTCTGATACTTGGAACTATAGCCCAGTGTCTTCAGTTGGTGAGAACCTGGTGTTCTTATTTTGTGAAAAGTAATCTCACTCTGTTGCAGATGAACTTCATGGTCCATGTAACTTCTTGCTAAGAACACATATTTAAAATACTTTTAATAGTTTCATTTAGCTATTCCTGTATGTTTCCATGGAGGCACAATGTAGCTTTTGAAATAGCCTTTTTCCTGAAGAAATGCTGCAAAGTTTTGTGCTCTCTTTTGTTAATAATTCTGATTAATTCCTATTAATTTCTAAGACATCATATTAGTTTTCTGATTTATTTCCTTCCAAGTTGTACTGTTCAAATTATCATAACATAACCAAGGTCTTTACCATCCCTGGCTTTATGCAATAGCTGTCGGGGAAACTTTCACCAAAAAGATAGCTGCTACCCCTGCAAATGGAAAAATAACAAGGTGCTACTTTTCCATTGCAGTGATCTTCCACATAATCCTACCTGGGCTGGGTAGGAACACTCTGTGCTGAGACTAATATTGTGTCTCAGAATAGTCTAATGTAATCACAAATTTATTATTGGGGCCCCCTTCCCACCTGCTGTAGACTGAATTACTGTGATAGTTGCCAGTGATGATCAGATGCATAGGATGGTATGAGATACTTCCACTCATGGACTTTGTGAGTGTTAGGGCAGCTCAGGCTTTGTGCCTGAGCTTTTAACAGCATTGAAATGGAACCTAAACTCTGCCTTTCTGTGGTTTGCATGACAGCTTTGCTGTATGGATGCAGAGTGTAACACAGAGTATAATATCCCAGGTGAGGCTGCGGAATCTCCATCCTTGGAGATACTCAAAAGCTGCCTGGACACTGTAGTGGGCAGCCTGCTCTGGGTGGCCCAGCTTGAGCAGGGGTTTGGGCCAGATGAGGTCCCTGCCAACCTCAGCCCTTCTGTGATTCTGTGATATCTTTGCCAATGTAGTTGCCCCTTAAATGAAAGGGGTGAAGTTGCTATATTGGTAAGGTATATTCTTGCTATATTTGCAAGAATGTAGGCAAAGAACAAGGGCACTGTCTAGTAAGCTGCATTTTGCCTGTCTGTACATTCATTGGTTCTAAGATTTAAGAGGCCTTCTTGTTCTGACATCTGGAATTTTTGTGATCACTGACATCCAAGAGAACTTAAAAAAATAAAAATATAGAAATGCCTATAGGCAAAAAGTACTGAGAAATTTTTAATTTGTGTTGTACTTTTGGTGGTGAAAAAAGTATTTATGCATTTTTTTTTGGCAGGTGGATGGCAAGTGTAATCTGTTAATGTGAAAACCAGTAGCATTTGTATATAGTTGATAATAGTATTCCAAAACCAAGATTGCTAGCTTCTGACAAAGTAAAACAACAGAAACAATGGTTTACCACTTTCCATTTTGACAAATGGACAAATTTTACTTCTTTTAAGTGCTTCTCAGCCCTACCCTCCTGCATACAATAAACTTCAGCAGTTGAGCCTTGCCAAGATGAACTGTTGCTCCTTCTTGCCTTTTGTAGTGTTCTTAAGGTCCTAAGTAAAGTTGTTCCTAAGTTGACCAGCTTTTTTTTTTTAAATGAACAATGAAAATAAAGATGTATGTGTAGAAGTTAGAAAAGACCTTAAAACAGAGTTTATTGTAGAAACAAACTGTCCTTGACAGTCCAGCTGCTTTTCTCATAAAACCTTCTGCAGACTTCTCTAGTTGTGGGCGGTGGCCAAATTGTGAATCTTTGATGTTTGTGTCCTTGATGTCTGGCTGGGTGTAATGCTGTCAGGAAGAATAATGAGAGGGGTTACAGTGCTTCTACCCAAATCCTGGCCCCTCTTTAGCCTGTCAGTGGGGGGACTCGCCACATCTGCAAGTTGTATCCGACTGGTAAACAACTCCAGGGTAGATGGCAAAGAGGTTCAAGGAAGGCACCTGACTGTGGGCCCTTCCTAGGCTCTTTTCCTTTATTGCAATGCCTATGACTTTGTTTTTATAATCAGTCTCTGTTTTGTGCTGCATGAAACATTTATGTCTGTTTTACAGACTGCTGTGTTCAGTGCAATCTCGTGTTGCGATTAGCACAGAGCTCACTGCTGAGCAAGTTACTTGTGTAGCCATTCAGAGGCAGCCTGTGCAATACACACAGAGACAGGAGAAAATCATATTTTGTCTTAGGACATCCAGGAATTGTTTGTGTAGCTGACTTTAAGGCAAATAGTTTTCTACTGGAAACATTCAGTTTGAATTACCGTGGATTTCTGAGTTTCACAGAGAAGTTGTGGCTTTTTTGGAACTCATCTGAGGTGAAACTGAATTCTGAATTGCGTAATGCATTTCAGGACTAATGTGTGTAGCGCTTGTGGCATTTTTATATTTACAAAATAAGACATCTAAATTAACAATACCTGATCTGGGAGAAGGCTTGGTTATGAAATGCTGGGCTAACCACTCAGTCGTTTCACTCTCTCAAGAACCAATACTGATTGTCTTTTACTAGAATACAATAAGTCTGGGTGTTTTTCTTCAGACTTGCTTAACTATTACTTTTATGTTTTTATCATACAAAGAAAAAAGCAAGATTTAAGTAATCATTCTGCAACTGGAGAGTCAAAATAGGACTTTATTTAGACATTTTCAAATATAAGTTTTCTAGTCTTTGATACTGATTTTATAAAACAAAAGCACATTGAGATGAATAAAGTCATTTTTGAGGGGAAAAAGGTAAAAGAAAAAGTTTTCACACAGCCAAATCTTTTTATATAGAAGTAATTTTTCATTGACTCTTGTACCATCATGTGTCAATTGCTGTTTAGCACTACAGGAATCTGATTTTGTGGCCCTCAAGGGAAAAACTATTTGTAATAGTGAAATATGAAAAAAAATAGTAGGGCTTGGGAATATGAATGTGGCAATATAATAGTGTATTGAGATAAAATTTTGTTGATGCAGTGAATGAATAAGTACTTGATTAGGTAATGGCTGATTAACATGTTGGATCTGGCATATCTAGAAGTGTGTACTTGAACCAGAAGGATTGTGAGGGTTTACTCTTCTTTGTACTTCACAGAGAAGGTATTTAACCCTCCAAATGTGCAAAATATCCCCAAGTGAGAATTATGTCTTTTTATGTTCAAAGTGGTAACTTGTACATTCTTCCTGAATTTATAGGGCTAAAAAGTAGAAAAGGTTGAGATCAAGACTTTCATGAAGCTTTTTAGTGAAACCGGAAAAGATTACTGATTTGGAAATAACCAAAATGACCCTCCTACTATAAAGGCTTGGAGTTTTCTTCTGCACACATATTTATTATTCACTATTAATCATTAACTTAAAAGTCTGCCTATGCTTTCAAAGTATGTCTTGAAGGTTTGTGCATGAAGGAATACAAATAAAGGTTTTCCAGAATGGAAAATAATTAGGATAAGTGTTCAGAGAGGAGCCAAGTATTGGAATTTGGCTTCAGTTGTGTTACTACTATCTCAGGACCTGTGGCGTAGTTCATTCATGAAATAAATTATTCTGCCTAATGTGTTTAATTTTAATAGAATCACAGAATATTCTGAGTTGAAAAGGACCCACTAATCATAATATTTGAGCACTAGTGTTTAAGCACACATTAATAAAATGAAAATAGTTGTAAAAATGGTCCTCAATAACAGTTTAAGTAATAGTTCATTAATAGTGGGTCATGCTGAGTTGCCAAATATGACTTCTGTAGTTACCGAGTTGGGGGTAGGACCATGCTGTACTGGGGAAGTGTGACTGATGTGCACACACATATTCCCAGGCTACTTTTCCTATGTCTATTTCAGGGGCTGATGAGTTGGAAACATTGGTGATTTGAGCTTCACCCCTAGTTTAGATTTGTTGAGACGTGATCAGATTCATGCCTGTCCTGCTATTGATACCTATGCTAACCAATGTGAAGATAACTTGATATGTCTGCAGCATAGATAAACCCTGAAAAGAAAATTTGATTAAATCCTTCCCTAAGCTGACCAAGGGTTTCTACTTGCAAATGGTTTGCAACAGCAAATGAGAAGAGGAGAAAGGAACGTTTTTTCTGATCTAATTACGAGAAGTTCCACAATAACCATAGCCACAGAATGGTGTGGGCATTTCCTTGTGTAAACAAGCCCTGCCCTCTGTTCAAAAAGAATAAGTGTGTACTCTTTTGCTATGTTAGTGAGACTTTGGCCATAGCATGTTGAAGATAAGGAACTATGTTTACCCTAGATCTTGTATTTGCCTCGTGAATGTTGAGTCCCTTACAGCTCATTTTATGAGTATTTAGGGAATGAAGAATAGCAGCATTTGGTTTATAATTCAAACTGAATTGATTTCTTTATTGTTTGTTGATTGTGTATGTTCACACAAAGAGACTGGAAAAGTGATGTTGACAGGAGCTTGGAGTAAATTTACTATACCTGGAGTCATAGGTGTTGAAGGTACAAATGTGATTGGAAGAACTGAATCACTGGTTAAAGGGGCTCACCTTAAAAAAAAAAAAATGAAGTAGGTTGTCTTACAGAACGAAGTTTGGTTTTTGGGTTACTAGCTAGTGACATTTTTGGGTCTAAACTAGTATTCTGTTTCACTGAATGTAAACATTTATTCTTTTCCTGGTGCACAAAATACTTGTTTGCCCACTCCGTGCTTTATGGGAAAATTATTTGACCAGAAACTTGTAGTTTGGCCAGTACTCATCTGTACAGAATAAAACATCTTGCAACATTACTCATTTTGAGGAAATTTAGTGAGAAAACTAGGAAAATATTTCTAAAAATTTGTATTTGAAGATGTGGAATTTCCTGTATGAAAAAAATCTTCCATAGACTTGGCACATGCAGGCATGAATATTCCAAGTTTTTGTTTCTATTCTGCTTAGTGTGGCTTTCCCAACTGCCAAAGTATTTTTGGCTTTCCAGTTTCCTGTAAGGGCAAGAGTGTTCTTTTAATCACGAGCTGGCTGCTCACAGCATTCTTTAAAACACTTGCTCAGCTGCTTCCTAAGTCACGATCAATAACTTCATAGATAATTAAACTAACCACCTCTTAAAGATAGATAGATGCCATCTTCTATATCCCTTATTCTCCCAACCTCCCACTTATCCTATCTGACAGTTTCTGCTTATGCTAGTTTGCCAAGCTGAATATTAATACTCCAGTGCCAGAATGCCTGGCCTGAGCTAGTGAGTGATCCCGTGCAGACAGCTGCACTACAGGCATTGTAACTTCATAGCCTGAAATGCAGGGACTTACTTATTTATCCTAAATATAACTAAGAGCAGTAGAAATGCATTTTTTAAAAAATTGCACTTAATTATCAGTTCAGCTGTTGCTGTTAAGAAAATTTTCTAGAAAATACCATTTCAAAATTTCTGATTTACTTTTTTTAGTTTAAAAACTGCATACACTGATAATATTTTTGAATCTTTAGATGTGATATTGTGATTTCTATTAAAACACGACTAGATGACTGTCACAAATGCATAACCTTGATCAGCTAAAGTGACCTGAAATATATAATTCTTGTTAAGAAACATGACACAGTTCTGCAACAAGAGACATTAAGCTGGTGTAATAAATGCAGTCTTCATTTATCATTCTTACTGAATTGTGTTATCAGCTTTCCTAGAATAAGTAATATTTTGTCTATTGATACTTTCAGTGGAAGACAAAGCAGGTATATTCCTTAAGGTAATTCCTGTGTTCTTAGAATTTTCACTTTACAAAGTTTAATATTGTCAACTCATATTGCCTCAAACAAGTATGGAATCCAAATCCAAACTTTATCACTTAAAGGTTGAGAGATGTTAATAACAGAGATTAGACAAAATTTCTAAAGAGGTCATCTATAAAATGCAGATTATAGACCTTTTGGTCATGTTTTGTAAGAGTATGGTTATTTTTATCTGTGAAATGTTAGAAAAAACCTTTTGCAAGATCAAAGGAAGTTTGAGGCACAGAACAGTGGTGTAAATTTGTGGGGGTGGGGAAGAACACACTTCTGTGCTTCAGTTTCAAAACTCTGTACTATCAGTCAGTGATTGCTGATCAGTGACATTTTACTTTTGTATAACTGATGCCTGAGATTTCTGGGGGAAAATGTTGCAAAAGACTGAGATTATTCTTAAAAGGCATTTATGTACTTGTAATTTTGCATTCTTACATAGAGAAGACTTTTTCTTCTGAAGTACCTTGAAACATAAAGGTTTTTATCAGTGAAGCTCTAAATTTTCATAGTGTAATTTGAAGGCTTTTTTACTGTTTGTAAAATTTGAACGAACAGTAGAGTAGCATGTTGAAAAGTCAGTATCTCTCTTAGAGGAAGTCCTACTTGGTTTCTCTGTAAAAACTGTTAAAACAAATTAGAATAGCTAATATGTGGGCCGTGATGAAAGACCTGGAAGCGTATGAGTTGTCTTAGTACCTAAAAGTACCAATGGCACTGAATAAAAATTAGTGAGAAATTTTGACTTTGAGAAATACAGGAACTTAAGAGACACATAGGAACATAATTTTTATAGAGTCACTGTGTGTTTTGATACATGCAGAAAAGTTAATATATTTTTTTTCAGGAACAAATTGCTAAAGGTAAAGGAAATACATGTTTAAAATGTTTGATAACTGCGTTCCCAATTCCTCTACTGCATCTGTTTTAGTAGTGAAACCCATTTTAATATTCCAAAATACTGAAACTGATACAAGACTAATTTGTATAAGTTTTTCTATGAATACATGTCAGAACATTCAAATGTAGTGTGAATATTCTTATTTGATAATTGCATGGTTGGGGTGAGCTCTTTTATTTTACTCAATAAAATTTAAATCTTAATACAGTCATTTGGACCTAAGGTCAGGAGGAGGGTGGGATGAGGGTGGAAGGGAGTCAGTTTTCTCTGTAGCAAGTTGAAATTATTTTTCTTCCCCTCTCAGCTTCCTGGCAGATCAAATTCAAGAAAATGTTAGTAACAGAGGAGCTTTTCAGACATCTTCTTGCTTAAAGTACTAAACTGTTAGCACTATTCTAATGGACTTTAAAGAAACTGTTGAAAAATTTCTAATTAGTAAGTAACTTTAACTCAAGTGCTGACAGGTTTTTAATAAACTTTTAAGTAATTGTGCAATAAAATATTTTTTGATTCCCAATATAAAATATATTAAAAGAAAACAATATATTAAATAAAAATGTAGTGCCTTAAAAATCTTATCTATTGTACTAGTAAAGTTAATAAATGTCTACTGATTGCTTATAACTCTGATATGACTCTGCCAATACCCACTTGTTGGAAATGATGGAGTTTTTTCTGAGACTGTTGTAAATGATAGAGCAACATTTTTCAAACTACTTTTCCAGTTACTCAATACATTTCTCCATGAAGTCTCTTTTACTAACAGAAATACATAGTAGTGGAAAAGGTAAAATATTCTATGCTCAGATGTTGGGGGTTCAAGATAGTAAAAGTCAAATGAGTTTAAAAGGTAGTGGAAATCCTGGCCTGCGATACACACAGGACTAAACTTCTTTCTGGTGGGAGAAAATTTGTTTATCCTCTTGTGTCGGAAGTGTTTGGTGCGTCTCAGCATTTTCAATCTCCTCCCTCCCTGCACTGGGCAGCAGATGTTCCTGTGTTGAAGAGATCCAACAGCAAGTTAACAATTCCCAAAATATTTTTGGCAGACAAGTACTATCATACTGGGTGACTTGAGAAGGATTGTAGGAGCCTTGTAGGAGTTGCTTACTAGTTTGGCTGGGAATACTTTTGGAATAGCTTATTTGTCAGAGGGCACAAATGTCTGTAATGCAGATGAGAGTAATCTTTTCTTGAAATCAAAGCCTTATTTCATTTGAAATTGATAGTATTTATGATACTGGATGATGGATTTTGGTAGTGGTAAGCTATGAGCACTTTAAAAGAAATTATGAGGGGAAGAAGGAAAAAACCAGAGTTGTTATTTTAAAAAAAGCTCACAAATCAACTATCTGCTTTTCAATTAGAGATACTTTGGAAAATATGGAAGGTGATCTGCAAACAAAGGGCTTATTTGTTTGAGATCTAATGAGTCTGATATAATTGCAGATGTTACATGTGACCTTGAGTCTCTGACTAATTTTTGAACTTTTATAGTCACACTATTTGTAAAACAGAAAAATTAAAATTCCTTGTTCTTAAAAATTGGATATTTAAAAGCTAGCACTATTTGCCAAAACTCTTGACAGCTTAACACAGAAACCTGAAATTATCTTCTTATTGGATAATTTGATGCCACACCTTTGTGTCTGCCTTTGAGTAGCTAGGGATGATGACATGCATGGGTGAACAGCAACATTTGAGCATGTTGTAGTGTGTTTTCAGCATTGCTTTCAGCTGGTCTAGGGGTGTTTACCACGGATGTGTGGTGGGTTGACCCTGGCTGGCTGCCAGATGCCCATCCAGCTACACCTGGGGTCTCTCCTCCGTCCCTGCTCCCGCTCTCCCCTCGGGGCTGGCAGGGCTGTTTCCCGCACGGTTCCCCTGGCTCAGCCCCGGCTCTCGGGCAGCGTTTTGCCCTCCCTTGCCCAGGCTTTCCTTTCCCCGGGGCTCTCGCCCGCCCGCCCGTGGCTGAGGGGCTCAGCCGTGCCCTGCGCTGGGGCCGCTGCAGCCGCCGGCACCGCCTGTGTCTGGTGGGAGAGCTCCAGACAGATGCTCCACACAGGGCCTGCCCCTTCAGCTCTTGCTTCTGCCAACACCTTGACACCTGCCCCGTGGGTACAGGCACAGGTGTCAAGATGCACAGGACCTGTCATTGAGCGAGGAAGGCTTCATCTGTGTCCTCCAATGCCTCCTGCTCCCAGCCGTGGACCACCAGCCTTCCCTTGCACTGGCTGAGGTGGTTTCTGTGCTGCTGGTAGGTCACTTCAAGCTGCTGTAAAGGCACCTTGTGGTACACCCTGCAGGTACAAAAATAGCAGGAGGGAGCAGTTGTGCCAGTGAGCTGTGTGCTGTCACGTTGTACTTGCTGAGAAGCAGTGGTCTGTTGCCTTGATTTTTGCAGTCATGGATGTTTTCATTTTCCTGTAGCTAGTTTCTCACAGTTTTCTCTGTAAACATGGCTATGTTATTGTCACTGTATCTTATCACTCACATTCCTTTCTCATGGACACAGAACTTTGATGGACATTTCCTTTGACCACTGTAATTGAGGAAGGAAGAACTAATTTCCTCCAATGAACAGTGATTTCCAAATGTATATAAAAAATAAAGAAGGCGGGTCTTGCCCCCTTTCCTTCCTTCTCTCTGATCCTGGTAACAGGTGTCTCTGGCTCTTGCTTTTGTGTCGTTACTGCGACATTGGTCTGCAGAAACGCCAATAGATGTTGTCCCTGGTGGCTTTCATCATCTCCAGAAACAGGAAAGAACAGGAGCAGAAACAGAAAGACCAGTTTTCAGCTGGATTACCTGGGCTCCGTGATTTCACGGCTTTGTCAGTGATGGTACCTGCCTTGCCCAGTGTGGTGGTAACTCAGTATAAGAGGCTTCCTGCTGGCTTCAAGGTCTGCTTCCACAAGCCTTGCCCAGAGAAGAAGGTTGCCGGTGTCCCAAAGGCTCTGGTCCCTCTCTCTGCTTGTGAGGTGCCCCTTCTCCAGTTAGAACATTTTGCATCTCGAGGATTTAAGTGGATGAGTTCTAAGCATTGTTCTACCTGCCTTGCTAGATTTTTGTACAGTGTTTATCATGCATGCTGGTGCTGAGCAGCTTCTTAAGGTGCTGCATGCAAAAGTTGAATGCTTTACCACTAAATTCTGATTTTGAATTTCTAAATATGCCTTCTGGAAGACAGAAGACTTCATGAATGCAGTTAAAAGGGATGATCCTGTTTTTCTTGCAGAGATAATGCTGGGTTAGGACTTCAAAGAATGCTTGTCACTCTCAGGCTGTGTGCTTTTGTAGATACAATCTTTTGCTTGCATGTGTTTGGCCTGCAAGCATATCCCAGTTGTCACTATGATGTGTTACTCTCTTACAAGCATGTAATTATTTTAGAACTGAATACAAAGTTCTTATTGCATTTTAATCGAAGGGACATGCAAATATTTCCTCATGGTTGCAGTGTGAATTATGCACAGCACCCATATAGATGCTTTTCTTCTTTCTACGTGCATTAATCCAGATTGCCAGTAACATGAACAGAAGCTCAACTGAGATCTGTTTTGGATGGGTTCAGTTTTGGAAGGAGAGCACAAAGCTGCAGTGTTAATGCTTTTCTTTTTTTTCCCACTGGCCAGGTTGTTTTTATCTTTCATCACTGGATCATGGTGTCAGGGACTTAAAAGTTGCCTAGAGGAAGAATTACTGTTCTTATTTCATATAAAATGATATACAGGTGTTGAAATCGTGGAGTAGTAGTTCTGATAATACAGACCTCTGGAAATCATTTGGTTTTTATGTAAACAGAGAATGCTGTATTTTAAATGGTTAGACTCTAGTTTAGGAAAAATAACAGAAAAATAGTACTTACTTTTTAAAAAACAATTTGCAGTCTGATGGGGGTTTTTTATGTCAACACTTTTGTGACTAAGATTGTGATTTTTTTGAAGTTTATTGGTCAGTGTGAAAATTTACTGTGAAAGCTGTCTGTGTTTCTCAAGTTAATTTTTCAGGGGTATGAAATTCAAACTTTGCAAGTTTAAATATTTAGCCTTGAGACTGGAAGCTAATGCACTTCCTATCAAAAATGTTTTAACTCAAATTGTAAGTACAGTGAATTATTCCAGCATTCATATGGGTAATTTTTATTCTGCTTATGTGGTTAATTAATGCTTGTTGTGTTCCAGTGAACTGCAGGATGCTAATATGTAGAAAACATATTTTATTTATTGATTTAGGCTGGTTGTTTAAATACGGATTAATTGAAGTAAGAAATTACTTGGATGTCCTGAAAGCAATAGAACTTAGTCCATCACATTTTTTTGATCGATTAGTCTTCACAATATGTTTGCATGTTTGTTAAACTGTTTATGACTTGTTCAGATGTCCCCATGCTTTGAAATTCTTTGGAATACTGAAATTTCTTCATGTTGAAGTGGGAAAATAAAGCTCTCCAGTGCTTGTCAAATGCAAGTGGCGAGTTATAAATTGGAACTGCTTAATGATTTATGCACACACAACTCACCAGAAGTTTTGTGAAAAATCACAGAAAGTGATAATATGATAACTTGGCTTCATTTCTCCAGTTTGTGGTCAACAAAGATCCTAGTACTGTAAAACTCGAAAAATCAGTTTCAGGCTGCCTGTTGATGAGAGTAAAGTTTTTGATTTATTTGGTTTACCATACCTTTGTGTTTTGATTAGCTTTTGTATTCAAATAACTCTTTATAAACCAAATGTGTCCTTTGTTCTCTTAGCTAGCCTTTTTTTTTGTTTTTTAATGTGAAATAACTTTCATCAAAAAGTTTATACTTCTAGCTCAGCATGTCCGTTTTGCATCTCGGAGTATCTGGATGAATATATCGATAAGTATCATTGTGAGGATAAAAATCATAATATAACTAAAATGACTTCTTTTAGAGTTAATTGATCTGAGGGTGGGTTGACAGAAGTCTCAGCTTGAGCTATCTGTGTCCCCTGACAGTTCTGAAAGCTAACAGTGTTCTGGGTTACATCAATGGGAGTGCAGCCCATAGGTGAAGTGATGATTCCCCATTATTTGACACGTATTAGACCATGTGTGGAATTCTGTGTCACGTTTTGACTCACTGAGTACAAGAATGCTGATAAGCTTGAGTGAATCTGTGGACAGCCAGAAAGATAGTCAGAGGACTGGAGCATGGAAGGGAGGGAAGAGACTGAGACAGTTGTTGTTCAGACTGCAGAAGAGGTGGTGTGAGGAGGCCTAATAGCAGATAGATGGGGAAAAAATGAAAGGTAAGTCATAAATTGAAGCATGGAATCTTCCAGTTCTGAGGGAGGAAAAAGTCACCATGAAGATAACCAAGCACTGGTTGCCTAGAGACATTGTGAGATCTCTATGCTTGGAGGCTGTCAAGACCTTGCTGGATGAAGCCCTGAGCAGCTGGGTATAAATTCGCTGTTGTCCCTGCTTTGAGCAGAATGTTGAACTAGGGCCTCCTGAGGTCCATTCCAAGCCAAAAGGTATTGTGATTATATGGAATGCTGAGGGATGAGGGCAAAGCTTGTGCTATAGCTGCTGTGCAACTGCTTAAACTGCTGAGAAGAATTTGGCACAGAGCTACAAAAACTTGTTAGAGCAAATTTGCAGGCAGAATTCCTGTTGTGAGGCTTTACAGTATGCAATTGTTGTAGGAATCTGAATGTTCAGAATATATTTTGCATCTAGTAGATAAAGCTACTTTATAAATAGCTGTATGATTAAAGAAAGGTTTTCTAGAAAATACCTGCAAATTCTACTCTGTACTGAAGAGTCTCCTCCCTTCTTTTCTCTAAGGCAAGGAACACATTTTTATTTAAATGTCATACACATGCACATTTGAATGATTTTGGTTTATTTACATTTGTATCTTTCTAGGTTTCTATTCCACTTCTGTTGTTTAACCATCTTCCATCTTGAAAGAAAGTAGCTCCCTGGGTGCCTGACTGCTTCTGACTTTGGGCAGCTTTGCTTTTTTCACTCCTGCTTGACTTAAGATGAATGGTGGGGGGTTTTTTTCTTTTTTTCTTTTTTCTTTTTTTCTTTTTTTCTTTTTTTCTTCTTTTTTCTTTTTTCTTTTTTCTTTTTTCTTTTTTCTTTTTTCTTTTTTCTTTTTCCTTTTTTCTTTTTCCTTTTTCCTTTTTCCTTTTTCCTTTTTCCTTTTTCCTTTTTCCTTTTTCCTTTTTCCTTTTTCCTTTTTCCTTTTTCCTTTTTTCTTTTTTCTTTTTCCTTTTTCCTTTTTTCTTTTTCCTTTTTTTCCTTTTTTTCCTTTTTTTCCTTTTTTTCTTTTTCTTTCCTTTTTCCTTTTTCCTTTTTCCTTTTTTCTCTTTTTTTCTTTTCTTTTTTTTTATGTTTTCCACTTTTTTTTTCCACTTAAGTATTTTTGTTTGTTTTGATAGATTGGTTATCAAAACTTTTTGCTGTCACACCAGTGGTGTCATGGGCCAATTCTATCAGAGTTCTGAGGTGAAAGCTACCATGTTTCTTCAGCTAAAGCTAATTTTGTTGTTAAAGGCTTAATTCCATCATGACAGTTACTGCTTGTTTGAAGTAATTACTTTGGTCTGGTAATAAGAAAAAAGGGAAATCTCCAAATCTAGGATCATATCCAGATTAATCAGTACTACTACAATTAATCATTATTATTATATATTTGACTGTTTCCCTTTTATTAACATGGCTAAAGGGGGGAAGGAAGAAAACCCTATTTGCCTCTTCCACTGCAGTGCTTATGCCACGTAATGGGAGCCCTGCAGAATAGGAAGTATTGGGAGGTGAGGAGCAACTGGGGAAAAAAGATAGGAGTGGGAAGGGAGGTGAGTATTCTGGAAGTGGAAAGGAGGAAACTGTTGGTAGATACCTGGTGTTGGTGGCTTGAAAGCTTCAGTTATTTATTCACAGGAGGTATGCACACTTAGTTTGGGCATCATTGAGAAACAGGACAGATTGAATCATCATCATTTGGCAGAACAGATGCTGAAGATCAATTCTGGAAGCAACACTACATTGTCTTCATCACTGGAGTTGAAGAGAACAGTTTAAAAAGCCAAAGGCATCTTCTAAAACACCAGCTTTCCTGGCTTGAAAGACTATACAAGTATATTGTCACTGTGGTGCTACTTATTCAACTCTTCCCTTTTTTTTTGTGTGTGTGTATTTTGTATTTTGCTTTTAGTCTTAGTTCAGAGTTACTGTCTTCTGTTGGGGTCAGGGGTTTTGTCTTGGAACCATATGACATAATTTCTAGGTGCCTGAACAGTAAGTAAAAATATCAGTTTTATTGCTGAGACTTGTTAAATGTTTGCTACATTTCAGGCCTTTGCTGACATGTCAGGGTTGCTGAAGTGCAGGTATGTTGTGCCCATAGTGTGGGTTTTCTGAAACTCGATTGTTTCAAACTCCTTGCTCAGAAGTCACACTTACACCCTGTATTTTCTTAAATTCTTATTAGAGAAGTTTTGAGTATGGGTCTCTCGTTCTGACATGCAGGGAATTACTATGCGTTTTCTTAAGGTACCAAGTCCTTTTTTTATACATTTGAGATTTGAAGCATATCCTGCCTCTTCTTGCACAGGGGATTAATAAAAAAAAAGCAAAAAACAACCAAAGCTCACAACTGGTAATGGTCTGAATTAATAACAAAACTTTAAACTGAGAGTTGATTGAATAAGTAATGAAAAAAGCAGATTAATCTGAAATAGGAAGATAATTTCTAAAAAATGTGATGTTCATTAAATTGGGGAAGCATTCCTTTCGGCAAAACTGTTTTCCTCTGCATGGAAAAGTAAATGCTGAGAAATTTGGGTGGTTTTAGTTGCAGAGACCAGAAAGTCCCTTGTTCATGCTAGTTGCTCAAATGTGATTAAATATGGATGTGATATAAGCATACCTTCTTGAAAATGCTGATTTAGAAGGTGATACAGTGTTAAAACAGTTAATGTTTACCTTAAAGGAACCAAAAAACCTGCCGTAACTCCCTAAAACTTGAAAACACTACAGAGAAATGAGGTATTGACAGTTAGAAATGAACTTAACACATCTTGTTTTGAACCAGAATTAGGAATCTTACTGGATTAAAATATAATTAAATAATTTTGAGGCAGAATTTTTAGTGTACTCTGGAAAATTTTGGCGGGAGAGTATGTAGATGTCTTTGGTTGTTTTTCATTGTGCTTTTCTTTTTTTTCTTTTAATTTACTGTTGTATTTTTAGGTCTGTATATAGCATCTGTGTTACTTTAGTATTCATTGATTTATCTCAAATGAAAGTTTGACAGGTCTTAGTCTGTTTTAATGAAGTGAATCTTGTTTTGAAAATAATCATTATAAAGATCACTTTTCAAAATATTAAGCATTACTGCTGGGATGACTAACATTAAAAGTAAATAAACATCAGCTTCTGGTTTTTTTACGTGAAATCCCAGTTTAAATAATAAAAGACTTAATTATAAGAACACAACTTCATTACAAGTTGTGGAAGTGACAGCCGTCTTTTATATTTCCCTTTCATCCATTTGCTGAGGCCACTTCATTTATCAGATAGAAGCAGGTTGTTAGATTTGTAATGGCTAGTTTTGTTTTTTGTCTGAATAAGCAGACCCAATCTGAATCTCAAGATGTATCTGATATTATATCTGAAAGATATAAGAGAAAATTGAGCATTCTGTTTGTAACTCCAGTTGAGGGTGCACTCTGGAGAGTTTTGTTTGCTTGGCTTGCTGAGAAAGAGATTCATAACAGGAATTTTGAATTGGACAGTATGGTAATGAATTTAGAATTTATAGTAGAGATTAAGTGTTTATATGGACCATAAGATGTGTACTGATTCCCTGTAGAAAGACCCAAACTGAAGTATTCAAGACACTGAAAAAAAACCCCTTGACTTTAGACTGCCAGAGTGGTAATGGTTTGTCACAGTGAGGTTTCTGAATAAAATAAAGCTGTTAATAAATGACATGCATGGTAATTCAGTATAGTGTTCTAGTTAAACATTTGCATCTTTCTGCCACTGTCATAGATTAGAGGGGACTGTTGAACATTAGTGGTAACAAGATGCACCTCATATGAATGCTAATGCATTATAACTTTTTATAGGTGCAATTTGTACCTGTCTCTCAGTGGATTGAGAGAATGGTGCATGAGGAACAGATAACGTTAAGCATCAGTAGCCAAGCAGTGCTAATTAGCACATCTTCTAGTGCCAACTCTCTTTTGTCCACAGAGAATGTAAATTATTATTTTCTCCCTCAATCTTTTGGGCTTCTTAAGCAATGTATCTCTTCAACGGGAAGATAGAGACTGCAGATTTGTAGTTTTCAATTCTCCTGATTAATTGAAGAACATGCATGGTTTATTCAAAAGCAGGGACGCTGCCAAATATGATCTAATTGGCTAAATAAATAACCCTAAACTTTTATTACTCAATGTGTTTTTTATTGAATTATTAATGCTATATCACTCTCCAAATCAGTAAGAGTTAATGACTGATTTGCCTGAGGCTATTAATATTTTTCCAGTCAGTGGTACATTGCTATGATGAGTTCTTTAGCTGACTTGTAGCTCACTGTATTTGTTCACTTGGTAAAATGGTGTTGTAAGAAAGCACTGAAAAATAGCATCCAAATTTTAGCTTGTTTTTGTTGGGGTTTTTTTGTGCCTGAGGAAATACTTAATTCTGTTCATAAAATTGGTTATAAAGTATGTTTTTGGATAGGGGAAACAGAAAGGAGGGAATATTTTTTTGAGAACCATTTGTTGTAAGTGAGATTGAAAAGCAGAGAAACATAATGCATTTATTTAGCACCTTTTCTGTTTAAAAAGAGGAGGAATTTGAGCTTATATGATTTTGTGGCGATAAGTAATATTCCCATATATAAACAGAGGTGTGCATAAAGAAGTGCTGCAGTGTAGTATGGAATGGTTCTGAGCAAGTGCTCAGAAAAAAAAGGTGAAATTGGCTTTGACCTATGAAAAGCACTAAAGGTCTTGAATATTAAGTTTAAATCCTGTTGCTTTATATCTGTTTAGTTCTGAGAAGGACAAAAAACCATTAGTAATCGATTCTTAGTACAAGAATAAGATAGACAATAATCTAGTTAACTGTTTCAGATGGCCGTTATGAATGTGTATGGAAACGTGGGTGTATATCTGAAAACTAATTAAACAAAATGTCTTTTAAAACCAGAAAAATATTTTATGTTATTAAATATTAGTGGGTGATACTACTGTCTCTGTATCCAAGTTAGTATTGTTTGGACCTTTTTGTTTAAAATGCTGGCTTTTGTCTAGCACTTCAGGTGTGAGTCACATGGCTGTGAGATGCACTTTTTTTCTAACCAGATATTCAAATTTATTTCCTTTAGAAACTTTCCCAAGTGGGCTATGCTGCAGCAAGTAACTGAGCCTCTTCCCCTTTGTCAAACCTTTGTTTGGGAGTAGGGATGGATGAGTGGTCACTGAGAGATGGATAAATGCAGTATGAAGAAGAAATAAGGCCATGGACTCTTCATGATGGAGAGGAACAGACTGTGTGTGGGGACGACAGCTGACTGTGTTTTAGGAAATCACAATCTGGAAATTGGGGAACTGTCATTTGCTAATTCCTGCAATACAAGAACTGAGAGAAACTTGAAACTCGATGTAGTTAACTCCTGGCACTTGCTGCTGCATGAGGTAGTGGAGGCTAATGGTGATGGAGAGGATCAAAGAGGGAGTCGTGTAGTTCACAAGCAACTGCTCTGTAAGTATGTATTAGAAATATTGCCTTCCAACATGTCTAATTCAAGAGCTTTGGATGCTGGAGGAATAGGAAGGAATAGACTATAGAAATTGGCAAGCGTGTGGTATTCCTGAGACTCATCTCTTACTACTCTTGGAGATGCATCACTGGACTAGACACACTTTTATCCTGAGCCTGTGGGGCATTTGCCAGCTTCTTAGGGACAGTAGTATTGATGCATGGAACCTATTGGTGCAAAGAGAATTTATGTTCCTCCAGCTGCTGGCCATTGAAATTTTATATGCCACTGTAGCTTCTAACCTGAATTTGGGATCATCTTTGAGGGAAAAGGATGTAACAGGGCTTCCAAGGCAACTTCTTGAGATTATTGAAAAAGTGGATAAATCATGGAGCAGATTTGAGGCTGTGGAGTCAGAAAATACCCAAAGGCTTGGAGGGGAAAGTTGCTTTGTCACCCTTGTCCTTTTCCACTCTCGTCTTTTGTATGTGTATGTACGTGATAGTACTGTTGCCACGAGGGGGTATTGGAAGCTGAATAAGTATTTGGAGATTAAAGTAGAAGCAGTGAATTCAGTTGGAGTTTCTATGGCAGTTTTTTGTGCATTTGCCTTTTTCATGTGGTCCTTATAAATGATTACTTATTTTTTTATTTCTTGTTGCTGGGCGAAAGACCCAAGGAAAACACAACAAGAGAGTGCCTGCCCTCCCCATTTATACTCAAGATTAGAGTTTGCTGTGTGGAGGGAAAACTGGGACTGTTCTCTAGTAATACCTTTTTTTATACCAATGGCATGAGTTTTTTTGCAATAATAACTAAATATTTTTAAAAATGAATACTTTAAACTACTTACCATTTTAACCTCTGTTTCAGTAATTAGCTGGTATAAGAAGTCCATTATTTACATTAAGAATCAGGTCTGTTTTTGTCACAGAGATCTAGTCAGGTCATAAAAGCAACAGCATTTTTTATTTATTTATAAAATAATTTATTTTTAAATAGGATTTAATTTATTTATTAAATAAACTAAAGGAAGTTATTTTCTTGGCTTCTATGAGGATAGTTACGTTTTGCACAGTCTCTTATGAAGGTTGCATGCATAAGCCAATCTAACCAGAAATGTTCCACACTAGAAAAGTATTGCAGTGGCTCTCAGGGAATCCGAGGTGAGGTCTAATGACATGATATATCTTTTGCATTTTCAGTTTAATATTTATGGTTCTGTGATGTAGTTTTGTCTCTGGAACAAAGGTCAGAGATATTCTCATCCTGATGTTAAAGGTAAGAAGAAGTCTTCAAACAGAAATGCAGAGACACTGTCACATCTGTGAACATTTTTTTTTTCAAGTTATATCCTGGTGATCCATATATAGAAATTCTTCCACAGAACAGACTTTATCGTCATGAGGAGTTGGATTGTGGATCAAGCCTATAGAGACACAGGAGTGTGTACCAATATTTACATTGCAGTGCTTGCACATCAAGGTTATTGTGTGAAGGGACATATCTCTCCTGAGGAACAACAACGTATGCAGCATCTGTGCTATGTTCCGGCCAGCTGGCATCTAGAAGAAAAAAAAAAAAAAAAAAAAAAAAAAACCAAAGCANTTTTCCGGCCGGCGGGCATAAAAAAAAAATAAAAAAAAAAAAAAAAAAACCAGAGCAACCCAATAAAGCAAAAAAACACAAACCCAAACTTTGTTGCAACTTGCTCCTTTTAAAGGAGATAGTGGGAACTTTCTTGAAACAAATAACGAGAATGAACCAATTGACATGATGGATTAGTCATAGCAGCAGTACTGCTGAGACTTATGCATCCAAAAGCCTTGAATTCAAACAATGGAAAATGGCATGCTGCCTCTCCATATTTGCCCAGTAAACATCGTGATCTGTCATTTTTGTATGTGCCTGTGCAGCTGATAAGGATTTAAATCTCTGTTTTGTCTAATATTTGGGCTTACATTTTTGGGGATAATGCTAGGAAATGTTTATTATCAGACTAAAAGTTGGCTATGTATTTTATTATATTATTTATATTTTTACTTCATGGTGCTTATTTGCCCACTGTTAAATACACAGCATTTTTTTTTCCCCATATAATAATACAACTAGAAAGTTCTAATATTATTAGCCACATGTTTGTGCAGGAAGAGAAGGTTCATAAAGCCAATAAATTATTCTGTGCTTAATTTTTTTTCAGTAGTTTAAAATGAGTTTTCTGTAGCTATATCACGATTCTAGTAATATTTGTTCTGGTAACTTCACCTATTTCTGTGTAGCACTTTGATAAATCAGGCTCAGGATTTAAAGTCAGGATTTCCTTTCTATGGCCACTGTCTTGCCACAGAAGCACTGGGTCCATCAGAGTTGATTTTCAACTGTACTTGATCAGCTGACACTTGGCCATGCCCTCCTACTGCTACTGTGAGGCAGTCCAGGTGGGACAACTTAGTGTATATTTTGTTATGTGTTTTATTTTTTTTCTGATAAATGGGAACAAGGCTTTTGTATCTCTTGCTCACCTCCCTCCTCTCGATATCTGACAAATCACATTTGTGCTATTGACCTACCCTTTAAAGAGCAATTCTTTAGTGCTTGGAAGCTGATTGTTTTCATGCATATGAAATGGAAGTAATGCAAAAATCTGCCCCATGTTAATTTTTTGAATGAGTTTATGTGAAGGTAGGCATATCCCCGCTCACTGCCTTACAGATTATATCAAGGACTATGCCATAAAGAGCTTTTAATATTTCACTCTCAGTTTTGAGAAAATGATGAAAGAAATTTGTGTCAGGCCATAGTTGCTGTCTAACTCAAGGGCTTCTCTGCTTATGTGGAAAATGTGCTTTTCAGCCTTTTCTCTCCAGGTGTCCTTGCAGCTTGTGCTTCTGAGGACTCCACAGGAGAGACCATATCTGGTATATAAAAACACAACTGTCAGTTTACTGAACTTGAATTTTTCTCTTGCACTTTAACAAAAGCAAGCCATATCTCACTTTTAATCTTTCCCTCTGATTTCTTCTGTTAGTTTTGGACTTCTTTGTTTTGTTCTGTGCATGTATGTGCACAGTACCTCTTTTGATTAGGGTACTGCTGACTAGCTAAGTTGCAAGCTGGGTGTACTGAATTCAGAACAAATCTATTAACTTAGTTCAGTGATGTGCAAATGCTTTTGCTGTTATTCTGCTGGATGCAAGCTATCTGTAAGTATAACCGTTTGGAGTGTATTTTCTAGTGGTCTGTGCTTTTGGAGAAATTGATTGGATTGGCTCCGGTGCCAGGCCAGCGTTAATTTTTTTGGAGATTGTTTGGATCTTTGCTGGAACTCTCAAGACCTCTAGAAACTTTTGTATTTATGAATACAGAGAAATGTGAAAGAAGAATGAAGATTAGAGATACTTGCCAATTAAGAGCTAAAATCTGAGGAACTTCAAATACTAGCTTGGATTAAGTGGTTTTAAAATACTTCTTCTTTAAAAAACAAGTGATAATTTTTCCTTATACTTCTAAAACCAGTTTAGTTGCTAAGTTCTACTCTGGTGAAAACTGGATGAGGTTTTTATTCAGAACTGCTATTTCAGTACTGGCAATAGTTCTGGTGTTGGCATGTGGTCTACTGTCCCTGCTTGAACTGTGACCCTACCAGGAATTGCATCTCAGCATGGACTGCGTCAAACTTGGTGCATTTCTGTGAGCTGGTGGTTTGGCTATTCTAAATATAAAAGTGGAGCCTGTGCTTGTAGCTTGACTAATTCATTTTAGGTAGGTGAAAGCTGTTTTGAATAAATCCATTCAGTGGTGGGGTTTTTTTTGTTTGTTTTTCTTCTGTGATGATATGTTTGCATACCTTTTTTGAGGTGTAGCTGCTGCCTACAATGCAAAAAGTGAAAAGATTAATATCTGTATTCAATAATAATCTGATTAACTTATTTTTTAAAAATTCTCATAAAGTTTTGTATTATTGACACATACTATTACATTTAAAAAAAAATTTAAAAAGCGTTTGGAAATGGTGATTTTTAACCTTGTTATTTTACAAATGAGCAACCTGTTCCATTGTTAGAGACATATTTTGGATACTCTGACACCAAATTCAGTCAGAAGCGAATATGCAGCTGAATGTATTTAGGCCCAATACAGGGTGTTGTTAGTACATCCTGAATGCTTTGGTACTTTGCCAAATTTATCAGCTGGAAATCATGAGACAAATGCAAGTGGTTTATTACTACTCTGTGATAATTGCTTCTTCCATGCCTGCTTCTTGATGTCCAGCTTCAGCAGAATGTGGCTGATGGTCTGTACATGCATCTTTTCGGTTGTACTTGCTTTTTCCTCTGTCACATGCAATGGATAGGCTACTTACCTCTGTATTTTACTGAAGTGTCTGTTTGAAAGAGAGATGTTTGCTCTGATAAAGAGGGGATAAGGTAGTGGAGTCCAATTCCAGGGACTTCTGCCTTCTATGTTTTGGGCTAATTATGCAATGCTTTCATAGCAGTAAACCAGCTGATTCAAGGAATAATGCTATAAAACTGATTATCATAAAAACATGGAGTTTAATAAAGAATTTTGGAAGATAAGATACAATGAAACTAGTGTAATCTCTTGTCCTTTGATTTTTATCCTTGATTTGAGTCAGAAGTAGTAAATGTTATGTTTACAGTAAATTTTTGAGCAGCTTGAACTGACTGGATTATATTTCCCTAAATATAAGACCTTGCTCTCTTCTAGACTCAAAGGAGGCAGGAAGTGCTTTGTGTGTACTCAGAACATATCAACTTGCCCCTTGTCTCTGTGTGTGTGTGTGTATAAGCATGGTATGTATGATGGCCTGCAGTGATGTCAGGAGGTGTGAACACAAGGTGAACCACATTTGTCTGGAGTCAGCTGTGATGTTTTAGAAGTTCAAGATATTGGAGGAGCAGGGGATGCAAGATGATGGAAATCTTATGACTGAGAGATTAGAACCTATTAAACAACATGAAGTCTTTTAGATTCCTAAGGCAGTTGTGATCTGTTCAACATATGAAGCGGGAGAAAAATTAAACAAGGAATGGTTTTATGAGCTTTAGTCTCAATAAAAGGAAAATAAAAAAAAAAAGAAAAAAAAAAGAAAGGGAAACAGGATGCTGCGAAAAAGCAGATACTGTGAAACACCAAAGATAGTCAAGTTGGAATAATTTGTGCGAGAGTCTAGAAGAATAAGTCTAGATAATACTGATGCAAAAACCAGTGAGGTCATTGCACATGCATCACAGATCAATTTCAATTATAAATAAAGGTTAGTTCCCAAGGCACTTTTGAGAAGATTTAGTCTGAAGTTAAATTTGTGTTTGAGATGAAATTTCTGTCATCATCATAGATGCCAAACCCTCCTCCTTTTGTTAAAGTAAAGAATCAGGAAAATAAAAATGGACACCTAAAAAAGAAAATGTGCTTTGGTTTTTATTATTTGGAAAGTCAGGATATGAATGTAAGTGAGCTTCTATGTTCATAGTGCTGGAAATGCAAATGATAGGGTGTGATTGGTTACATGAGGAATAACTAATCTTGTCGTTCCCTCAAACTGTATGTGGGCTTTGGAAGCTGACTTTTTGCAGGGCTAGTTCTTTCCCCTGTATTGCTCACATTACAGGGGCACAGGTTTCTAGAAACTGATATTATGTTGATGTGGTGTGGTATTTCAGACTTAAATGTGTGGTTTGAAGATGCTTGTATTATTTCACAGCTCTTTGCATTTCTCAAGTCCCTATTGCTGTTAGAAGAACCGAAATTGGTGTTTGTTTTGGCTGGCAAATAGTATTAACAGGCTGATGCTGTTATGGATAGTTAATGAGGAATACACTAATGGTTGATAACACTGCAGTTAGTGTTTTGCATTTTGTAAGCATTAAATAAATATTCAGTGTTTAGTGTTAAATATTAAGGGAAAAATAATAAAGCCTCGTGTTTTTAAAACAACTTCTCAATGGGGAGAAAATTTCTGTGTGTAGTCTTTTGATTACATGGTGACACCAAATGCTAAACAATATTTACTTCTTTCTGCCCCCAGTATCAGTTTCTTTATGCATTTTTTTTAAATACCTGCATGTAAGTATTAACAGTGCATTGTACTTGCCCTGAGTTAGCTATGGAATGATCTTTGTATTAAAGTTATTAGATGCTGATCTAGTTTAATGAAAGTAAATGCTGTAGGTATGTAGCTGCTTCTGATGAGACAAATTTTCATAAATGTAAATAGAAATAAATACAGTTTTCTTGCTATATGCATCTCAGCAAGTTAGTGTTTTCTGTAATTTTATAAATTGTTAGGTATTACTCATTTTTGGCTGTGTGCCTCATAAAAGCATGCCTGTTCCTGTTTTTTGTAGTGCAAGCCAAGATGGGCAGTTTAGCAGGCAGTCTCTAAGCTGACAGAATGCCAGCTTTGTAGAGAAAAACACTTCAGATGCATAAGTGATGAGCAGAACACTTTTAATTTAAGCTGGGTGAGTTCAATGCATAGGAAATGCAGGTTAGAGATAACTGAGTATTACCTTCTTTGTAACCTTTAAAGCAGCCATCACACTGAAAACTCTGTGTCACTGCACAGAGAAACTCCTGATGTGGCATTTGTTTTCACCTGCTGTACACTTAGAATAGCAAACCATCTGTGACTTTTCATGGTAGATGGTTACACTGTCTTAGAAGATACAGAGAGAATTTGTGCAGCTCTGTCTTAGTTAAAAGCACAAACATGGTAAGACATGAAGTTGCTGTCTTTTTTAAAAGAAAAATTGAAACTGGAAATATTTTGAGCTGTATTCTCATGCACACCCTTCTAATAAATACTTACTTTTTTTTTTTTTTAGTTAATGGCTGAGAAGAACATTTATTTTAGTGGTTTTGGTTGGGTTTTTTTTTTTGGTAGATCTCAGTAACAGGTTTTGTATTTGTATGTTTTTAATATGTAACACATATGCAGTAAGTGACTAGACATTGTTTTATATAGGAAAAAGAGCACTATAGAAACAGAGTTGTAAGGGAAATGCTAGTGAAGATAAGTGGTGACCAGGGAAGACTTTTACATTGCTTACTTTGTTTCTGTTATAGAAAAAATAAAAAAAAGGTGTTGTACAGAGATACCAAATCATATTTTTATGTTAGAAATTATTTTCTGGAGAGAGTCTTATGAATTGCAAAGCCTTGTATTATTGTTTTGTTTCTTGCTTTAAGGTAGCCAGAAAGGTTGTGTTGTGTGGCATTCCTGGCATGTCGTTTGGGATGTGCCTGGCCTGTCGCGGTCGTTAAAACTGGGGACCTGAGTGTCCAGAGCAGCTGCCATTTGTGCAGTCTCACCTGGTGCCATTCCTTCCACATCAGCCAGGTCTTGCCCTCTCTGTCCTCCTATTTTTAACTTCTCTTAAGGGTGATCCTCTGCGGCCCGCTCAGTCATGTAATTTATTGGTTTATGGAACTCTGAAAGTTAAATGTCTGTGGTTTATAGGAGATCGTCCTCTCTGAAGTATTGCTTATTTCTGAATTATAACTGGTCATTTCTAATTGTACAAGCCTATTGTACTGATCTCCGTGACTCCAGTTCCATAGGATGACCAGCTCTTTTCCTAATATAAATCAGCTCCATTAAATAGAATATTTTACTGAGCTTATTGAAATCAATAAAATGACTGAAATGCTTAGTGCTGAATACAGAGTTGCTTTTCCTTGTGATGTTCTTGTGATGTTTTAGAATGCTTTTCGTTGAGATATGGATGAAGTGTCTCTCTAATGAGTACTTAATTAATATGAAACCACTTCATCTTCATTGTTGTTAAGACTTTAATCGTTGTGGTGTAACAGTAGCATAAATAGGAAATAGTAAGTCTTGTTTCTTGCTTAAAGGGATTTTTGACTGAAATTGAAAAAATAATTATAGTCTTTATATGAAGAACCTATTGCTTGTTGTTTTTCTTTTTTAAGGATTTGGACTAATTTTTTAGGAATTTTAATGTAGGAAGATAGGCTCTGGCAAGTGTATAAAGCCATAATACTTTTCTTTTTTTCTGATAATTTTATTGTTGTGGGTTTTTTGCCATGTGCAAATTAAGTTTTATTTAGATGATACAGCTTTTCATCTACAATCCAGCAATGTATTTACGGTATTTTGCTTTTATGAAACGTGAACCTTTTAATCTTAAATGACTGTATGTCTTTAAAGTTTGTGTCTTTTAACATAAACAGATCTAATAGATTGCATTTCTTCTCCAGTATTTCCTGGGTTTCAGACCTGTGTTGGTAACTGAAGTCACTCTGCTGTTTTCCTGTGGTTTCCCTTCTGTCATATATTGCTTATGTTAGGTCACTTACACTTATTGGATTTCTTACCTCGCACTCAATTGCTTTGAAATATATCCATGGAAACTATTTACTTTCTGCATGGGTATGCTCACTATAAATATTGTATGCGGATTTTTATGAAGGATATTTTATTATTTAATATTTTATTTTGAAAAGGTAATTATCATATGAGTTGGTCCCCGACTGTAACGTTTGTGCCCTCAAGTAGAGGGAGAAAGGGAGATGTTTAATAATGAAGAGCTGTAATGAGAACTGTTCTGTTAACCATTGAGGAAGCCTGGAACAAGGCAAAATGTTTCTGCCTTAAAACAGAACAATGGATGATGAATTGAAGGGAGTACCGAAGAACAGTGAAATAAGTCTGTCGTGTGTTGTAAACAACTGTGATCTTGCTAGTTTTTTTCTAAGGCATCAGCAAATTAGAGTAGGGAGGGATAGGAGAACAGTGAAGGGGTGTGCAGATGCTGATGTGCAGCTTTTCTGAAGAGAGATGGAGTGGAAGGCCTGATGATAAATTAGCAGCAATGGCTGGTTGAAAAGGCAGGTTGAAAGTAAAATTGGCAGTAGGTTTGGGAAGAAGAGAGACTGGGCCTGGGGCCTTGAAAGATTTTATTTATTTATTTATTTATTTTTTTAAGCGCAGCTGAAAACTTGAGCAAGAGTGTGGAAATGGTGTCTTAGAGAAAAAGATGTGCTGGGAAAATGCTTATTTACTATTACATACCTGAATGTATAAGCACAGGCCACAACTGCATTTCACAGTGAAGGATGTTGCAATAATTGCACTTTGCATTTCACCTCTCAGGTATATTTGGCACAGATGAATATGAGGATCAGGCTTTAGAAAATGTGCATACATTAGATACAAGCAATTCAGCTTCAGCTGCTTTGTGTATTTTAGCACGAGAGAATTGCCTGCATGCAATTTTGCTCACCTTGATGTCTGTCCATGGCCTTAATCTGCAAAAGGCTCCAGTACATTAAAATATCAAGTGAGTTTGACAACTGCTCTATTTGTGAAAAGCACATGTTGCACTTTTTTCTCACCTATTGTGTGAAGGTAGAGAGATGACAGGGGAAAGGATGCTTTAGAGAAGTGACTGCTGAGGTAAGAAGTTACTCACAGCTGCATTCTGAAAGAGGGAACATCCTTACCCCTTCAAAACCCTCCGAATCTTACAAAATATTTTGAAAGTATAAAGAATTCTAATGCTTTTAGACAATTACGCCTTCAGCAATCACGGTCCTCTGGGATATTGTTTTACTTCTTAGGGAGTTTTCCCATGAGGTAAAAGGGTAATTGTTTTACAAAGCATGTTTAGGTAAACTTTTCAATGTTTTCAGTCTGGATTCAACTGTAGGCTTTTAGGATTCACATTTGTGTGCCTTTTTCACTTTGCTTTTTAAAACCTTTCCTACTGTTGTATGCAAACAACCAAAAAAATTGTGCAAGCAAGAAATTCTGTTTATGTAATCTGCATGAAGAAAATGATAAACCTCTTTAAACCAGAGTGTTTTTCTGAGTACAAAATTATTGAATTATAAGCATGTTTGCCTTTGTTATGACAGCTGAGTCAGTTTAAACTTGTTTCTGACCTCAGGTTCCCTTCTTCCCTCTAACCTTTTGTGCCTTGGAGCTCACTCAGTGCATGGGAAGTCTAGCACAGAGGAGGAGGGGGACACTGGCAGTGTGGGGACAAGTGTTTTGAGTATTTCTAGATACCCAACTGTCCCAAATTGTTCTTCATATACTTAGGAGGAGACAAGCTCCAGCGCTTTTTGTGAAATGTTTTCCTTTTTTTAATTTCTTTTCTCTCCTTTTTCAGTTTTACCTTTCACGAGGCAGAAAATTGTGTTTTGCTTCAAGTACTCTTCTTCTGGTCCTCCTTCATTTGGTGAAGTGCTGGACTATTGAAGACTGTGACCAGTGCTTATGAACAGTTTTAAACTATTAAGCAGTTGCTATTTTCAGCCGTTTTGCTGGAGAGTTTAACTTTTTCAAAATCCATCTTGAAGAGTTTGTGCTCATATTGGGAAAAGAGCTGTGTCTTTTATGGCTTCTGTATAATATGCCAAGATCTGCAACTGATTTAATATGAAGGTTCATAAAGTACAACAAGGTTTATTCTAAATAGCCTCTGAGTGTAAGTAACACATTTCAGGAACATCAGAGGTGAAGACTGTCCCATCACCATGTATGTAGCAGCCAAGAGGGTTGCAACTAGAGTGATCAGGCCTTCTGGAAAAAAGAGTGCAAAGGAGTTGTTGCTGGTGTTTTTCCTTGTGTTCAGGAAGGCATTATTGCTCTGCCTTTACACTCTGAGTACTACTAGCTGGGGAAATAGATCAAACACAGAGCACACAGTGGTCCTTGTCATTAGGCCATTGTTTTTCATGTGTTTGGTGGCACAAGTGTTTTTGTAATTAGATCTCAGTAAATTGTGACTTGTGACTGGTACTCTGCAAATGAAGTACTTAAAACATCTTGGTGATGTGGTTAATCCCATGAGCTGATTACTATTACTTTATCATCCTAGAGACTTAATTTTGGAGGGTTTTTTTGGAGAAAGTTGTTTTGTTTTGTTTTGCTTGTTTTTTGTTTTTTTTTTTTCCTCGAGACAGAGATTGTGGCCCTTTCTGTGCCTCTTTTAGCGGTATTTGCTTCTTGCAATTAAAAGAAACTATTCTCTGTTCTGGTTAACACCTTGAACAGTGTCTCATTTTGTTGGTTATTGTTGTTTCTGTTGTCCTTCCATTCTTATCTTCAGTTTCCAGATTGTTCTGAGTCATGGCTTTGACTTTCATATTTTTCCACTTTTCCCTGATGGCAGTGTAATTGTAGGATCTGTAGCATTCAGCTCTGCACAAGGAAGGGACTTCAATTTGGCCAGTCCAGGAACAGAAGGTAACTGTCCTGTGGTGTGACATTGTTCCTTAACTGGAAATGCATCTCAGATTCTGAGCTTCAGTATCCTGATAGCATCCTAGGCGAGGATGAAGCAGTGTGTCTGGAGACACCTTCTTTATTAGAAGCCGAAAGGACAATGCAGTGTGTGCATGCCTGAATATTAGAAAACTGTGGTTCTCCAAAAGATTGTCTTGGGACCTCTGCTGTTGCGGTTTATTTAAATGTATACTGCAGCCTTTTATTTTTAAATGAATAATGTTTCTTGGTGTGAGTTAACAAATTATATGTGATGCTCATGACTAGGGTTGAAAGAGTTAAGGCAATTTTCCAGCAGGTGATTTTTTTCCCACTGTTTTACGATAAAATATTTTAAAACTTGTAATGGTTTGGATGATTGTGATAAGTGATTCTATTATCGTTCTGTATTTTATATACATAAATGTGTATATGTGTGTTAGAATACTTGAATTTTAAGGGTGATGAGAGATGAACTGGGAAACAGTACCTACATATTTCTTTCTCTGTTTAAGTGCAAATTACCTATTCAATCACATAATAAAGTACAATTAAATGGTTCTCTCTTGGATTTAGGATTGGTGGTGACGGTTTTACTTGTGCTTTCTTTGCTTACCTACTCCTTGGTATTAAAATTGATGTTCCAGGAAAGGGAAAAACAGTGCAACAAAAAGGGATGCTGGCATCCATAGAAATATTTGTAAATATTGTCTGCTTTTGAAGCTGGAAATGATCAGGTTTTCTTAGGACTTCAGTGAGAGTTTAGTAAAAATAAATGGTTTAATTTAGATAAATGCTGGATGGGCTTAAGGCATGATTATAATTGAGTTTCAAATTTTGTTGTATTTCAAAGATCTTTTGGTTCAATTTAATAATCCATAACATAGAAGTGGTTCTTAGAGCTGTTTTGTAGGACTAAGTTATGGGGTTTCTTTTAAAGAAAAACTGTGAGGGAACTCAAAACTTGTCATCTGCAGGGTGAGGTACTAGCAATTTAAATTAGTTCTTAATTTGAGTGTCTGCTGGAGAAAACTCTTTGCCTTTCAAAATGTGGCAGATAGTATATTGAAAAAGAATTTCAGAAGAGTTGCCATGCTGTTTGAAGTCTAATTTGTCCAACCTTACTATCCAGAAACGTGTTTGAGAATTCCAGGAGACAACTTAACTTCAGTTTTGTTACTCTTTGAAATGACAGTTTAAGGGCATGATCCAAGATAAGTAATGAAGAATTACATTGTATAATTAGATAAGTAAAAATGTGCAATAAAAATTCTGAAAAACCGTGAAGTGTGAGCCATTTGCTGCTTTTACCAGATGCCTGAAGTTCAGGTAGTCCAATACCTACAATGAATTCGAAACAGAATCAGTGGTTCAGTGTGTCTTTGATCAGAAGTATTTGTTCTTCTGTGGATGAAAAATGGCATCCAGTATGCAGTAAATATAAAGAGTTTTGCATCTTGGTCGGTTTTCTTGAGGATCAGTTATAATTATTCCTTGCAAACAAGAGTTTGCCCATACCTTCATGTAAGTCTGCCTTGTCTAAGTCTGGAACCGAGTTTTGAGGAGTAGAGAAGCAATTGAAGTGATGTTACTTGTCTGAACTGAGCAAGTTGTCAAAATCTATCCAGACCTGTTGTTCTGTGACAGATAGTTCTTCCTTGTTCACTGTCTCACACCTAATTTGTTTCAGAGGACTTTATTGCATTTTGCAATATATAAATAGAAACATTTTGTGATACAGTTGATTTAAAAATAGGACTGTCCAGGAAGAAAGGCAGAGCAGATGAATGATCTGCTGCTGTAGGATGAAATTACTGGAAATGTTGGATTTATTAAAAATTCACTTCCCTCACTAGCTCTCCCAGTATTTTCAGAGTGAGCTTTAGCCTGCACAGTACCAAGTGTCTTTCTTTCTGATTGTCTGTCAGTATTTCTTATGAGAGAAAGTAGCGGCTTTCTCATTAGTCCTTTGGGAGTAATTTTAGATATTCAAAGGCTGAAACTGGAGTTGTAGGAGTTCCTGTCCTCTTTGGTGTTTTGTGGAGGTCGGTGGGAATGCTTATAGTGACCTGAATGTTTACCATGGTTGCTGCTCTCCAGCTCTCCCTGTTCCTTTGCCATCAAGGGGACATCTCTGACATCCTTAACCAACCTTTATTCTCTGAGGGGGTGGATCACACATCGTAAGTAGTGTGTCTGTAAAAACAAATTGAAAGAAAATAAAAGCTGCTCCCTTTTGTTATGCTTTTGCAGATGAAGGTGATGTTTCTTCTGAGGCAATTTTTTTTTAGGGTACATCCTAAAACAGGGCTGGCCAATTTATCTTATTGTTCTGACTTTTTCCATCTTTTTCTTTCTTTGAAGCACTGTTACAAGAGGCAAGTAAAAGAGCATTGAAAAACCTCTGGCATAATCTGTTTGATGGAAAACAGTCTAATGCAGAATGAGAGAAGATGCCTGAAGAAATAAACGGAGTTCCTGTGCATTATGTAGCACACACTGTTAGCAGTACTAGGTGGGCAAATAACTTGGAGTTTCTATGCAGGTTTCCCCACAATATTTTTGTTATTCACTTTGGGGGGTCAGAACTGAGGTGCTCTTGAGCAGCTTTTATTGACTTTGCATCCCATTGTACAGATGAAATACCTTAAAAATGAGCTTGTTAATTTTGCAATACTGCTGTCAAAAGATTTTGACATTTCTAAAGGTGCCACTCAATAGGATATAAATAAAATATTGTGATAACTAACTTTATTCCTTAGCTTCCCCTTACTAATGTTAGCTTTTATTGAGAAAACTGATTTTAATTTACAAACTGCAAGCAAAGCTCTGAACCTGGAAAAAACAACAGATGTCTTAAATCCCAGTGATCTGTCCTCTGTTAAAAATTGTCGTAAATTCTACTGTATTAAAGAAAAAAAAGAAACCATGCTGCAGATAGCCTTCCCATCCTTTACGGTTGTCTGTAGTGACTCTTCAGGTGCTTCAAGACATGCAGAAATGGGGCATGAATTGGGACGTTGTCAGGAAACAGCAAATAGCGCTGTCTCTTGTTGTAGTTTTAAGCATGTAAGAATATGTAAAGAAGAACAAGTTTCTTGGTGCTGAGTTTATTTGCCTCCTACTTGATGACTTGTCTTATCCTTTCCCTTTCAATATTAGTTTTGATTTCCTACGGTTACTGAATCCTCTGTCTTAGTTCTCACCTCTCACGTGGGCTCTGCTTTTATATTTACAGGTTATGCAGCACTTTCCCATTAATGCTCTATATGAAAATGAGGTGTTTTCTTGTGTATCCAATAGAAAAGCAGATGATCCTTATAGTCTGTAAAAAAAGGAAGTCAGCCTATTTACCTAAAACTGGTGTATCAAGAAGTTTTATTGCGGTTTTTCATTGTTAGTGTTTTTCTGAGCTGCCATTCAGTGGATAAGAGGACAAGGAATTACTGGGGAGGGTAGGTTGTGGTTTGTGTTTAGTGCCTATGAGCTGCATTCTAACAGCTCTGAGATATATCACCGGCCTGCCATAACAAGATGTGCATAAAAAAGTAAAAATAAAGTGTTCATCTTTATTTTCCCTGCTGTTTGGTCTCTGCCTCCACAACTGCCTAGTGCTTCATCCCAAACCGTATTGACTGTCTTATGGTCTGCTTGCTTTACAAACTTTGAGACTTTAGCCATGAAGTACAATCCCACAGGTCTTCTGGGGAGCAACACGTTCCAACAAGGAAATAGAAAAACCTTTCCCATTTTTTTCCCAGTAATTCCCAGTAGTAGCACAAAAAACAGTGTGAAAGATTGTTTTCTGGGTAGAGAAAAATTCCTTCAAATGCTGCATCTGAACTATGACCTTTAGAGGATTTTTTGGGGAATGGAAGGGATTGTAACGTAGTTTAAAGCTATATAAAAAAGAACGTTTTTATGTATTCAGAGCCTAATTTAAGGTAACTGGGGAAGTATATTTGATGTCTCCAAGACCAAATTCTCTGTATGCAATACAGTTAAAACTATGGCTCGAATCTTTGTTATGTCACTAGAGGAAACATCTGAAGATAACTCCTTGCATAGATACATGTGGACACAAACAAAAGCAAAAGGCATCTTTTGATTTTTGTCATCTTCTGGCTTTATTTTGACTAGCAGTGGAGGGTAACCATAGCAGATAAAGTGATCTTAGTTTCTTTTCCACCACAAAGAAGGGAGAGAGGAATAAAAAATTAACAGAAATGAAGGAAAGGGAAAAAGAAAAGCCAGCACAAATATTGATTTATTTTTTTTAATAGCTTGACTTGGGTAAAGAAAATACTTTTCCATTAACAAACATCATAGTGTAGTCCTTAGATTAGTTTAAACAGTTGCATCATTTTAAGTTGATTAAGACAGAGCAGAGCAAAGCAGCATCTACCAGAGTGCCCTTCTACTGAGTGCCCTGTTAGGATGCTAAGGTTTTTAGTAAGCCAAGGTTGCATATTTTCAATTCAATGTTCCCTTTGGGTTAAGTCCTCCTTTGTGTGGCTAAAAGGAAGAATTCTAAGTTAGAATTCTGTTTAAGTGGAGTTAAGTCAGAATTTCTGAGGGAGAGAACCAAAGGGGAGGCTGCTGGATGTGCAAAATGGTGTACACTTCTGGGCCAGCACTGACTCTGTGGTGTCATGATGGCAGCATGAAGAGCACAGGGGCTAACCCTGAGGAAGTGGAGGTGCCATGCACTAAAACGGACAGCAATGTCCCCGTGTTGTGAGAAGAGGAAACAGACATTTCTCTTAATTTATTAAAAGTATTTCAAAAGGGTCTTTCTAGCTAATCAGATTTCTGGACGAGAGAGTAAGAATCCTTTCTTAGGAGAAGGTTGTACGGAAACTGTGAAATTAATGCCTTCATTTTGTTGTTTAAATTACAAAAAGCCACAGCTTTGAAATATGTCACAATCCCCCCAAAAGTAAATTGAGTGTAATATATGCTTCATCTTTGTTAAAGCAGGAGCTTCATCATGAAATCTTCTCATTGAGAAAATCAAAATAAGAAAAACAACGGAAAAAGAAAAGAAATTTGAAATGTTCTATAAATGCAGCTGCATCTGTTCTGAAGCTACAACCAATATTTATATGCATATTTAATACACACACAGTGTAAGTAAAGCAGAAATTTGAAGTGGTCTGGGAGTTTAAATGCACATTGATGTTTCCCAAGTCTTACACATTTTTGTTCAGTTTCATCTCATTTGTGATGGTGGTAAAGTATTAAATTTTTTTTCAAAATTTTATGTATTTTAAAAATCCTATTACTTTAATGTTATACCATTTAAATCCCATTTTAAAATTGTTTTCATGTGGGAAAATTTAGTATGCCCTTCTGTGTGGTCTAATTTTCATTTGTAATCGCTTTGTATCAATACTGCCTCCAGCACAAAGTAATGTGAGACCCACACTAATTTGTTTTGAAAAATTTCAGACCTTGGGGTAGAAAGTGAGAGAATAAGTTTGTGGTGGGTAAAAGCACTGAGAATTGCAACATGGGCACCAGGTATACGCATTTAGTCTGTGGTAGAGTTTGAAGCTTATCTAAGACAAAGTATGATTATCTCACAGATTTATCTGCGGTGCAGTCTCTCTGCTTTGTTGCATTGTTTCAAGTTCTTTTACCTTTGAAAGATGATGAGAACTTTGGAATATAGCAACTGTTCCAGCAGTATCATTTGTATTTCTGAAAGGAGTACCGGTCTTAAAAATCAGAATTTCCATATCAAGTTTTGGTGTGCCTTTGTTGTTTCTTCTCCTTGTTTGTACTATTTATTTCCTGCAGTCGTTCTAGGAAAATTTTAGTGGCTTGCTCTGATGCAGATGTTCTAAATAAATACCTTTTTCTTCTATAATTTCAAATGATCAGAGACAATGGAATAATACAAATCCTTGCAGACAGAACATGCATCCCAC
The DNA here is from genome assembly GCA_013398175.1 of Climacteris rufus. Lineage (NCBI taxonomy): Eukaryota > Metazoa > Chordata > Aves > Passeriformes > Climacteridae > Climacteris > Climacteris rufus. The sequence goes on from VZRZ01007316.1 coordinate 433,456, forward strand.
TATCCTGTCCTAGAGAGCAAAATCTTCTGTTTTGAAACTTAAGTTCTTGGATACTCCTAAAGGCATTTCTAATAGGAGTTTCCTGTTAACTGGTGAGTTTACTGCAGTTAGTTCTCTATGTATTACTGATTCATAATGTTAAGTTGTGAATTAACATCCAAATTGTAAGTGTTGTTCAGTGAATTGTCAAAGATAATGAGACCCAATGCCCGATACTGAAGTTAACATTGCATTTTCATAAACGTTCCTCAGGACAATGTGCCTGTGCCTCTGCATAGTTTTCTGCATAAGTTCTCCCAAAGCTAGAGTGCCAAAACTCCAGATCAACCCCAGCACCAGCTACCAAAGTCTGTTGCTCTCTTTTATGTTAATGGTTTTTTTAATTTGAAGTTGGGATCTCAGACTTGAAATACAGGAGCAAAATCAGATCCAGGTGTTCTTTGTCTCCTAGTGCCTGAGGTGAATGAAGAATCATGTACTTCATGCTCTACTTAGTGTGAATGTAATATGTTAATTGAAAATAAGTATAATTTCTGTGGACTGGAGATACTGGAGGAGTGCTAGGAGAGCTGTGAAAGGAAGTTCACTGTGGGCACTGTGCAGGACAAATCTGGGATCTGTTGCCTGTTTTGTCATTAAAGCGTAATGCACAGCAGAGCATAGAAGGCATTTGCTTTTAACAATAAGTTATGGTGATCTAGGCGTTGTAATCAAAGTATTGACAGGGATCCTACTTGTGTATTAAAACTCTTTGTCCTTAATCCTGTTAGTACTGAACACAAGAAAAGAAATCTGCTGAGAAGATTGGAAATTATAGTGTATGTCCTCCTTGGGATGGTGCCTGGGACTGAAGTGTTTACCTTTGTCTGTTTGCTTAGCCTGAGGCATTTGTGATTGCTGCAACACGGGAGCAGCCAGGGAGATGGGAGTTTGCATGCATGCTGGGTGGCAAAGGAAGGGATAGGCTGCTAGAAGAATGCCAACGCATTGCAGGCTTTAATTGCTGATGGGGAAAACATTTGGCCCTGGGTAAGAATATTTCGAACAAGTCTTGGAATATATCTGTATCACAACAACCATATTCATGCTATCTCTACAGTCACCTAAAAGAAACCCCAACCCTAAACCCCACAGCACTCAACTTCATGCTGAAGAGAGAGTAGAAGAGCTAAGAATCTTGCTGGGGAAGCAGGGAGCATCTATCAGCTTGCAATTTATGGTAGCAGATGGACTGTACTGTGTGTGTTCTGGCTCTGGTGATGGATATCTTAAGTTTTGTCTTTCTCTCATGCATACTGAGGTGGAATAAGGGAAAGCATCCATCACTGAAGGAGAACAATCAAAGCCAGAAAAAAAAATTGACACAGAATATGAAAGCACCATGGACTAAGAAACTGTTGTTACAACTATCTCTTAAATTATTTCAATATATTTGGGCTGGGAACCTAAACTGTATAAAACTTGTTGATGTATTGTACCAACCAATGCACATCCTCCCCACCTTTCCCCTCTCAGTATTGTTTAAGAACTCACTCCCAATTTGGAAAAGCAGATTACAAGTAAAATTTTTCCCTGATACATAAGAAAATTTATAGACTTATCTAGTATTTAATATGATCTCTGTCTTTAAAATGGAGTGGATATGATTTCTTTAAATCATTTTGGAACACTTAGACTAACAAAGTGGATAAGCCAGCTTTTGGAATAAACCAACATGTGTAAAAACTGGCAGAGTTTTCAAACACTGTACATTATAATGGCATTTTGTTGGGGTATTATTACTTCAGCTGCACAATTATGGGAGCCTGCTGCATATTAGCAGACACTTTTCCAATAACCTTAGGCTATATGCACTGAGTTGGATTTTCCTCTTCAGACTATCATCTTGGATTCTCCCAGACTACATATCACTGTTTTGTTGGTTTTTTTCTCCGTAGCAGTGCATGCTGTAGGCAATAGTGAGTGTAATACTTTCTGCATTGTTAGGCAATGAGCATTATCAGCAGCTGCAATATTCAGGATTAGTCTTTTTGTTATTATTTGGCATCTGCAGTACCTACATGAATCTGTTCAGTCCTGTTTCTCTCAAAGGCAGCTGGGCTCTCTGACTGAGAGAACACAACCATAAAGGTTTCCTGAAATTGTCTCTATCCTCAGGAGTTCACTCTTAATTGGAACTGCAGTTTCTACAATGCAGTCACTGAGATATATAAAAATTTGCATTTTATTTTAAGAAAATGGGTTACATTAAAAGATGTCTTTACATTTTATAATGGTGAAATGGGGACAGATCAAGGTTCTCAAAGCTATGTCACAAATCAGTTCCCCAGTGAGAGTTATCCAGGTCTCATAACCCCAAACTTCATCCTTGGTCCACTAGCAAGCAGATGTCTCTGAATTAATTATGCTACAGAAAATGTATCAGCTGGTATCCTGAAGTACAGAAAATGTATTTCAGAATTGTAAATAAAAGTCAGGACTTTCCTGGGGGTTGTGGACTTTTTTTTTCTCTAGGAGGTGTCTATCATCTGAGCTTCATTTGAATTTTTTAGAACTAAAATGAAAAGGTCCACTGGCTTTTGCAAAAGGTCAGAGAAAACAATATTTTTATGGTTACATATTTAAAGATGCATTTGCTAAGGATTTATCTTATGTGATACCCATAGTTTTGGTCTTACCTTTCTTTGCTCACTTGCCTTCTTTGGAAAATAAAGGAGCCATGTACTGATTAATGAAAGAAAGGAAGCTGCTGTTTCATGCAGACTAAATGCAAGATTACAGGGTTGTGTTTTGCCTGTTTTTCCTAAATTGTCATAGATATTGAAGACCTTGCATGGTCATAAATGAAATTTAAGGTTTACTTGTTAACATCAGTTACCGATCTGTCTCTTAAATTAGAGGACTCTTAAATTAGTTAGGACTAAATTACCAAGCAGAATTCCAGAAGAGGAATAACATTTTATTCCATGAGCAGTTGTGCTCTTATCAGGGTAAGCGGAGTAATGTTGGGACTACTTTTCTTACAGATGAAAATGGTAGAAGAGGTAGAAGCAGTACATTTTGTGGAAGAAGGAGATTTCTAAAGACCATGGCATGGTATCCTTCTGCAATATTAAAACACACACAAAACCGAATCAAAACAAACAAAAAAACCCAAACCAATTACAGTACATCTTAAGGAAATATTGAGTTTCATCTTAAGGACACCCAGCAACAAATGCTAGCAACATTTATTTTTATCTAAGTCTTGTAGAGACACACAGAGAAATGTCTTGTGTACAGTATGCTGCAATGTTCAATAATTCTTTTCTTTGACTTACATTATGAAGTTGATTTTTCTGGTCATGACACTCTTGGTCTTTTGTGTCCCCAGTACTAACACCATTTGGCTGAAAGGTGATAAAAGGTGTTATTCTTGTCAGTATTCTGGAACTGGGAAAGTCTTCCTGGATCATCAAAGCAGAGAAATTCAGGTTCAGAAAACCATGTAAAAGTTTGGAGACATGTAGGCAGCAAGTACCAGCGGCAACAGAGCACTTGAAATGTAGACTTCAGTCAAAGACCAGAAAAGCATGAGGATAAATGGTGTCACTCTCAAGAATAAATACTTTCAGAAATTTTGCTGTCAAACTCAAGGAGATCAGAGTTGTATCAGAATTGATTTATTTTAAATAAAATTACTCAGTTGTGTAATTTGCAGAAAGTTGGATAAAGGCCATGTTTTCCCTGCTCTTTGATGTCTTCATGAAAAACATGACTTCAGTGGGAGCAAGACCACAATTTCTCCTTTATTACTCTTTTTCTCCGGCTCTACCATTTTAAACTACTGTTTGTTCTGTCAGCAGTCTTAATAATGTATTATACTTTAAAAATGACTATTTTGGGAATCATGGTGGGGTTTCTTTTTTGCAAGAACTAAGTGCTGCTCTTGGACTATAAATCTGTGGTAGTTAGTTAAAAGGCTAAATGTACATTAACATGTCCTGTCACTTTGACCTAGATGGAGTAAAAGGAAGTAGCAGGGCAAGTTCAGTGGCTTTAAATGAGTTATTATTAGTCAAATCCCTGCTAACCCAAATAAATGTTATGTCATTCTGTTTTATAATTTTCAGCCAGAGAACTCTGGCTGACTGGCGACTTCACATATTCTGGTCTGTTCTTTCCTTTTAGCAATATGTTTCCTGTCCTGGCACTCCAGTCTCTACATCTCTTCTTGTTTTGGCCTGGTGGAGACTAAAATGATACTGTGAATAGAATTAAAGCTGTGGGTAATGCATGAATATAGTTTTCTTTGTGAATGCCTTCCCTTTCAGTAAAATTGGAAAAAAGGTAATTTGGTAGTATTGGTAGCAGTATGCAAGGAGTCTGCTTTATGGGACTCTTCTTTTTCTTCTTTTCTCCAAAGATGATCTTCATCTGGGTTGTGAGCATATTGTGTTCTGATTATGTTGGATTTACCGTTCCTGTGGCATAAATCTGACAAACTCAGGATGAGTCACATCTGTTGCTTATGTGATTTGCACACAGCAGCATGTGTATGCAGATGTCCACAGTTGTTCATGCCTGGGAGCCTGTGCTCAGCAAGGCAAGAACAATGCTGGAACTTAAGAGAGTCCTGGTACTACTCCTGTTTTGTCTGGATGTAATTTCTGAGTTGAAAACCTGGAAGTTTCCCAGCCCTGCACATGAAACAGGAGTGGGTGTAACGATGTGTACATTGAGTTTCTGCTCTCCAGTATGTGTCTGCAAGTGTCTATCTGTTTGGGATGCGTTTGTGTCTGCTGGTCCTGTGGTCTCAAGCAGTGATGTTAGGGACATGTTCAAGGATGTGATTGATTTTTCATTTTTTGTGCCTTTTCCCCCTAAAATTTCCTACTTTTATCTTGGTTTTACTCTGCCCAATATTGTGATTTGGAAAGCATAAAAACAAAATGCAGCTTTATAAGGCGATATTCATATTTCTTTCATGTTCCTTATGCCTAGATTCTGTTTAATATTTGCTATCTTTACACGTGCGTTCTTTACTCAAGCTGGATTTAATGAGATCTTTTTCCTTATGCAAGGACCTCTTCAACATGAAAAAAGATAAGAAGTAATATTAGCTACTGTATATCATAAGGAGAAATGTGAATATTTGTAGAAGGAACACAAGGTTGTGGATAACAGTTGTAACCATTCATCTGTGCTTCATTCCTGAAAGTAGGATGCATTTGCATAATGCAGTTATGTTTTGGAGGAGGAAGGAGAATGTTTATATCTTTTTATTCTTACTTTTATTTTCCTCTCCTCTGTTTTGATACACTTCCAGTTTTGACAGGATTTTCTCTCTTGCCAGATATCAGTAAAAGCAAATAATGCATTCAGTAGTATTTTAAGCAGTAAACATAAAAGTAAACATAAACATAAAGTTTACTTATATTTGTTCAGTTTTCCTGTGCATGGTGAGAACACTGAAGTGGGGAAAAGCCCCATCTATGTGCTGTTCTTGACACTTCTACTTTAGCCCCACCAACATCAGCAGAAGTCACTTGCAGCAGCTTCCCTAACTCAGGTTGTAAATTTTGTGGAGCAAAAGCCAGGGTTGCCTGGTGAAGTGATGTGGAGTGGACATGTTCTTATCTTATTTTGTCTTGTGAGATGAGCCGTGGTTGCCATTAGGTGTTGTATGTAAATCCTGGGAGCCTGGGCAAGCTCCCAGCAGACTGGGTGAGGTGAGGTTTCTGCTGTGGCACACTGCCTGAGCAGTGCCGTGCAGCTACAACAGAGGTGGGGAAGTCTCAGCGTGCAGACGAGCCACAGTGTCTAGACATGCTGTGATTTCTTTACTCAATTCAGTGTGTAGCCAAATATCTTTTCAAGTACAGTAGACAGATACGAGCACGGTGCCCGCACCCATATAACAGTGAAGGGTTGTAACTGCCTGTGTGCTCTCCTTGGTGCCCCCACCAGATCTAATCTCACTGCTTGGTCATATCAGTGACTTTAGCACCATATTCTGTCAGGAGCAGGAAACAGCTCTATCTATGTGTTTAGATTTAAATCTAGTGAAGATTTCTGGTAACCTTCCACTAGTATACACCAATGGATATTTTTATCCATTTGCAGAAGACCACTCTTGCTGTCCCACTGCCCCATTCTTTTAAATTAGTAACAAATTAAATAGCAAATAAAATACACCATGACCAAATTCCCCTCTTGTGTGCCTGTGTTTGTCATAGAGAGTAGGGGCAAACAGATGTTTGGAAAGTAAATTTCTCTGTTGTTTTTCTTGATAATTTTCATGAAAGTTTTTACATTAGACTGAAATTGACTCTCAGTTTCAGGAGCCATTTTGAAAGGAAAACGTAGGAGACAGAAGCATGAAGAAAAGCCACTCTAACTCTAGTTGCTTTAGAAACTAAACCACAGCAAAAGAAAACTAAAACATGGTTGTATACATCCCAGTAAAATAATGGGTTTTTTGCAGTTAGACTTCTCATTTTGTGGCCTTATTTACAATTTCTGTAAGACTGGTTTGGTGTGGGCTGAGTAGTCTGAGTTAGCCTAATTTTAGCTTAATTAAGTGAATACTCAGGCTGGTTTCTGGTGTTACCCTACTGACAGCATGTACTGTATTGTGCTTGATATGAGTGCCACCACAGTCATAAGAGCAGCCGGCTTGACATATGAAGTGTAAGGTAAATAAGATGACGACTGTAGAAATCGAAGCTTTATGAACTGGTTTCTGCATATGTGCATTTTTTCCCCTAAATCATTAAGATGGGTTCTTACTCTGTTTTCCTGTTTTGTTTAGGTAGTTATTAAGATTAGAATAAAAGTGAACTTGCTAAAGCTTTTATTTTGATCAAATAAAATCTGATGTTTATGTAGAAACAAGAATTGTGAAGTGACAGTGGGCAGGTTGATTTGCATATAGAAAGCACTGGTACTGTTAGGTTTGTTTAGGAAGACTGAGGTATAGAGCCTTCTTTCTAATATTTCAAAGTCTAATAATTCAGCTGCTCATTCTGGTGTAGTGAGTGCATACATAAATCACTGGCACATTGCATCTTGGAGATGGGTTGCTTGTAGTTGTCTGTAGAACTTGCCGCATAGTAACAGTTATAATTAATAACTTGACAGACTGAATGTCTCAGAGTAGTTTGTCATCAAGAGGCACCAGTGACGGGTAGTTTGAGTGCTGAGATGTTTGAGTAGTCTCTGGTACATTGTAGTATAAAAAGCAGAATTTGGTCCTCTTCCAAGTTTTAAATTTGTCCTTGCCTTTCTGAAAATTGGGAGGCAAATAAAAGGTGATGCAATGTCTTCTTTAAAATATAAGCTTCTCCTGACACCTTGGACTATGAAATTGAAAGTGACTTTCTGTCCGTTAGCTTCGATTGATCCTTATGCCATGGAGAACACCATCTAAATTTGCTTTTGGCAACTTCTACGGCAGAATTTGACATCACTGAATTTCATGGAGAGGTGTGTATATGAGCACATAGGATATAAATTCTTAATTTAGGAGAAAACATGTAAATTATAATTTGAAGTATGTGATGATAGGGAGAATGGGATTCTTGAGAAGTTTTGATGTAGTGAACATAAATCTGAATCTTTGTTGTCTAACATGGAGAGTTCTTGTTCCTGTGATGTTTCCAAACATTTTTATGCTTATGCATTTGGCAGATTTCCTGAGACTTTCATAGGTCATGAAAACACTGGAAAAAAATCACAAACACTTTCAGTCATCTAGTACAGTCTTTTCATATAAGTGAGTAAGCAGAGTGGAACAATGACTCCTTTTTTGCCTCATGTCTCTGTTTAGGTTCGAGGGTGAGCTATTGATTGCCAGTGTATTTGTTCTGTTCTGTAGACATTCTCAATCTAGGAAATGAATGCTTAAATTGGATGGACTATTACTGTACTTGTGAAGTACCTTTCTCTTGAGGTGTTGAGAGCAGGAAACTGCTATGTGATACCTGTCTTGCTGTTTTTAGTAGACATAGCACTTGATTGATTAGCAGTACCTTTTTTGTTTCAATAAAGAAAAAAGCACGATAATTTTTTGAATATGTATATTGTCTTTGTCATTCCTACAAGACGGGTTAATGTCTTGAAATGTGCTTAATGGTGCATCCCTTTCTTGAAAATTCCTTTTGTTTTTGTTTTGAGATATTAGACAGTAACTGTGTGTTTTTTCTTGAACTTTGTTTTATGGGATAAAGATAAACGAATACTAAAGTTTTATCTGTCTGAATTTTGTAACAAATTTCAGTCAATGTATTAGGCATGTTTAATTTTAGTGGTGTTAAGAAACCAAGGCAGAATTTTACAGTAAGGATTTTTCTCAAATTCATATTTCATGGCTTTTGGTAACTCTGCAACAAGTATTCCTCTTCTGAGTCTCATTCCAAGCTGCCAGGCATTTTAAAGAATTTTTTTTTTCTCTATCTCTTTCTTTGGTTCTTATTCATACTGTGTAGTTAAAGTGACTTACTTTTCTAATTTATTGACAGAGACATGTTTTATGTCTGCAATAAATGTTTGATAATTTCTGATGAGCTATCTTCTCAATACCTATTATCTCTCTTTTGTATTTCCTTAACTCCTAGGAGCCTACAAGGTAGACCCAGGACTCCACTTTTCCTAGTCTCTGCACAAGTGCTGAACAGAGGCAGTTGATGATTCCAGAGGGATGGTGACTAAAAGGTAGGTAAGAGACTGTATTTTGTTCAGTGGGTAGATGGTGATGTCATGGAGAGATTGTAAGACAATGCCTGGAAAAAGACTTTTGAGATGACTTTGTAGACCAGTACAGTTGTTCTGTTTTTCTCTTTTTCCTAAATTAAGGAAATTCAACAAATGGAAGTGGAAGGAATGAAAGAAAAAGAACCTGCAATTCTCTTCTCTTATTACCTCTCTTAAATTATGCTCAACTTCCAAAAGGGAAACTATATAAAAATGGGGATGTTTGTTTAAAGTAACACTGAAAGGGTAACTGTAAGAGAAACGTGTTTGTATGTGACTATTTCAGGATGCTCTTTTGGAGGCTCCACACAAATGCTTACCATCAGTCTAAAAATGCCTTAGGAAAAGGCAGCCTGTATAGCTAAATGACAGAGTAGAGGAGACTATTAAAAGCAAGAGGACATCTTAAAAGAAGAAGCTGTGTCTGTGTTCAAAGAAGGACATAAGACCAAAATGTTCCCGTATCAGGCTAAACAGAAAGTTAATAAATGCTTTTTTCAACCACACCAAGAGCAGGAAGCCAGCTGGAGAGTCTGTGTGGCCTGTGTATAATGATATTATGAAATTAATGATCTGAGATAAAGCAATGGCAGAAAATGGAGTAATTCTTGTGTGTATGCACTCACCACTGAAAAGCATGGGGTGGTTCCTGTTTTGGAACTCTTCTTTTTATGGGAGGCTTATGAGATTGCCTTTCTCAGCTGGAAGCATTTGTAGGTGAGATTGTGGAAAAAATTGCATGTTCTTAATTTAATGGGTCCAGATGTAGTTTACACAGGTTTTTTAGGAATGGTAGAGTGACAGACCATCCACAGACTGTGGCAGGCAGCCTCTTGCTTTGAAGTGTCTCAGCAGTTGAGTACTTGAAGATGTCTAATTTGATGCCATATTTCAGAAAGCATTCATGTGGAACCCAGGGAGTCTAAAAACCAATAGGACCTCTTCTTTAAACTGAGTGGATTAATTTAAAAATTAGATTAGTTTTAGAAGGACATTGAGTGTTACAGTAGAGATACTGAGAAAGAATTGATTTCTGTGAATAAAAGCCTGATTAGGAGGATATTCAAGAACTGGTGAACTGGTTAGTATTAGCCTTCAACTACTTGAAGGGTGCTTCCAAAGATGATGGAGCCAATGTTCCTAGTTGTGGCAAACCATATAACGGGATGTTAACATATGCAGATTGCAAATTGAAATGTTCTGGGTGGGCATTGTAGGAAAAACATTTTCCCTAGGAATATAATGCAGCACTGAATAAAGTTACCTGTGGTGCAGTGGGATGCCACCTCTCCCAGTGGGGGCTTTCAAGTCTTATTTGGACAGTGCTACCTCTGACCTGACGTACTGTGGTTTTTAATGGCTAATCAGACTGGATGACTTCCAGAGATCGTATCTAGCCAGCATTTTCGTGATTTGAAGTACTGCTAAAATGCTGTGGTCTTTTGAAGGAGACAACTGGCATGCACATGAAAAACATCGTTGGATGTGTTTTGTACTACTTCAATGTTGAAAAGGCGTTTCATATTCAAAGCTCTCTTGAAAATTTTTTAAAAGAACTAAACAGGCACAGGTTAAGGAGGAGGACTACCAGATGTGTAAATAATAGGTTAAATGATGAGGAATAAAACAACTTTAGGAGAAAAGTGTGTTGGAAATCACCAGTAGATTTCCATAGGTGTCTCTGTGAGTGCCCAGGAATATTTTCATATTCATAAGTTACTTGAGGCAGAAGTGTGGTGACAAGATTTGTTTCTGAAACTAAGTTATTCAGGAGAAAAGAAGGTAAACAAAAAGGGGGCAGACTGAAAAACTGCAAAAGAATCTTATAAAACCAAGTGGCCATTAAAATGATGGAAGAAATTCAGGATCAGTAATGTTAAAATATTTTGAGTTAGCTTGAGGTCTTGGGACTAAAAGCAGCAATTTATTGAGAAAAACAGCTCTATACTTCAGTAGCAGTCAAAAGGCAAATTTACATCAGGAATTGCTTGGAAAGGAGAGAACTCAAAATATCATTAGATCACTCTCTAAATCTGTGATTGTTTGCATCTTAAATATGGTGTGCTGTTCTGGTCTCCTCATCTCAGAACAAGTGGAGTAAAACTGGAAAATTTTTGGAGAAGGGCAACAAGAATGAGGAAGAGCAGCAGGATACAGAAGACATCCATGGAGTAGCATCCATACAAGAACAACTAACTAGATGAGAGTTTCCAGACTGGAAAAGAGAGAGTGGCCAGATGCCAGTGCTAGATGTCTATAAAATTATAAGAGCTGTGAGACCTGCAGATGGGAAATGAATACTCAGTGCCACCTAATTTTGTATTAGAAGAGATATGAGGTGAAACAGGCATGGAACAGTTTTAAACCTAGGAAAAGAAGTGTTTTGCTTTGTTTGGTTTTTTTTTTTTTTTTTTTTTTTTGCATATTGTGTAAGTCACTTCTGAAATTCCTTGTCACAGCATGCTGTGTGTGCTGCATGGGTGTAAAGAGCTTCTGAACAAAGTTGGAAAAGGAGGTAGAAAAAAAGAGGAAGAAAAAAAACCAGGCGATAAACAAAGGTATTATCTCTGGGTAAAAAAGTGACTGAGCTGCAAAAAGTGGAAAGTATGTTGTGTTTGGGGGAGAGTGAAAGAGAATATTTGTATATAGCTGCTCTAAACATCTGCTCATAGCTGCTCTTGGAGACAGAGTAGTAAGTCAGGCTGGATGTTTTGTCGGAGCTAGTTTTGTCATTTCAGTTGGGCTAAACAGCCAGCCTAACCCACTGTGGTGATTCTTACATGCTATTTTATAAACAGTAAGGTTGCAGGGTGCAGTCCCAGAAGACAACTCTGCCCCTAACACTATTTAAAAAAAATGCTAAACTGTTATGTGATTTGAGGTCTCACACTGAGCTTGGAGACTTTTCCCTCATTGTAAGATAAATGCTTTTAATCTTATTTTGGCACTTGATAAATTACAATTAAACTTGTTTTAATATGTTCAAGCTGTTTCTTTGAGAATTCAAATCTTAGTCCAAAAATCTCAGTTTTCTACTTACTGTGTTCCCTGTACACACTGTAGTGCCTGTCAGGGAGCGAGTATTTACCAGAACACCTTTTCTCAATACATAAGTTCTAATGATACCCCTTTTGGTTTAGAGGCAGCAGACTTCGAGGGGAGAGATAAGCAAGATGAAGTGGCAAAGCCTAAAGCAAGTAGAAAAAGAATGACCAAAGACTGATAAATTTGGAGATGCTTTTGTGTTTGTGAATTAGTTTAAGAAGCAAAATATTAGAGTTATATTATGATGATCAAAGGAGAAAGGCTAAAAATGACAGGGTTTTGTGATGATAGCAGTTGAAATGGCCGAACAGATAAGATTACTGGAAGAGAGAGGGCCGTGGAGGAAGATTAGAGGAAAATAGGTAAATTGATCTGAAGGAACTGAATGAAAAGATGTAAGCAAGGTTGAGAAGCTACTGAATAAAGTTCTGAAGAATTAACAGAATTTTAGGAGCTTAGAGAGGAGCAGATACTGTGAATGAAAGAAACAATGTTTTTGGTTTTCCATCAGTGGTTTATGGACCTGAGATGGATGGATCCATGCAAGTATTAAAGAATATTCAAACTTCCTGTACCAGTATCTGTACTTGCTCTGGGAAGTTTTCCAAAGGGACTTGAAATCAAAAAGCTCAGGAGGGGAAAACCTATTTTCCATTAGAGGTTTGTTACTCTTGGTAAAAATGAATAAAACAGTAGCAAAAATGAGTCTCAAGAAGCTAAAATGTAGACTCTGAGAATTTCTAAGTAACAAGGCCAAAACTTGCAAAGACAAAAATGATATGAAAATTTCAAATAGTGATGTACAGTCCTGAGGAAAGTGTGTTTTTCTTGCAGGAAGAGGAAATACAAGGGCATGGTTTTAGATAAATAGATGGGAATTGCAGAATAAGAACAGTTACAAGGGAAAGAGGAAGGGGTATATAGCATGAGTCATTACGAATATAAGGTATTGCTTAGATCAGCCATTTCCCTACCCAACTAATTCTTTGAGCTCATCCATTTGTGAAGAAAAGTTCTTCCTGGATTTCTGACTCTTCTGGTGTCTTCCTTGGGGCCCTGTGTGTGCAGTGATGGAAGGTTTCCCTTTGTGCGGGACTTGTGGAATTTTAACAAATGAAACATAGCAATGAAAAGCTCATTAGTAGTAGTTGCTCTTTGTTAAAAGGAGCCTGCATTACTTCAAAGCAGCAATAGCAATTTCAGAGTCGAAGCAACTTCATTCTCTTTCAGAAACTCTGTCTGGTGTGTAACATAACTGCAGACCACTGAGCTGCAAACAGCTTTGTACTGAAGTGATGAATTGTGCTGTGCTTGAATCTGCATATGAGGTGAAGAAGGATCAGAGGGGGATGGATGAGGTCACTGTGTCTAATGGAAAGACTCTTTGTTTCTTGCTATAGAGAATGAGACTCTTCCCATTAAAGCCAGTTAAATCTCCAAGATTAATGGCATCTATAAAGCAGGCTTTTAACACCTGGTGTGAACCTAAATGGTCTTTGATTTATAATTTTTTTTTTAATGCTTAAAATTCTATTTAGAGGTAAGGTTCAGCTTCCTCTCCACTGGCACAGCTGCCCTCCTTTAGGTCAAGCTCCTTGCAATAGAGATGCTGCCTTTAAGTATTCCAGATATCTCTCATTTGCCTAAAGTCTTATGGGTTACTTTCTCTTTTTGTGATGATGGAAAATGCCAAAAGAATTTGTAGAAAAGGGCACTGTTTTGAGACCATTTGAGTTAATTCTGTTGATCCAAGTTTGGTGCATTTATATAATTTTTTTCCACATGACATAGATTTTTGTACTTGCAGGGTGTGCATTAAAATATGTATAATCTATTAGCTCTGGAAGCCCTTTTGGCAACACCATTGAAGCAGTTTCAATTATTTTTCACTCAGCTTCAGATTGCATCTTTATGAAATGTGCAATCCAGTGCTGGAAAACATGCAAGATTGACAGCCCTGGAAATTGAAATCCTTATTAATCCATGTACTACCTAGCACAACCTAGCTGGATCAGGCTCTCTATCTTGGCAGTACAACTCATAGTTAACCTGATGAGATGACCTCTGCTTCAGTTATTTATTGTTTACAGAGCACTGAAGGTTTGCAAAGATTTTTCACAATGAGAGCAATATGTTTCAATTTGTGTTTTCAACATCTTTGCATATGATATGTTTATTATAGTGTAAATATAAAAAAACAGAGCTATGAACTCTGCACTGATTTTCTTCTGTAAAAGAGATGTGTTTGTGTACAGTTACATTATAAGTTGTAGAAAGTGGTAGGGCTGTAGTGAGAGAAACAGATTGCATCCTGGTGACATTAGCAATATAGGATTTCTGCTAGATCACCCTACAACTGTACCATCAACATCATAATGAAAGTGGTTTGTGACAGAAGAACGAGTTGCCAGGTATGGAAGGCTGGGAGGAATTTGTTCCTGTACCCAAAGCGTGCACCGCAGAGAGAGTCCCATCCTCCTTCTGGGGTGAAGCATGCTGAGGTAGAGCATAGCAACCACGTCATGCTAGAAATTTGTTATTACTCTTTGGTGAGTGTTATTTGCATTTTAAGTCTGTCTTCTCGAGTTACGCATTTCCTAACACTGCCATAAATTGCCAATTTTTTACTTGTCCAGATGCACACAATATAAGCAAGTTTCTTTTTTGGTGTGGTTTTGGTGTTTTTTTTTTCTTTTTT
>VZRZ01007316.1:455360-490151 GCA_013398175.1 Climacteris rufus
TTTTTTTTTTTTTTTTTTTTTTTTTTTTTTTGGGAAACAGCCCTCTTAATGATTTTTTCAGCCTCCATCCCTTTTTCCTTCTGGGCTCCAGGACTTGGCACTAATGTTGTTGCCAGAACTGGGAATTGAAAGCCTACACATTGCCTTAGAATTCAGCTAATTTTTTTTTTGGTAGATGTGATGACAATCTTTTTCATATATTCCTTTCTCTAGCAATCTTCCTCTCAAATGTTTTGTATGAGTTTCAGGAGTTTGACCTTAACATAACAAGAAAAATTGCAGACAGAGGCACTGAGGTACATCATAGGGGTATTCATGTACTCCAGTTTTATGACTGTATGAATGCTGATACCCTCTTTCCTAATTTGTCTGTATGCTTAGTAGTAATACACAACAGTGTGGCCTTTTTTTGATAAAGAAGAAACAAAAGTTCTCCCTGTCTTCTTGTCACATAGAGCAGCAATGTTCTGTTCTTTTAATAAATTATAAAAAAGGTGCCACTAGCAATACAGTAGACAAACTAGGTATTTTTCATAAAATTGACATGACCAAAGATGAAATAATTATTACTATTTTAAAGTATGTGCAGTAGCAATGTGAGGTATCTTTCTTAGTACTGATAAGTCTGCTCTGATGAACCCATGTAATGTGTAGACTGTTTCATTAGTCAAATAAGGTTTTTCCAGATTCATGCTCGTGCACAAAGGTGCATATCATCTGGAGTAGTTACTTTGCACGAACAAATTTTTATCAAACCTTTCCTGTTGTGCAAACGCTGGAGCAAAGTGCCCAGGGAAAGTGGAATGAGTCTCCTGCAACAAATTACTTGAGCAGTGCCTGCATGAGTAGACACGTACCCAGAACCAGTCCTGAAATTGGCATCTTTTAACCATGCCAAACTCTGCTCTTTGTATACTTGTATTGACATAAGCTCACTTCATCTTTCAGCAAAAATGCAGGTTTAAACTGGCACTGACAGAATCACCAAAGGTAATTATTTGAAAGCATCTTCGTTGCCGAACAGCTGCAGTTAGTGTGGCAGCTTTCTTTTTTATACAGCAGCTTATTTTGATTGAACAAAGGAAAATGTAGTTTATAATTCAGAGGTAAATTGTACTTCCAACACGGTGTTTTAACTGATCTAGAAATATTGACATCCTGATTATATTACTTTGAATATCTGACTTCACTTCCTGGAGGGAATAGTCTCTAAATGAATGTGCATGGACCTAGTAGCAGCAGTTACCTGCCTTGCATGCTTAGCTGGTCACACTTTTTCTCTTTAACCATAGGTATCTTTTTTTGTCTTGGCTAAAACAGAAAATTTTAAATGGATTGGTTTTTTTCTTCATCAAATACTGTTGTTGGAGAAACCAAATGCTGCTTTGTAAAATGTAATACCTTTGCCTAATGGGTCTCATTCATCTTTGTGTTTCTTCTAGGCAAGCTGGATCAAAACAAAGGGAATGAGGAATAAAATAAGTGCACAAGACATTTTACATACGGGAATAAAATAATATCTTGAAATAAATTGCATCTTATAGTGCTGCTTGTTCTCTTTCTTTTTCGTTTTGCATCCTCAGATTGTTTTACAAATTTGTACAATGCAGTTTGTCAAAAGTGTGAATAAAGGTCTCTGCTAGAAAAACTATACAAATAACAGGTCAATGTGCAGTCTCCCCAGAAATTTAGCAATAGTTAAAAAGTTGTTCAGTGTCACTATTGGGATATGTTTTAAAGAGTTTTGACCTGAGCATTATTTTTATTGTTGAGAGAGATTTGCATATGGAAATTATACAGAAATCAAGGAAATCAGCCTAATGTTTTCATGTTCAGAGTTCTCTTGGCATTGTCTTTTCTTATGCTTCAGGCTAACTATCGCTTCATGGCACAAAAGCTGCACTTTCAGTAAGGAGAAGGGCTGATTTCAGGAAAGATTGCTTTACTTGCTTCAAGACTTCTGGCTTGTTGCAGTGTCTCGGGTCTGTGTAGGCTGCTTCCACAGGCTCACTCCTACAGCTGTTACCTTGGGCAGAGTTGGAACTTGTGCAGCGGTCCTTACTTGAGTGCAGAAGGGAGCAATCTAACCCTTGTATGTTCTGTGGAAAAAAATTTGCTTTTGAAGTCTTTTCTAAGGTGTCTGTTCATGCTGTGGGTGTATTTTGAAGGTGTGGGATTTTTTTTTGAGGAGGTTTAATTGTATTTTTTGAGGGGGTTTAATTGTATTTTTTGTGGGGGTTGGGGATGTGTGGGTTTTTTTGTTGTTGGGAGTATTTTGTTTGTTTGGTTTTACTTGTTTTGTTTTGTTTGGGGATTTAAAAAAATGTGGGTTTTTTTTTCCCCTTTACTCTAGCAGTGTATTAGGTGCAGTCTCTAGACTCTTTTCTCTTTGCATACATACAGTAGTGTAGTGAAGTGAGTAGTGACTTACAGAACTTGTGATAAGGTTTCCATCCACTGCCTTGATTTACTGCTCTCTTGTCAATTTGGGTCTCTGAACACTCTCCTCTGAGTTGCAAATAAGCTTCCCATTGCAGTTCCCAACAATGCACTTAATATATTTAAATTAATACGTCTAAAATCACTAATAAAATAGTGCAATACATTTAAACAGTTGGAGGTTGAGATAGAGAGAAACTTAAACTCTCACTGTTTTTCTCTGAGATATATTATCAGAAGTGCATTCACATCGTGCTTTGCTTCTCCTTCAAAGACTAACCTTGTCTTTGGATATTCTGATTGAAAGGAAGGAGTGTTTCCTGCCTCCATTTTTGCCATGTGAGATGCATGCAGTGAGAGGAACGGTTCAGCTAGTAAGAAAAATCTTCTTGGCCCTGAGATTCTTTCACAGGATCACTACACGTGTGTCAGAGACCACCTATGGGGTGTAAGTAGTTGGTCTTGAAGGAGCATGGCTGTTTGGATTTAGAGGTTGAGGAAAGGTGGTGTTGTGAAGGAATCCTTGTTTCTGCTACTGAGTTCTGTTCACAGGGGACAGCTGGCGGAAGTCCTCTTCATACCTGCAGGATACAAGACATCGGACCTTTTAACATTTACATCTTAGTCCTTACTAATACCACTAGTAGTCCCATGAAAATAAGTATCCATTTTGTGATGGAAACCACGGCATCCATGCACATGTAATAATTTAATATTTGGATTAAGAGAAATGGTCCTTTTCTTTCTTTCTGGAGAAACAGGATTGTCTTTTGTTGTGTCCTGAGTAGAGCTGTTTTCTTTTTTTTTTAAACTTGGCTGGGATAATGAAACCTGGTTACATAATGACCATGGTGCTTCATTTACAGCCAGGGAGACAGAGAAAGCTGGGCTTCCAGTACAAATGTTTCATTTTATTCCTGTTTAATTTCTTTCCTTTATATTCACACATCTATAAATATCTCTGAGATTTTAAAAATTAAAAGAAATGAAGTTTTTGGGTTTTCTTTGATATGAGAGTACCATATTCTTAGGTGTTGGAACACCTAACATGAATTTAGGCTACTATACTGTGTGCAAGAAAACAAGCTTTTGAGAGTCTGTGATGTCATATCAGACCTTCATTGTGACTCCTAAATACAAGTATGTAATCTTACAGAAACATGAATTAGAACTAGCTGTATAATAGCTAGCTGTATAATACTTACTGTATAATCTGTAAGTTAGGAATATCCATTAGGTACTCTGTAACCCACATAAACTGGTTGAATTTGTGTAAGAATAGTGCATAATGCATTTAAATATCAACTTTGCAGAAAATGGACTATCAAACATTGGATCAAGTGCTTTATGCACTACATACATTAGTACACAGAATTTCTATGAACAGATACTGCCTGCTGTGAGCCACAAGTAATTCATAGGGACAGGTTCATATCGGTACATGACGTCGTAAGATACTACTTAGGAAGGTAAGAATATGAATTTAACAGACTAGAAGCTCCCCCCCCTTTTTCTTTCCCAGTAACTTAAGCAAATTTAGCAGAGAATCTAAAATTGACTATTAAATGTACTGCTCAGATGTATTACGTCTTTGATCTATTTGTTTTAGTTTAAATTAATGATGGTTAGAAGTGTCCAGGTCTTAGCTGGAAGGCATCTAATGGCAGCAAAATAAGGTGGTAAGAGAAGAGCAATTTATCTTTTGAAGGCTGGTGCTACAGTAATGTTAGGGACCAATGTTTACCATCTGTTCTGCTTCCTGAACATAGCTTTTAAAACACACTGCTGTTATTGTGGAGTATCTTTTAATTAACAGCCCTCTGTTTTATGTGTTTAAGATGTTTAGTTTACACCAATAGAAAGTTTCCACCTTATTAAACAGCACACTACAATTCAGTGAGATGAAATTTATTAGATGTCAAAATTGCTGACTTTTTTTTTTCATGAATTGCTCAATTAATTAGCAGAGTGGCATTTCTGCCTTTATGGAGTTTTCTGAAATCTCCAGTCTTGCCCCACGAAAGGCAGCAATATCTCATAACTGTGTGCTGTCAAGAAGTGAGCTTGTGTGACTCTGTAAAGCTGCTAGTGGTAAAAGGGTTTTGGGTTGCACGATTAGGTTGTTACTTCTTGGAATGTTTTTAATGATAAAACTAAGGGAATTGAGTTGGATCTAAAATTGTATTTATGTCATATATATTTAGTTACTTATATAAGTGTCTGATTATTGGATGTTTCAAAAAATCAGGGTGTTGAAATTCAACTTTATTCTGGTTCTGAATGAAAACTATTGCATTGTTGGTTGGTGTCTAAATTTTACTAGAAAGGGGTCTTCAGTATTAGAGTCTGCATTTCATGGCTTTGTCATCAGCCTTGGCAAATGGATGGGGACTAAGCCAGTGTCAGGTCACTTCTGTAAAGCAAAAGTAGGTGTCAGAGCATTGAGGTGAATCTTGTCCTACCCCTTTCTGTGCTGTTTCATACAAACTCTACAGATAGGCAGAAATTACATGCTCTGGGGCTGTTGTCCTCTCAAAGCAGTCAGTCACATGAAGAAGCCATTCCTTTCCTAACTTGTACTTGCAAGAAGTCAAAGCAGAAAAAGAAGCAGTGGATCCAAGTGAATGGGGAAGATAGATTTAAATACATTTGCTCTGTCTAAGACGATAAAATAAAAAAATGTTGGAGAACATTATTTTCACTTCATGTTATAAAAATTAAGAAGGGTGGTGGTGGGGGGTAATGGATATCAGTTTTTTAATCCTGCTGGGCAATATGTCAATTTTCCTATATTGGGTAATTGATGATAATTACTTTTTTAAAAGTAATTAGAGGAGCAGCTGACAGCACACTTTTGAGTAGTCAAATACTACACAGGTAGACAGAAGTAATGTTGTTTTGTTATAAACATCAAGAATTGTCTTATTTTTCTGTGGTTTGCTTTTGTTCTTGAGTAAATTTCTTTGAATTCTCCAGGTGCTTTTCCCACATGAGTGCAAGAAGAGCAGACAGTTAAAAGAAGTAACTGCTGTGGAGGACAGCATGACCACCATGAAAGGAAACTGCCTCCTCACACTGCTCTTGGCAGGACTTGGGGTGTTAGGACTGGAGCCAACAACAACAGAAGATACCCACTGCCACAGAACTGAGCACCCAATTATTGTGTACAAAGGTAAGATGTATGCACAAAAAAACTTTTCCAGAATTAGGCTAAGGATTGTGTAATCACTTTGTGGAAACCTCTGCTTTTAATGTAGAATGGTATGGGGGAAAAAAAGGTACATCCAGTGCTGTTATATAAAAATCTGGACTGTATTATATGCAAATTTAATACAACTGGACTTTCAAAGTTTGTTCAGAATCTGTGGCTGAATGTATCATTTAAAAGTGGATGACTCATTTTCCTTTGTAATTAAAACTACCCTGTGCTGTTGCATGGAGTTACTCCTTTCGAAGGGCAGGATTCTACATGTGTACACTTGATTTCATGAAGTTGCTCTTGTCCCCTTCCTCCACCCCATCTAGGTCCCTCTGGGTGGTAGCCCAACCCTCAAGCTTATTAACTGCTTCTCTGAATTTTGTGTTCTCTGCAAACTGCATTCTGTTGCCTCCCCTTGGTTCTTGATTAAGGTGTTAAAGAGGACAGGTCCCAGAATCAAACTTTGTAATATTCCACTTGTTACTGGGCCAGGTGGAGTAAGGTGTATTAAATAATTACTCTCTGGGCTTGATCATCCAACTGACTTTTTACTCCTCTGGTTGCCACCTGAAGAGAGAGACTGTAACATCCTAACTCTCAGTGACACAGTGTTGGGATAAACAACATCCTCCACTCTTCCTTCATCATTAAAAGCAGTTATTTTATTATGGAAGGCAAGTGAGTTAGTCAAGAATGATTTACCTATGACTGTTCTCCATCACCTTTTTCTTGTCCATATATCCAGAGAAATGCAATCCAAGAGAACTGACTCCATAACTTTTCCTGCAACTTAAATGAGTTTGACTGGTGTTTAGTTCCCGTATTTGTTTTCCTGGAGTTACTGAGGACCTTCCTTCATCTCTGTGACTTCTCAGAGATGAAAAGTGACTGGTTGTCTTGGTGTCTGTGGATGCAGCTTGTCTGATCCCACAGATTTATATAGATTCAGATCTTGCAAGTCATCCCTGATTCAGGGCACATCTACTGTTTGTAGTTCTTGAACCCCTTCTTCTAAAAAACAGATGCCCTTGATACCATAGTGGTGTGTGTCCCTCAGCACCATCCATGTCTGCTGCCATCCAGATCACCTGCCCAAGTCAGCTGGTTTATATTTTCCCTGTTCAACCTTTGGAGCAGTAACCTCAACTACTGGAGCAGTAGAAGCTGCCCGTGTTGCCCTTGACATTCTGTGCAAGTCGTAATACTCACTGTACTTTGTTTAACCTGATGCAATCCCTGCATGCCCATGTGGTCTTTCTAAATATCTCCTTGTACTTACACCTGATGCACACAGACTTTTTGCATTAGAGCTGCACTGCAAGTTCCTTGCTTCACCAAGACAGTCTGTTCATACATGTGGTTGTCATCTTAAGTATTGGGGTGGAATGCTGAGGAACAGTTGGAACAAAGCGAGGAACACTTGGAAGATGTTTTCTGTAAAAACCTGAGGCATTTAATAACTTATCTGACATTTATTTATTTGAGTTGAAACTCTTCCATTAGTGTCACAATGTGGAATGAGTTCCAAATAGTTTGTAGCTATAAGGATGTAGGGATTAAGATGTATTATATTACATACTGCATTCCTCCTGTTTTTCTAAGAAAGCACATGTGTAAGTTTTTTGTTCCAATGAATTAGAATTTATTGAATTTTAATTGAAAAAAGATTTGTTTCCATTCTTTTCATAAACTTAGATAAATAATGTTGTGTTTTTTACAGAAAGTATTTTGTTCTGGCATTTTAATGGTTTAATAATAGTAATGGTACCAGCTGTCCTGTTCTTGAGTACACTGGAGAATGAACTCTATACCTCAGTACAGCAAAACATCAGTATATTGTGAAGAAGGGACCTTTATCACTCACTTATTGATGGTCTAAATAGTATGAGTTATTCTGATGAAATACCTGGTTTCCTTTACATTCATGTTGTGTGTATAATTTAGTTTAAAATGCTATTTTATCATAACATGCATACACAATGTTGTAAATTAATTAATGTAGCACAGTTAAAATTCTGGCACTTAGCTTTTTAATTTCACGAACTAAGAGATCACTGCATGTACTTTTTGGTTTTGTATACAACTGTAAAAGAAAATAATTGAGACTAATTACCAGTGCTACGTGCTAGAAGTTGATTAAAAATGTGTCATTTTAATATTCTAATTCAGCCAATATTTAGGAGGGTTTCTTGAATTTAGACTGATCCTGCCTTCTAGACTTTTCTTATTCTCTGTCATATTTAATTTCAAGTGATGTCCTTCCAGTTCTAAGTCACTATGTTAAGGTTTTTTGGGGACAGAGGCCTCCTCTGTCATCTCATTCCTGTTGCATCTTTTGATATAGCCAAAGATAGGGTCACAGAGTTTACGGCACGAAACCAATTCCTTTTTGCTGTAAATATATGTGGGAAATACAATGATATAAAAACATTTATTGTCAGATTTTCAGTATGAGATTTAGTAAGGTTTTCAATGCCAGACTCCCTCTTGACCCTTGTGGTAAAAATATCATTAATCGGTACATATCCATGACGCACCTTAGCTTTTATGAACTGACATCTGTTAAAAAATATTCTGGCAAGCTGTAGTTCATACTTAACACAATGATCTGTTGGAAGTCCTTAGTAAATATTAGAAAGTACATGTCAAAACATATTTGCAATGCAGTATACAGCATGTGATAGCTGGGTAACCTAGTTGGTGTGGGCACACAGCATTTGACTTGTAGTTGCAGGACTGCTCATTAAGGGAAAACAGAAGTTTTGAGACCCAAGGAAAAAATGCCTGAGAGGTTTGTCTTTGAACCTGTATGTTAGGAATGGATTACCTGGAGTATCAGAATATAAGAAGAGAGCTGTGTATGAGACACCACTCTCTGCAGGAATCCTGCAGAAGGATTCGGCGGGTTTTAAATGGCCATCTTACTGATACCTGTATTCCTCCTGTGACATTTACTGGCTTCATGAATGCTTATAGGAAAATGCCCTCTATAGCTATTGATGTTATTAGTGCTGCTAGACACTAATACAGAGTTGAGAAGTCAATTTGTGTCAGGTAAAATCCCTTTAATTTGAGTGCTGCATTAATGCCCTACTTTGTAAACTCATCTTGTAATAGCATTAGATCCACCAGAGCCCAATACTGTGTGGGATGCTGAACATCAACCAAGGCTGAGTGCTATTGAGTGCTGTGTTCTTTAAAGCTTGTAAACTCAGTACTAACTTTACAGAGATATCAACACTTTTGTTTTATTTATAACTGACTAAAGCCTTTTTTTTTTTTTGTAGTTTCTGGTATGCCGAAGTAGCAATGTACTTATTTGATTTGTCTTCCTTTGAGAGGTAGGGTAGATGGAGTATGAACTATTAAATAAAACTAATGGAGTGAGAGTCTGGTGTAGCATATAGATGAACAGCTGCAAAAAAACTAATAAAAAGACAAAATAGTCCCCAGGAGTTGTCATGGTGAAATATGGAAAAGGAGTATATCTCCTGAAAGAACTTGTTTTCTTTCCCACTGCCCTTCAAAAATTTCTCACTTAGGTGATGATCCTGTCAAGCTACCTTGTGGAGAGATGTGTATACTATTTCTAGCACTGATATTTCCAGCTAAGTAGTTTTAGTTGAAGACTGTGATATATCTTCTGATAGCAAATGGCAAGAATTTCACCCGCCACTTTAGAACTTTTGCTCAAGTACTTTGTTTGCTGGTAGAAGAGGAAAAAGAAGTTGCAGTAGCAGGAGATGCACACACTTTGAAAGGATTTTTGACGTGACATGATCTAAAAACTGCTTTCATTTTATGTCTCTCATGCACAGCACTAATAACTATGTGGTAATATGTTTATCTGCATAATTAATATTAGAACTGCATAATGCACCTTTTTGCTCTCCCAGAATCTATAAATAAGAAAATCTGCTATACATTCATATCAGAAAATGTTGGCAACTCTGAAATTTCTTATCATAGAGCTTCCTTAAACTAGAATTATGCTCTTTGTGTCTTCCTTGGAAGCTGGAAATTTCCTTTTCTCATTATTTAAAGTTGTTGGGAACTATCACAGAAAACAGATTTATTTAAAATACACCTCTAAGTATGGGATGGATTGACAAGATAAGCCCAGTAGTGTGCAGTTCAGTGTCTTATGTGGTGAAACTAACTGATGATGCATGGTCCCTCTTTTAAATCCTTTTCTGTCTCTCTCTCTCTCTCTCTCTAAGGAGGAGTCTGCCTCCAGATGTGCCAAAATGTGCTAATCTGTTGAAATTCAAGTTTAATAAAAAAGTCTGCATATGTTATATGCATGTATTAGGAATTCATCAGCTATACTAACTAATTCCAATAGAGGCATTGGAGTCAAGGGGTTATAAATCATGTGTTACTAAGAGATGGGTGAAAGGAAAAAAGGTGCAGGTTATGGAATGGATACACAGAGACTCATAGTCTGAGATCCTTGATCTTTGCATGTTTCCATATGTTTACAGTGTGAAAAGAAGGATATTTATGCTTGAAATAGCTTAAGAGTTAAGAGAGAAAAGGGGCTTAAATAAGCTACTCATTAAAGACAGAGTCTTACACTTTTTACTTCTATTAAGTTTTATTTTATTTGGATAGACTTTTGTT
Source organism: Climacteris rufus (assembly GCA_013398175.1). Classification (NCBI taxonomy): domain Eukaryota; kingdom Metazoa; phylum Chordata; class Aves; order Passeriformes; family Climacteridae; genus Climacteris; species Climacteris rufus. Next base: position 465,622 of record VZRZ01007316.1, read on the forward strand.
AGCATGTAGATACAAAATGTTAGCTCTGTAAGTGTGTTAGGGTTTACTGATGGTTAACTACTTGGAAAACACATTCCCTTATTATAGTAAAGCAATTATAGTATAGTGTTTAACCTAAACAGTTAGAAAAGGCTGTAAACCCCAAATTTGCTCTATGAGAAACAATGACTCTTTATAAAGGTTGAACAAACTATTCTTAAGCAAAAAAACCAAAGCGAAACAGTTGAGTGGTGCAATGTTTGTCTAAATATTTCCATCATTTCAAAGTCCATCCGCTCTACAGAACATTTCTGGTAGCTCTCTGTGGACCTGACCTTTTGTTTGACTAAAAAAAAAAACCAAAACCAAAAATGAAAACAATCAAAAAAATGGATAAAAGTAGTTAGAGTGGCACCTTGTTTCCCCAGACACATACATTTGCTGAACTTTGAAACACAAGACCTGCCAAAACTCAGCTGAAGACTTGTACTGTAGACAGACCCTACCTGTGAGGTAGAACTGAAGGGGCCATCACAACTGCTTAGCAGTGTGTGAGTCAGCTGAAAAAAAAATTGCCCCATATCTGGTGTCAGGTGTCAAATTTTAAGTATTGATTGTCCTACAGTTTACCTACATGAAGTTGAATTTCTTGGGCTTTCTATCAGAAATAAAGTGCAGTTGTGAACTTGACTTAATTCCTACTGAGAGTAGAGCAGAGATAATTTGCTCTGGGGCAAATCTCATTCTTCTGTGCTCCCATAAAATAATCAGAATTTAAGGTTGTGCTATCTCAACAAAAAAAAATCAGTTTACGTAATTTTAGCAGCTACATTTAGTGATAATTTAAATACATACTGTAACAAAGTTATCTGTTGAATAAACATGCTCAAAAATAGCATGTTTCAGTCCATAGAAGAAATGAACACAAACCCTTCATTTCAACTTGAGGTTAACCAGAAAAGAAAAATAGCATAGTTATTTTTGATTCCTTGGTTAGAGAATCCTAAGAAATATATTATCTTAACCTTATTGTCTGACCACCACAGAATTCCCTTACTTGATGTTTGTTTAAGTAATATAGACTCAGTACATCTCTCTTCTCATTGTATCCTGTGGTTTGTGTATGGAGTGCACGCACTTAACATGTGCCAAAAGGAAATAACGTGGGCTGAATGAAGAAGGATAAATGGTATATGAACTTGTTTTTGTTTATACTCTCTACTTCCTCCTTGAATCTTGTTGCAAGTTTTCTTTTAAACTAATGGTAGTCTACTAAGCTGTTTAGTTTTTACTGCTTTTTTCTTCTCTTTCCAGTTTTTCATAAATACATTTCAAAGACCTTCTGCCAACATCTACAGTGGGATTAAGGTGTATTGCTTTCCATTCCCTATCATCTTTTCGATTTTTCTTTAAATAAAGATGATTCATCAGTCAAGAAATATTGATTGCTAGATATTGCAACTTTGGTTTGTCCAGATGATAGGGACATGAGATTTGTTGGCACTACCTTGCCAAGAACCAGCCCCCCTCAAGGAGGAAAATAATTCCTTTACCAGTTTTATATATTTTTTTGTATTAAATCAAGTTTGTCTTTACTTTTATACAGGAGATTAAGCTCCTGGTGGGGAATGGCAACCTCCAACTATTTACTGTTAATTTAAAAAAAAATAATATTTTGGAGATTGAAGGTTACTATCCCCTTTTATTTCTGTGTATCACCCAGTATCATTGGTGTCCATTCCCATAAAAAACAGGGAATGGTGGGGGCTGAATTCTCTAAGTAAAGGACTTGTACTGGCTGATGTTTCCCCCCTGCCCCCAAGGGTGATCATGTTTTAAAGCAAGCATCAATTTACAATTATTTTGGCATCCCAGCCAAGTGCTGGATCTTAATAGAATGCTAATAATTTGCATAAATTTCTGATAATATAAAATTAGGAGTGGCTACAATGGCCAGTGAGCTGCACAGACTTGTCCTGTGAGCCGTTCCATGGCTGATTTGGTCCTTATTGCCCTAATGTGATGTTTAGAGCATGTGCAGTTCCTGGTTGTTAACAAAGCAGCAAAATGAGTGAGAAGCTCCTGCCACATTCTGCTAGCTGTACAAAGTGGGCAGATGGAATTAAAATCTGGGGGGTTTTGTTCCTTTTCTTCTTTTTTTTTCCTTCTTCAAAAGAGTTGTATTTTTGCTAAAAGGTTGTAAACCATCCAAACTGGGATATGTTAAAGAAACAGATCAGCAACCAAGAAGCAGAGCTCATAAGCAGATGAAGTTCTGTCAATTTTTTTTGTGTGTGCTCAGAGAAAGAGGGAGCACAATATCGCTCTTTTTTTTTTATTATTTTATTTTATGGTGTTTTTTTCCACCAGATAAAGTTTGTTTGGTTTTGGTTTTTTTTCTTTTTCATTAGAAAAGACTGAAGAGAAGAAGGCTCAGGGTGATCTTATCACTCTTTACAACTGCCTGAAAGGAGGTTGTAGCTAGGTGCAGGTTCATCTCTTCTCCCAAGTAACAAGTGGTGGGACAAGAGGAAATGGTCTCAAGTTGTGCCAGGGAAGGCTTATATTGGCTATCAGGAAAAATTTTCTTCATTGAAAGCGATGTTGAGCATTGAGCCAGGCTGCCCAGGGAAGTGGTGGAGTCACCATCCCTGGGGGTATTTGAAACATGTGGAGACGTGGTGCCTGGGAACTTGGTTTAGTGGTGAACTTGGCAGTGCTGGGTTAACAGTTGGACTTAATGATCTTAGTGATCTTTTCCAACCCAAGCAATTCTATAATTCAAGTAACCTAGACTGCTAGTTCAGAAAAGACGTCAACCATTGCAGGCCGTTTGATCCCAGCAACTTTGCTTGCATGCTTGGTACTGACACAGTTACTGGAAAGACTCATTCCAGTGGTCTTCCCTTTCAGATCCTGTGCAGTGTTTATGGGGCCCGTATTGCAGTCACTTGGTGGCACCTGCAGCCCTTACTGTCTGTCACCAAATGTCACTTTCTGTTGCCTGTCACTTTGGCTGAGAGATCTGGGGAGGCCCTGGCTCATCCTTGGGCCTTGCTTGGAGCTCTAAAATTTCCATGAATCTTAAGAAGTGGGGAGGAAAAACATTGGTCATTTTGTTGTCTTTCTTCTTAATTTCTTAAATAACCTTATCAAGATATTTTGTGTTTATTAGATAGACTTGGTGGAAATAGAGAACCACAGTCAGTGCTTCTTCAAACTTGGGGTTTTTTCACATGCTTTCTTATCTGTTTCCCTTCTGTGGAAGTGTTTGTTTGCTGTTGACAAGACTACAGAACACTGCGTAGCAGCTGATTTTGTGTGGCTGAACATGGCAGATACTTAGTTGTTACATGGCTATTTGTCATAGTCAGGGTGGACTAAACTTTGACTTCTCATAAATTTGTCTTTCCATTTCCAGTGCTCACTTCAGATTTTGTTTTGATGGATTTATGGCCGTTTTCTACCATTTCTGAGAACTAGGAGCTGAGCATTTTACAACCAGCTCTACAGTAAATCGACTAAAGTGGTTGTTAATGGTGACAAAAACTTAGAGTTTAACAGTGCCTTTTAGAACAAAAGTAAGTTCTACAAAGAGAAGTGTTGTTTGTGGTGTTGTGGTTTTCCCATTTCTTTTTCTTGCTTGTTTCTTTTTTTTTTTTTTACTTTGGGGCATCTTTTTGTTTTTGTGGTGGGGAGTGGAGTGAGTGGGGAATATGTTCCTCTTTGAAGTCCTGGCTCCAAACTCTTACAAAGATTAGTGTCAGGCTTTGCTCTCTATATCCTTTGTGTTATTTTCTTGGGTTTTGTATTTTTTTCATAAAGTATCTTCAGACCTGAAAATAGTTTATGAGCTACAGTCTTGGGCTGAATTGGTAGAATCAAAAAAATTTATTTTGCTGAAACACTGTACATAAAAAAAATTAGTATGTTCATATGCCAATGTAAATAAGAATGCATCATTGCAAGATGGTCAGTTCTAGAAAAAAAGGTCTTGCTAATTGAAGCATAGATATTTCCAACAAAAATAACAGGGCATAACTGTCTTTGGACAGTCAGCTTTATGTTTCTGTTCCCCACAATACATATATTAAAATTAAGCAGATTTCTTTGCAAAACTCTGTTTTGAGACCAAATACTGATTTCTCATAGCTATACAACATGATTTCCTTCAAAATGAATTATGTGGCTGCTTGCCAAAACCAGCATGTAGGTGCTAAAATGCGAAAGGTTAAACCCCTCTGAAGACAGTGCATGACTAAGGATGTCAAATATTTTTTGTGGGCAGTCTGTCCCTCTGTCACATTCAGGAAGATTGGCAGCAGCAGCACGGGGACCTGTAACTGGTAACTGTAAGGGGCAGCTGTGCTCCCTGGGAAGAGCATTTGAGCTCTGTGCTGGTTGAGGTGTGAAGTTAGTGGGTTTTGACTTGCTTGTAGCGCTGAAACCACTTTCATCTAGGTGGGGGTTCAGTCTTTTTTCCCTTACACCTTCTTATATTTGTATGCAATATGTGTGTTTGAACAGTGAAGCATAAACAATTCCAACCCTTGCTCAGAAAAATAAGAAATAAGTAGTCATTGCAGCAGATGTTCCTGTCTCTTCCCTCAGGGCACAGACAGTCAGAACCCAAATTCCCTTTAATTATCCTAGTGATAGACATATGCACACACAAAAGAATGCAGCAATATGTACTTCTAGCTAGGGGAGCTCTGGCAGGGCAAAGAAAACAGGAATGCATGGTGGAAGGTTAGAGTGGATTGTAAAAGCAGGTGAGGGAACCAGGGCAGGGCACTGCTGTGACTGCATTTGCCCTGCCTGGAGAGCAGTGGGCAAGTGGCTGAGGCAGACACTTTGTGCCTCTTGAGAACATTGATGGAAGATGAGAGGAGTTGACTAGAAGGAAGTAAGTTAAAGGCTTAAGAAAGAAGTTCAAGTTTTCACTCATTTAAAGTCAAGAAACATATACTGTAGGAAGTATGCTTGATTTTCTCTTTTTCCCATTAATAATAAATTGCTTATAGCTCTGCCTCATTACCTCCATAATTGTTCTGAAGCTGTAATAGCTGTTCATAAAATGAATGTTCAGTAAACAGGTGGTGAACTTTCTGGAAAATATCAAGAGGTTTATGGTCTTGGGATTTATTTTATTACAAATTATTTAAAGTGGAGGGGAGCACGAGAAGCTAGGAGAGCTTCTAGATAAGGCTAGATATAGATACTTATTTCTTGGCCTCCACAGTTCTCTTTGTAAGGAAAAGCAAGCTGCAGGACTGTATAAAGTTTTATTGGTTAGTAGTAGGAAGAAGGCAGATGGCTTATTTAGGTGATCTAGAGACATCCAGAATACTACATCTTACAAGGGAGCTGTAGTTTTGAGGTTGCTTTGTCTTTTTGTACATTATTTTTCCTCCCCCTGCCCACGNGCAAAGATGAGCTCTGAACTGCAGATTGAGATCTGACATGTTTTCGTGTTTCCAAAGGAGAACCAAATGCAGTGTGGTAAGACTTAAAAGACGAATCTTTGAGTTTGTGGTTGCTGATTTAATCATTGTGGGCAACTTTGTAACTTCATCTTTTCCTTTATAGAGTATTGGATGCATTAACAGTCCCTGCCTAAACAAAATTTTTATTTTTTTTGCCTTGGCAGGAAGAAGCGATATTTTGTTTTCTTATATCTTACTGTATACCTATTTTTGAAACTGTAGAGTTCCTACTGTCTAATCACTAATTACCACAATGTCTATATTTTGCAATGTATTATTCAGATTAAAGCATATTCATAATTTTTATAAGAAATATTTTTAATTTTCAATTTTATTAAAAATAAGGAGTTGACTACTATAAATATATATTCTTTAATTTCTCAGTTATGATTTCCACATACTCTTAATTCTGTACACAGTCCTGGTGTAAATGGGTTCTATATGGTAAGGGCTACGTGCAATTTCTCTTTCATTAAAGTGCAGTACTGAGTTTTGTAACAGATCCATCTGTCCTAATCCTTTCATTTTACAGAGAAGCATAAAATGGTGTCAGCTGATGCTGTCTTTTTGTTGTTGAAGTAGTGTTTTCTCTGCATATGTTGTGTTCAGCCTGCTTCTGGTGTGCTCCATTTAGATTATTAGAACCTTCTGGTAGCACAGACCATTAGATCTATTACATCCAGGGCCCTCCTTAGCCTTGACATATGGATGTTTGTACCATATATATATAAAAAAGTGGATATGCCAACTGTGTTCTAATCTCAGTAATAGGTGAACCAGGAATTTCACTGGAGCATTGAGCTAGGATTGTCTTGGTTTTTCAATTTTTATTTTTCCTTTGAGAAAAGATTTGTCTCTTTCTGTGAGGTTTCAGTGTTAGAGACTTGTTTTTTTCTTGTTTGTTTATTTGACTAAGGTTCTTAATGTAGGAGTTTGTCCTTCTTGTATATAAAGAAAATATAGAAAAGACACCTTCCTGGGCTCTATTTCATCCTGGTGGTGCCTATATGTGCTTAGTACTTAATGTCACATTACTTGGGTATTTTCTTGCTCCTTCTACATAACTTCAACTCTGGAACCAAAATGAAGTGCTGGTACTACCTTTAAGCTCTACTGTTGTAAGATGCATTATTAATTGTTTTGTCTGCCCCTGCAGTGCATGCTAAAGTAGGACAGCATTAGGAACCATGTAGAAAGGGTTAATGAATGCCCAGAGCTGAGGCTGTAACTGCATTGGGTGTGCCTGGCTTTGCATCCCAGATCACCTCTGGATGCACAACTTAGGCAAAGGGCACTCTACAGAATCTCCCTGTGGGCTTTTCCCCAGACCTCCTGTGCAATAGAGCTCCACAGCATGGGCAAGACAGTCACCTTAGGGATTCAGTTCTGCATAAGCAGTTAGGATCATAAGATGGGGAGGTATATGGTCCTGGGAGCAGATCTACTAACATAACATTGCATATAGAAAGCATATGTCTGGATTTAAAGGTTTTGGAAAAGCAGCCTGTAATGGACAGGCCTTCCCTGCTTTGCAGTGAGCTGCTGTCTTCCAAGTGTCCTTCAAGGCTTCTACCATGGGCCTTGTGGAAGAAGAACAGGGCAGATGTTTGTGCTTAGATTTTGAAATGAGTATAGTTAGCATGTTTTAGCTGGAGTACTTGTAATCCTGAGAATGAATCTTTTCTGTAAGAGAAGCAAAAAATATTTGCTGTGCTTATTATAGTTGTTAGATGAGGTTTTTTTGGTTTATGATTTTCTTGTCATATATTTGATTGTCTTTCTTGAAAGAAAGGGCACTTTTAATGACTTCATGATTAATGCATCCAACAGGAATATACCCATTGGGAAAAGTCTGTTCTGGTCTGTTTTGCAACAGAGCTAGGCTAAGATTAGAGTAAGAATTTGGTTCAGTAAGTAACAATAAAGCATGACTTTATAAGTATGTAAAGGCTTTACAAGTAAATACAGAACAACTTGCATCTGTATGGGTTTAAACACTTTCGTACCAGAAATAGAACCACCATAGTTGTGATGGAGCTTCACAACTCTGCAGCCTGAAGCGTGCACAAAGTAGTTTGTTCAGGTGTAGCCTAGGTTTTTTTCCATTGCAATGCCAAGCCGACAATCCCTAATGCCTAATTGAGAAATTTGTTTGCAGTTGTGTTCTTGGAAGCTCACCTGAGGGAAAAAAATGCCTGTATATGATACCTTATATTGTCAACTACATGTTTGTAGCTATAGCTGTTTTCTACCCAGTATTTACTTTCTTAAAAATTATTGATCAAAATTACTTAAAACATGGAGTCAATACACACACACGCTGAGCAACACATACTTTGAATAAGTCAGAGAAAAATAAGTTACATTTTTGACAAACTAAGCTTCAACCAACCCCCTTCTGATGAGGAGGGATATGTGAATCATGTTTGGTTTCAGAAGTAATACACTTGTTCATTTGCTGAACTGTCTTGATTGAATCCTCTTTTTTTTTTGGAACTTGTGGAACACTGTTTGCACTTATTTCCTTTCTTCACTCGAGTTGTGGTGCCTTTTTTCCTTTCATCTGCAGTGAGTCAATGACTTATCAGCAAAGTTGTGTTTAATACATTTCTGTAAGGAGAGAATACAGTGGGAAAGAGCTAGGAAAGACTGGTGTCTGGAAATGTAAGAAAAAACTATAGACCAAAGTGAATCCTAAAAGATTCTGCAACAGTCTTTGTCATGCCATTTTTCTTGCCTATTTTCCCAAACAGAGCAATGATTGTTATCCTGAGCTTGTTCTGAGTGAATTTATTATTCACAGATTTATTTATAATATAATGGAATTTTAAAACAAGAACAGTCACACTGAATTGATACCAATGATGTGCAGAAATTGCTGAAGAAAATCTTGTTCTTCTCAGTTCTAGTTTTAAAACTCTTAGGGACTGTGGAGTCCTGGAGCATCACAGCAGAGTGTGTACAAGTGCACCTAACTGCGTCCTTCAAGCACAAATGTTGCAAATAAATCCCCAGACAAGGCATGCTGAATGAGTGAACAGGTGGATCTCCTCTTGCTAGCCCTGACACCTTCCTTAATAGATTCCCCCAAGGTTAATGGGACTGTCACTAGGGCATGGGGGTGATGTAATGGAGTCAGTGTGGCACATCCCTGTGGAGACTTCTGACATGTCTTGCTGCCTTTGAAGAGGCTAGTAATGTAACTTGAGTATCACAGGGAGAGATCTAAGGCTAAAATTATTATACAGCTTCAGGAAGATGGGGATTATTGTAGCATCCTTAGATTAGATAACTTTAATTATAAAATAACTCTAGCATGCAGAAATATATTTTAATTTTCTTCTGATAAGATCAGTGAATTTGTCGTACTGATGCCACCCAGAGACTTCTGTTAATATTGCAAATCTGCTAGTTTTCAACTATGGTGTTATTGTTGTTGCTGCTGTTATTTTGCTAACAGTGTTTCTTCATGAAGGTGGTACTCTGCATATGTTTAACATTGTGCTCACTATTTTTGAAAAGGACACCATGGCATGAGGTGTCACATACATACACCATAAACACTACTGAAATTTTTAATATCTATGTTAATTTTTTAAAGCAGTCAGGAGGTCTTTATTGTCTTTTGACTTTGTTATTTAAAAAGTTATGTTGTTATTATTAAAGATCACTTCTGAATTTGGTTCTAAACATACCACTCTATTCCTTATTAGTCATTTCTCCATTTATTTTACTGTTTACTTTAGCTCTACTTTGAAGTGCTGAATAATGAAACTTAGGTTAGAGGGAACTTTACAATTTCATTTGCAAAGAACTGTAGAGCCTCAACCCTTGGCAAGTCCTTGAACAATGTAAACCAAACAAGCTATGGCCTGTTGGGCAGATAGTAAATTTAAAGTAAAACAGAGACAGATTTCTGGTCTTCCTTTTTTTTTTTTTTTTTTTTTTTTTTAGTATGAGTATCTAATGTCTTCCTGCCCAGATTTGGTTGTTAACCTCCTTTGTCTTTCAGCCTCTTTCAGAGACTCCATTGACCTTCACTAGGAACTGAGTGCAATTTGGTGTGTTTGCTTTGCTGTAGATTTATGAACCATGACAAACTTTGTTTTATATTAAATATAAGCTATTAACACCCTCTCAAAAAAACCTGAATCCCCCAGGAAAACCCATAGCATGATTCCCAGAATGTGAAAGAGAGCTGTAGCTTTCTCAAAAAGATTTTTTTCAATATCCATTTTTTAGTTCCATGGGAAAGTGTTTCTTTTGGGACCATTTTTGATTTATAAGGCCTGCAGATTTCAGTCCTGTAACAGCAATTAAATTTTTTTTTGTTTTGCTTTTGCTAAGGGTAAATATATCTTGAATTTACCAGAAGGACCCAGCAGGTGTTGGTGATCATCTGTTGCCATGACTTCATGTAAACCATGATAGTTTTCCCTGGACAGCTTTAAGGCCTAGACCAGTGAGTGCAGAATGGCAAACATGCCTCCTTAGTTTTAAAGGAAAAACAAATCCAGGCTGAAGGTGTGTTTCAGTAAGTGTTTCCAGTATCAGGAGTAGAGAGAGAGATGTTAATAAAGGGCTTGGTGTTTTACTGTAATTTACATGAACTGAGGGTGGAGGAAAGGGAGGGGAATGCTGGGAAGGGGAGGGTTAGGATTGGAAAGGGTAGGGATGTTGCTGTTTGTCACCTATGATCAGCAAGCCATACGATTATGTTACGTATTGGCAGGGCAGCTTATATAACTTAATTTATTTATGGTACTGTTGTAGTGTACAAAATGTACAGCTATGTTATTTTGTAAAACTTGTCATGTTGCATCTGCATGACAGCCTTTATTATTAAAGTGAAATTATTACTTTTTACTACTTTACCAGTATTTTTTTTTTGGAAGAAAAATAATTTATAGACCTTTAATAGCTAGTTCTGAATTTTTGACTCTAAGGAGATAAGTCGTAGCGAAACTGAAAAGTCTTGGGGTTTTCAGCTAGATTTCACTGTTTTGATGAAAAGAAATGTAATTGTTCTGTTAGTTAGTTAGATAAGCTTTTACTTTTACAGTGTACATGGGTTTGATTTTTTTTGTAGGCACTGTTTTTTTGTTCATTTTCCCTTACAAAAGTGTCAGGAAGTTAAAGCTTTATCTCATAAATGCCTATTTCTCTCTGACATGTGATGTCACTGTGACACACAAGAGATAAAATTTCAGAGTGTTTTCTGAAAAAAAAAGAAGAGCTCTAGCATCCATGTGCTCTTCCTGACCTTAATCCCTCAAGCAAGAACACTGCCGAATACAACAAGGACAGGATAAAATAATTTATATTTTGAAGGGGAATCAGATTTCAGAGAGATTTCTTAGCAAGTCCTCATTCTTGTTCTCTAGCCTGGGCTTGCCTTGCCCTGTCTGGCCCCTGCTCTCTTGCTCCAAACCTGGAAATGGTCTCAGTCACCTGCTTGTTGTACCCTGAAGGTTTATTGTGCCTTACTGAGACAGCAGGACAAGTGGAAGAGAATGAAGTCTTTTAATCTTAGTCTTCCCTGTAGTCTTCTGACACTGCAGTACTTCTGTGTACTGAAATGTCCCTGGCCTCCCATGCAGGGGGGAGCTACTGCTCTCCTCTTTCAGAAGACCACTGGTCTCACTTGTCCTACCAATATGGAGCTGAGATAATTCCATTCTCAACTGCTTGCCTTGTCCCACTTTCAGAGACTGATGTTTCCACAGTGGGTCTAACTGCCTGTGTGCAGATCTGCTGCTGAACCAGTGGCATTTTCAGCTTTGCTTATTTGCACACAGCAGTACCAATTTGAGAGTTAATGCATTGTTCACCTGAGCTGTACTTTGTCACTTAGTAGACTTGTGTGTGGTTCTGCATCCTTACAGACAGTAAGCTCTGGATACAAGCACAGGCAGAGAGAGACCAGGGGTGTGTGGGCTCTTCTCCTGGAGAGAAAATTCCCTGTATGTGTGTGGCAGCACTTCCCATGTCTTGTGGGAATTTTAACCATTTGGAGGGGGAATGTAGCAGCTAAGGGACTAAACCCATATTCTGGGTTGTCCTTCCAGCCCCTTTTGTGACCTCTGTTCACTAGCTTGGTTAGATTCCCAGGATGGGTAGTCTATTCTTTTATTAAACCCCTGATTTTTTCCATTTGTTGGTGGTTTCATGACTTACCTGATTTCTTAACTCTTTAGAACTTTGCAAGTGATTGTTTCTTATGAAATGCATGACTGAAAAGTGAAGGTTGCAAAATCAAGTACAAAAAATTTAAGAAACACCTCTTTTAGGCTTGCCTGTGTGGCCTTACATGTATAAATAGATAAGTTTGTATAAGGCTACACAGGCCTATAACGTATATGGATGTGTATATTGGCTTTCCTCCTTCAGAATCCTGCTGGGTTCTATGCACAGGATTTGCAGTAATAGCTGATGACAGCTGTAATCATGGTTATCTTCTATGTGGCTGCATCCCCTTTCCCACACAGTGTTTGAATCCTGCTTTGAGAACCTATCCAATACAGATGGGAATAAAGAGTGAGTTTAGCTGCAAGTACTGCAGAACGTGTACAAACTGGCATTGCAGGCCCGAAATTGCCCAGGTGCATCCAGGCTGTCATTGAAAATGCAGAAATTAGTTTTCTGACACCCAAGTGATTCTACTTCACAGTTCCATCTGTTTTTCCAAAATTATATGGTGATACAGCTTCTGCACAGTGCATATAATGGTTGTCTGCAATGGCTGAACACATTTTGACACAGAATAACATTTTTCTCCTGGGCGCATTCCTTAGGAATGGATAGCCCGCTTGTGCTAAAACTTTAATATTTAAATTGGGAACAAATCATCCTGAAACAGGCACCAGACGTGGATTATTTCAACTTAGACATTTGCAAAAGAAAAATATGCTCGTGAGTGAAGAAAAGAGCTTAGAATGGATGTTGTTAACCTGAGCTGCAACTGATGATATCGCTATCAAAAATTACACCACTACACCACCCTCAGGGGTGTTGATTTTGACGCTGTATTATAAATGGTCATGACCATGTGCTCACCTTTGGTCTTTCAGTTGACTGTTTCACATCTGTAGTCTTCAAATAGACAGTCCCACAGCCTGTTGTGCTGTACATACATAGCCCTCTTCACCTTTCACGTAAGTTCCAGACCACTGCTTTGTGGCTACGTTAAAAAAAAGGCTTCAGTCAATATCCTGAGGATTGTGAAACTCGAGAGGATGAGGTTTTTGTACAAGTGGACTTTTCTTTAGAGAGCCCTTTCTATTGTTACGGCAACTTTATATATTCTGAGTGTGTATTTAAAAAAAGTAAAAAAAAAATAATGCTCTGTTCCCAGAATGCTGTGTTCATTTAGCCCAACTTCTATGTGTCCAGTTAGTAATATGAATGAAAAAAAGAGCTGCTAATAATGAAAATATTTAAGGATTTGCTGTGCAATTGTTTATGTGTGTTTAAGTTTGAAAGTAGGAACAAGTTTATATTCTGAGTACAAGTAATGCCTCTTGCTGATTTTCAACAACTCACGCACTTGCCTGCCCTTCTTAATGTAGCACTCAGTTAGTCTGAGAAAGGAAGAGGGGAAAAAAAGGTTCAATGAATGTCAATCTTTTTCCTTTTTCATCCCACATTTCTTAATCTTTTTATTGTGAAAATGATAAAAAGTCAAATTTGCTCGTTTTTCTCATTTCTTTTCACTTGATCAGATCATTTTGTAAAGAAAATACATAAATAAACAGCTAACTAAGTAAAATCTCTAGTCCTCAGCTGCTTCTGATGCATGGAAAATTAATCTGACTTTGCTTGAGTATGTACCAGTGAATTGCAGTTGTAATGCGATGTTTTCTGCTTTATCTAAGGAGCGAAACAAATCAGAACAAAGTAAGAATACTTGATTCAAGTGTGTATTGAGTGGCTGCCATATATATTTTACAGGCCTGTATTATAAACTAAATGTCATGGTGGTGAAAGTCTTCTGTGTTTCCTTAGAGGACCATAAGGAGAAAACTGGCAGACCCACATGCAATATCTGCAAGTTTAATGGTGTCTAACTGATGTACTATACCTATAACATTTATAGTAAAAGTTGTATTTCTTGATTGTTTTAGAAATTGCCCCTTGGCTACACATGTTCAAAGCAGAAGATGCTGTGGACTTCTCACAATTGACATTTGACCCAGGACAAAAAGAGCTTATTGCTGGAGCAAGGTGAGAAATCTGTTTTCTTTTTGTGTTGCACCAAACTGGATTGTTGATAAATAGTATTCAGCCAAATTCCAATATCACGGTGCTCTTGTGTAACTCTCCTGCTTTCTAGACCCAATAAACTGAATGTTATGTATGTTTATTTCTCTTATCCCTGACCAGAGCTAAAAGATGGACTGCCTGGTATCAAGGTTCATAATAGCTTGCACTATTTTCATTATTAAGATGACTGTCCTGGAATACACAATCTTTGGGTGCATACAGTAGAGCAAGCAGATGCTGCATGACAATGTGACAGAAGCTGCCATTGCATGAAACTTAAGATGATCTCAAATTTGGCTACACAATATGGCTCTTCACATTGGGATATTTCTGATAATTATTCACTACAGTGCCAGGAGCGATCTGTTAAAGACTGCAGAATTAGTGGTAAAGTGGGTGGTAATCATACTTTTTGCACAATAAGAGAGTACTTTGCAAGCTGTGATCAACAGTGACACTGTCTTAGATATCAGCATTAAAGCAGTGATGGTCCTTGAGCACCATTTTTTTCTCTTAGCATACAAGGTTTAGTAAAACATTTCAGTTGGCCAAAAAAAATTTAACCATCTAAACTTACTATTCACACCTGCTTTCTGAATATATTTTACTCTTGAGTTAACAAAGCTCTAGTCACTTCATTTATCTGTTAGGTTTAGCATTGGAATATATATTTCTGTTTCCCAGTTTGTTTTTTAGTTGAAAACGAGATTCAAAATGCAGAGTCATAAAACTCACTGCAAGAAATTTTTTTCCTGTGGGCCAGTGGAGGTTGCTTATCTACAGGGGAAAACATTCTGAGTGTGGAAATAGGTATGTGTCTGTGTGTATATGTCTTGGGCCCACGTGAAGTGGGATATTCTGTGCACTCATATTGATTTTTCTATTCTGTAAACTACCAAATGAAACAAGGTATGACATTATCAACAGGTACTATACTGTGAGGACAGTCACCATAAATTGTCTGAGCCTCTCCTCAGACCTGTGGAACTGTGTGTTGGATCAGTTCACTCTGTACAGATCCCAATAACTGTTCAAAATAAAAGGGTTTTTTTTCCATCCTCTCTTTTTTTATTCTCCATACTGTTGAGGTGGTGTCCAAAATAAACTCAGGTAAACCTTTGCTTTTGATGAAGCCTTTTGAATCACTATGGGATAAGCTCAGGCTGATTCTGTTGACTAAGCAGACTACAAAAAAATGTCACCTGTCACTTCTGCATTTTGCAAACAATCCAATACGGTTAAAAGAGTATTTTTTTTTACTGTCAGTTAATGTTGCTTCAGAGCTTCATATCTCTTGTTGTGACTAAAATTGAAAAATTTAAAATATCCAGTGTTACTAAAATTACAGCATAAATTTTGTTTTCCACACGTCAGTATGGTTGGCTGCTATTTGTTCTAATAGAAATTATTAGATTTCTTTTCTTGTTATGCATTTCCATTCTGAATTATAACCTTTTCGACAGTGTTGTTACGTTTGGCCATGGAAACCTTACTTTAGAATAAGTACATTTGCCAGCAGGTTTCTCTAATTGTATATATTATGGATATTAGTGTGTCCTTTCACTACATACCTTTCTGTTCTTTAAGCATTGTGCCAAATAAGTCGGTGCATATCATGGAGTCCTAGATTCAGAGACCAGCAACCAATTGTCAGGGTGCTGTAATCCCAAAATTGCAAGTGTTGATCTTACTGATTATGCACCTTTTTCATGTAGTCCCCGCTGCATGTAAAATGAATCTGTTCACTGTGAACATGATGTAGAGTTTTCTCCTTATCTGCAGGAATGGTTTTTGCCACCTTTCATAGCCTCATCTGGCCGCACTGATGGTTTCCTTTTTTCCTTATAGTGTTTTTAGTTACCTTTCACCCAGGGCCCTATGAACAGAGCATTAATATTACCATACTTGTGGTATTGCCTGTGGACAAAATTTTAGTACCAGTTTCTTGAATATCTGTCTCGCTGGATTCATATATTTGAAGAGCCTTTTGAAGAATTCATTTTCTCTCCTAAGCAACAAATGGGCTCTCATAAAGGCAGTGAAGAGAATGGAGTGTTAATTCATTCTTCCTGATGAAGTATCTTTTGATATACAGTTATTTCTCTTAGAATATTTCAACATTTGTAATATCTCCTTGTACTAACACTTTGGTACTGAAAAACTAATAACTATGCAATGTGATTTCAGTAAGATCTGAACAGTGAAAAGGTCCTGTTCACTTGTGAAAATCATAATTTGTAGCTTTCTAGCATTGCTTTCTCTTTGCTACCCAGTCACTGGTAGAGGCACAAAATGTGCAGTGTGGCACATGACAAAGCTACAGATAAACTTATATTACTCCATTTACACTGCCAAGAGAAGTACTCACATTATGATTTACTTGTCCAGCATCCAAACAAAAACTGGTGTATTGGGTTTGCATAGCAAGCCTCTGGTACTGAAGGGGGTTACAGGGGTGTCTTCTGTGAGAAGCTGCTGGAAGCTTCGCCCATGTCTGGCAGAGCCAGTGTCAGCTGGCTCCAAGAGAGACGTGCTGCTTGTCAAGGCTGAGCCCATCAGCCACAGTGATGCCTCTATGATGACATATTTAAGAAGGAAGAAAAGTTACTGCACAGAAATAATTACGGCTACAGAAGAGAGGACTGAAAAAAACATGAATGAAGCAGCCTTGCAGACACCCATGGTCGGTGGAGAAGGAGAAGATGCTCAGGCTGGCGGAGCTGAAATTTCCTGCAGCCCATGGTGCAGACCATGGTGAAGCAGCTGCACCCCCAGGAGCCTGTGGAGATGTATGGGGATGCAGAGGTCCACCACAGCCCATGGAGGAGGCCCACACTGGAGCAGGGGAATGCCAAAAGGAGGCTGTGTCCCTGTAAGCAGCTCACCCACAAGCAAGCTCCTGGCAAGACCTGTGGCTCCATGGAGCGAGGAGTTCACACTGAAGCAGATTTGCTGGCAGGAACTGTGACCCATGGGGAAACAAGCAGTCTGTTCCTGAGGGACTGCACCCAGTGGAAGGGATCCATGCTGGAGCAGTTCATGAAGAACTGCAGCCTGTGGGAAGGATCCATGTTGGAACTGTTTCTGGAGTACTGCTTTTCATGGGAGAAGACCCCATGTTGGTGTAGGAGAAAGACTCCTCTCCCTGAGATGGAATAATGGCAGACACAATGTGTGAGGAACTGACCGTAATCCCCATTCCCCTGTCTCCCTGTGCTGCTGGTGGGGAGGAGGTAAAGAGTCGGGAATAAAGTTAAGACTTGGAAGGAGGGAGGGATGGGAGGAAGATTTATTTTGCTATCCTGCTCTGATCTTGATTGGTAATAAATTTCTTTAAGTTGTTTCTATTTTGCCTGTGAAGGTAATCAGTGAGTGATCTCTCTATGTCCTTACCTCAACTCATGAACCTTTTGTTTTATTTTCTTTTCCCTGCCCAGTTGAGGAGGGTAATGATAGAGCAGTTTTGGTGAGTACCTGGTCTCCAACCAAGGTCAGCTCACCCCCTCCTTGCACCTCTAGGATTCTGCTTTAGTGAGTCAGTGATATTCTAAACCAGAGGAATGATTTTCAGAGCCAGGAACTGTGTTCTGGCTCAGCTGAAGTTCATAATAAATTTTTTCCACCTTAATGGAGTTTAGTGAAGTCTTCCTAAATTTCACTATTTAGAAACCAAACAAAACAGTGTTGTGAAAGTTTGATATTATTGAAAAATTTAAAATCTGTTTTCAATTACTGATATTTGCTGCAGGTGACTCTTTAATTTTTGAAGTTCTATGGCCTCTAAAGATATTTATGATTTGTCTTACTGAGAATGGTCACAAAGATCCCAACTAGAATCCAGATTGCATTCCTGTTGGGAGTTGCCAATGTCATGCAGCTATGTGGAAAGACAGATATGATCCTATGATGTCCCAAAAGGTGTTTCCCAGAGTGATCGAGAAATTTGGATCTCTTTGCACAAAGTTCTTGGGACATGTGTGTATTGTTCTGTTTATATATGCTTAAAAAAGGTTAACTGAAATCAGTTAGAAATGTGAGGAAAGACTGCGAAAAGGTCAATGAAAATTAGTAGTGCAGGATAACAAAAGCTGATTGTGTGCACAGTGCCTGCCCATAAATCCATCGTTAAGGAGGTACATCCAGAGAAGACCGTGGTAGTATAAACTACACAGCAGTGTTGATAGAAAACCAGATAGCTAAAGTTGGTCTTGGGTAATTTAGTCAAGAAACAATGAGTTTTGTCACATTTTGCTGGGTCAAAAAAAAAAAAAAAAGTACAGAAATAATTCTGAGACAGAGATCTCTAAAAATATGCAAGGGACTTTATGCCATAGTATTTGCCATAGCAGGCAATAACTGAGAAGGTTATTACTTGTCCTATAGTGGTAAGATTAGCCTTACCTGTCCAGTTTAAGGAATAAAGGTGTTCTTCTGATGTCTTGGGCATTCTGTAGTTGCTGTGCAAGCATAGATTGTTTGCAGTTGTGTCTGTCCCCGCTATCCTTGTCCCTAGCTTCCACAGGTTGTCTTCCAATTCTTGTGAGAAGGTTATCACTGGTTGATAATTCTATTTTGCTCTGTAGAACATCCACTTCTCAGTATGGGTACTGAGTTGGTTAAACTGGAGTCTTGTAGCCTTGTTTCAGTTTCCTTACACCATCTTCAGCAATCCGTGAATGGTACCACTCCAGCACTGCTATGTACCTTCTCATTAATCATGCAATCCATGTTCCCATGAA
This sequence comes from Climacteris rufus, assembly GCA_013398175.1. Classification (NCBI taxonomy): domain Eukaryota; kingdom Metazoa; phylum Chordata; class Aves; order Passeriformes; family Climacteridae; genus Climacteris; species Climacteris rufus. Next base: position 484,088 of record VZRZ01007316.1, read on the forward strand.
ACTGTATCTTTAAAATTTGCCCCAGGCATTGTTCTTAATATTGTATGTGACCTGACAGATAAAAATAAATGAGTTCTATTACAATCTGAAACCTTCTTGGGAATTAATTTGTTTTCTTAAAAAAACCCAACCCATATGACAGGACAGAATTTACTTTTATAATTAAGTGGCATCAGCGCAGGATTACTCTCAGGGCATTAGCTCCTCAATAAGCTCAAGGAAATGAGAGACTGCTTGTTTATCTTATTCTGATAAATTTTAATAAAATATTCAGATGAATATTTCTCCATGTGTTACTTGGTAGACTGATTTAGCTTGTAATAAAATACTGTAATGATTTCTGTATTTTGAAATACCAGTAAGCATAAAAGATCCATGGATTTCCCCAAGAACAACCCTGCCTTCTTTTGCTGTGTGAAAGTGCTTTGCCATATGTTTCTTTGGAAATGTCAGTTGAAGGGGAAGAAGACCAGATTAGGGGAAGGATACAACAGTCTGTGCACAATTTGCCCAGGCAAATTGTGCATTGCCTTTTTTTCTTCTCATTTCCTGACAATGTACTTAACACGCAGCAACTCTAGTTTTTATAAATCAAAAATTGCTAATAGTGTTCCAGCCATTTTGGCAAAATGAGAGTCAACTAGAAGTATGTCTCAAACCTAATAGTTTAGGACAAAATGTTGAGGTTCAAAGTAATGCTACTTTTTTTTGGGGTGGCTTTTAATTTTTTTTTCTTATTGGTTTTATTCAAACCATGCAAGAAGAACTATGCCTATTTTTAAAGGGAAAATGAAGTTATCCTCCTTTCCCAAGCCTCCTCTGCGTGCTTGAAATTATGAACTGGTAGTGGCTTGGATTGAGTTAATTCCTGAAATGTGGTCTTTTTTTTTTTTTTTAATTCAAGTTGGGCTAGCTCAGCTGTACTTTTAAATGATATAGTTACTTTCAGAAATAGGTCTCAAAGTATTCAACTTTCTTTTTAGTTGGCTAATATATATCTAGACATATCTTATTTGGTTTTGTTTTTGTTTTTTTTTATGTAGAGTATCCTAATAGTGGTGGCTTTCTCCTGTATGTTTCCCTGCAAGTTAATTTAACTTGCTTTTTAGAATTACGACTTGCTTTGAGGTGGCTTATTACCTCACTCACTCCTTATCTCACTTATGAAGGACTGTAACTGTATCCCATCTCTCTTAATTAAACGTGTGTTTGGGAACGTTAATTTGAACCATTACCACTAACTTGCCATAATAACAAAAAGGCAAATTAAGGGATTCATTAACAGTGGCTTAGGAACCTCTAATAAAGGAATAGCTAACTATACAGGTTTGCTTCTTGCTGTTGTCTGCTCCCAGCAGGAGAATCTGAGAGGTTCTTGTTAATGAGGTGCTCTGAGGGCTACATATACAGGGAGAATATGCAGGCACCGGGAATTGGTGCTGTATTCTTTGAACATCCATCTGGGTTTCATGCTCATTTAACACTTGATTCACGGTAATCAATGTCTGTCTTTCCACTGATTGAACTGGGCTAATCTAATGTGTGGTTTAGTGTTAAATCTACAGGAAATTATCATTTTACTACTGCAGAAAGAGAAAGGTCTTTTTCCCCCTACTGCTTCTCTTTCCTACCTTACTAACAGGTTCCTGAATATTTTTAAAAGCTCATGCTTTGTTCCTCTCCTGTTTATGCCTGATTCCATGCTGCACTTGTCTCCCTCTTTGCACCAACTCTGGTAATAGTTTGCTTGCAGAGTAACAATAGTCAGTTCACTAACTCCACAAAAATCACTCATAATTTTTGATCATTTTGTTTTCGCAGTTTATTTTCTTAATAAAATAAGAAAAATGTAGAAAGAAAATATCCAAACTTCGGATACTTTAGACTCTTTACCTTCTTCCCCTGACCTTTCTCCCACCAAAAATAACTCCAAGAACTCAAGGAAACTTTATGTGCCAAAGTTGGTTACTGTAGGAAAAGACACCACTAAGGGTTTGAACTGTCTAAAATTTCTGATCTTAATCCCATTATCCCATTTCCTTTTTTTTTTCTTTTTGAGGAGATATAACAGCTACATTTAAATTTAATTTCAAATTAATCTTGAGAAGAAACAGAAGATTAATATATTAAAGAATGAAATGTTAACAAGACCACATAGAATTTTCATGGCTGTTAATGTGAGTGGGTTCTGTACAGTGTGTGGAATCTCTGCCAAAATACAAAAATTGGTGGCTTGTACTTTGACATGTGTTGCAGCAATAGAAAAAGCATTAAAGATTTGATTAGCCACAGTTATGAAAAACAGGATTAAGATTTTGGTTGAGGTGATCTTTCAGGGTAAAGCTGAATCCACAAACAATAAATAGCTGAACAACCTCACAAACTCCTCTGGACTAAAGCATAATATTCAGAAAAAGCCTTGACCTGCATACATCGGAGGCAGACAGGTGTCAAATTTTCCAAGGCCATGGCCAGCTGGGGGACTTGAGTGCTGTGTGTGAGAAGCCAGGGCCAGCAAGGGGAAGATGTTAATGCAAGATTGAGATGATGTGACATGATGGGACTTCAGGAGGAGGGTGAGCTCCAGGGGTGCAGGGGCCCCCTTTCTTCTTTTTCTGGAGAAGCCCATGGCAAGAAATATGTAGAAGTGATGCCTGACTATTGCTGAACATCTGTGCAGGAGTGTTGTGTTCTAGGATCTCCAGTCATTGCTGCAGCTGTATGAGGAACCACAGAGAAGCAAAGTAAGATTTGCTAATCTGGAGGAGAAAGCATCAGACAAGGCAATCAGATTTTACAGGACCTTTGAGTGGATTAATTTATTTTATAACGGGATTCTTTCCTAATTGACTTCAATAGTGCTTTTCTTATTCTGTTTGACAAGCTCTTTGTCTCACTGGTCAATATATGATTATTTGAGTCTTCCTTTTGCAATTTTGAATGTTAGTAAAACATAGTTAGTCTTTGTTCCTCCTGAAAATCTATAATTTTAGAAATTATTAAAAAAGAGCAGTACGAACAACAAAAATAACTTCTTGTAATTTTTAGGTTCGATCAACATGGCCTGCTAGTCTGAAAATATTTATCTCTGTGCATATGCTGTTTTCACATCTTTAGCATTTTTCACTAAACCTCTCATTTCATTATTTTCATTTGCTGAGGCTTCAATTCATGCAAAATGAAGATAAAATATTACTTTTGACTTTTGATTCTTAATTTAATGGAGTAAATTTTATAAGGAATAATTTTACTTATATTGATTATCTCCTTTTGTCCTATTCTTAATTTGTTTTTCTTTGATTTTTTTTTTAAATATTTCCACTTGTTGATTTTACTACACTGCAGAACTAGAATTGGTTTTCACACAAAACTGCACCATCTTAATTGTGCAGTTGTGCATTTTTGCTTAATAGTTGACTCTTGCAGAATTTGTACATTCATTTTCAGTCTTCCTGTTTTTTCCTCCCAGTGAATTGAATAAAATTTTCTTCTTTCATGTGAAATAGTTTGTTGAAAAAAGTGAACAGGAAGGAATCTTTTACTGGTTTATTCCCAGCAGATTTGGCAGCATGTCTGGTTATACCTTGAGTTTCTGAGTTTGGTGCAACCTCTATTTATTGGTTCAGGTTTTCCTGAGGATGCATGGAGGGACTTAGGATGGGCTGTGGAGATTTTTTGCTGTTTTATGATATATATTTTGCCGTATTTTTTTTAAGCTTAATCCTGAATCCATGTTTTCCTGAACTCTATATGCCATCTTAATATTCTTCTGATTTATGTCTGTGTCTAATACAAGAGTATTTATTGTTGTTCCATTCAGCTTTTATAGCTTGCAGTTTCATAAAGAAAAGGGTAAAGTGCTGGATTTAACAACCTTTTCTAAAATGATACACTTTTGAATCTTTATGGATTTTCAATTGTTTTTTGACATGGAGTTGTTCAGGAATATACAGAAGATTAGTTTTATACTTTTAGCTGTAGTCATACTGAATGTATTCACTGCAATAGATTGAAATATATTGTAGTGAAGGAGGTGACTGGAGCATGTTTTTTGTGTGCTTTCATTCAGTTTCCACTGATACCAGAGGAAGTCTTTGCCCTTTGGTTTGAGCAGACTCCTGAATAATGGGTTGTAATTATCATAGTTGAGCTAGAAAAGTTGTTCAGTGCTGTGAATGTAAAGCAAAATGCTTATTGCCTGCTGGATCTCTGAAGGAGGACAGGATGCTGCTTTATCTCTAGTTGTGTTTTCTTCTCATTAAGTGTCCTTCTGTTTGAAGATTTATGTAACATATTTGCTTTCCTCATTCATTAAGCACCAAATGGAAACAAATTCGCCAATTACTGCCAGTGTCAAATCAGTTTAATTCCAGTGTGCAAAGTTGTATTTGTCTTGCTTATTGCCAACGTATTTGGAAAAGAGGCAGCTCTGTGTGCTAAAAGGTCGTATCCGTGCTTCAGAAATGAGATTTCATTTTTATCTCACATCCTTTGTTGCCTTCAAAGCATAAATGCACTGGAATAAAGCTGAACAGAGGTTGAGAAATGGCAGTCCAGGGTGTAATCTCAATAACACATTGAAAAAGTGTTGTCACCTATCTCATGAGGAGCATAATGGCTCTGCATATGTCATGAAAATTGGCATTGACCTTTTCTTTGGACTGTCAGATTTATTAATACTACATTTCCTATGTGTTTTTATACTGTCATGCTTATTTTTTAAATTTTCTTTTAGATATTTATCTCATATATATGCTTTCTGAACGAGTTCTCACATGCTCGAGATGCACACTTAGAATGTTAAACTGTTGGATTTATAAAGCTAAATGTAGTCCTGCAAGTTTTACTGAAGTGAGCACATCTAGGTAGGAATAGCTCTAATTGCTCTCTGAGTGCTAGTTTGCCACTTAGCCCAGCATTGTTTCTGTAGTCACAGTCAATCTCTGCTGTCCATTTGCCCAGTTTATGTTACTAAGGTGTAATGTTTTTGCTGTCTCTTGCACATTGCTTTTCTTATTCCAATTTCTTTCTGCTGGCTTTATAAAGATGAAAATAGTATTTTAATTTGTTATTGGCAGCCACAGGAAATTGAAAAATGTGCACTAATTAGCCCTGTCTCTTGTTCATTCACATGAATATAGATATTTTAGTCTCCCTAACACTTACAGGGTCAATTTTCTAGTTTCACGCTGAATATGTTAATGGGTAGAAGTGTTGTGCTCTACTGAATAGCATAAAAATCTCATATTCTAGGAAGAGAGAGACAAGGAAAATGTTGAGTCTCTGTTTTTCTTCAGGCTAACACTGTTTGTGCATTTATTAGCTTAGAATTTTTACAGTTTGGGACAATAGCTTATTTTTAATAGAGTGAAATGATGTCAGAATGGAAGACAGTAAAAAGACAGTAGTAATTTGATAATCTGTCCTAAAAAGGCCTCATCAGGGCTTAATCTTCAGCAGATATCTGGAGATTAGATACACATAGCAATTGAAATGACACTGTATTAAGTACTGACCCAAAGACTGAAAGTGTGAGACCAGACTGTCTGCTCATATATTTTGTGACAGAGACAGCATTTATTTGTAGAGTGAGTTGGGGCATTTATGTGCCACTCCTGTGAGTCTGATAGCACTGGGTTAAGAAGGCAGTTTATACCTGCTGAGGATGCAGTTCATTTTCTCTGGAAGAAAAAAAGGTGTTTTGCAACAGCAGTGAAGTAGGTTGCTTTGATATTGGAGTGAAAGAAGTACAGTGGTGGGTGATGAAAGTTTAAATGCACCAAAATGAGGAGCAGACCAAATATTTATGTTCCCTGCTGAATACTTCTGAGCTAGACATTTTGCACAAGTGAAGGTATTTTTTGTCCTTACAGAGTGCTTGTAAAAGTGTTAGACTGTAATACATTGCTTCCTTGTGTTTTGGTGAAAGTCTTTCAAGTCCACTTGCATATAACTTGTTGGTGAAGCATTGTGTGAACATTTTTCTGCAATCTGCTGTTTTCTTTGTTTATCCACTTCAGATCTCTTCATGACTCAAACCCAAGTATTGTTATTTCTTTTCCTT
>VZRZ01007316.1:499080-552852 GCA_013398175.1 Climacteris rufus
CTTACCTCTGCTTGTTAGGCTGCATTTCTTGTGTGTTTACAGTAATTTTCTGTTCTCATTTCACAATAGAGAAGTAAAATAGGTACTAAAATTTTTCACTTGCAATGGAGCAAAGCTCCTGTTTTCTTTAGATATTATACGTTTGTGGGTTTGGTTGTTATTTGTTTGTTTGTTTGTTTGTTTTTTAAGCTGGATCACCTGAATATATAATATGAGTGCATTTGTTCTTGTAACAAATAGAGGTAATATCAAAAAATATGTGTGTACATTTTACAGCAGATACCAATGAAACAGCTGATCTGGATTTTACAGTGGTATATTTTCACCCTTTGTAATATTTTTTCTTGGTATTACGTATGGTGGTCAGCTACACCGCATTGCACTCACAAAAGGTAATTTAGGAAATGTCTTGCTGAGAAGGTGGCACTCATTCATGTTTTCACTAAAACAATAAATTGTTACAGTTGCACAAGATTAATCACCAAGTAGAATCTTTTTGTAAAGAAATTAGGCTGCTGCTTTCCAAATATCTGGACCTGTATAGGATCCTGTTGTACTTCAGCTAATTCTGGACTGAAGCAGTATTCTGTGACAACAGCGTGATATTTATGGAGGGACACAGGCTCTCTTTGAGAATCAGTCTCTTTCAATGTAGCCTCTATACTGAGAAGGTTCAGAAATGTTAGCAGACTGCAGAAAATGAGAGCAGAAAATACTAATATACAGATTGAAATCAGGTTGTCTGAATTCTTATATTGTCTTGCCCAGGTGGAGAGCTTGCTATAAGCAGTTGCTTATGGAGAGTTTCAGCTCTTTGGCAACTAAATGCTGCAGTGCTGGGCAATTTAGAAAATAAATGGAATATGCAGTATGCTTTGGAAGATATTATATCTGTGATACAGTGTCTGCAAGTATGTTTGTCGATTCTTGCTTACAGACGCTGATATGGAACAGCATTTTGTGTTGTGGCCTGTAACAACTAATTAGAGTTCATCCACACTTTGTATGCCATGCATATTCAAAGAGCAGGCTTAAAGACACATCTTCTCAGTCACAGGGGAAACTGTTTTCCAGTGCTGCAGAGATCCATTCAACAGTTCTGCAGGGTTAGGTGGGATCGGGCATAGATGCTTTCAGGTAATTCTGCATAGAGGAGATGAGTTCTGCTTACCCCTGTATGTTAGTGGTCATCAATACCTAGCATAAGGGCATTGTTTGGTCTGTAATATCCCTTGCAATTTGTTGTTGAAATAAAAAAAAAAAACAAAAGAAAACATGAAATTAAGAAGATAAACATTTAAACCTTGAGTAGCAGAAAAATGGTGGAGCAGCCTCATGTTCCCTTGCCACAGGGTAGAAAAATTTAAGATACATGTCTCAACCCTGAGCTCTAAGGAGCCTTTGACACAGGGACTTTAAAGGATGCACCCAACTGCTGAACTATGGGAAGAACTGCTGTTTCCATAAAGCAAAAAGTTCTACTCCCTTAGTTCCTGGAAAATAGGTGGAAAATTTTTCAAGGTTAGGAGACTAGTTTTTTGCTACTGCAATTAAGGAAAACTTGAGATTTTTAAACATTTAAGGAAACAAAGCAGCCATACTGAGGCTGAGAGACAAGGACACTTGTTTCTATAACCTAAGTAGAAGGAAAGATATGAGGAACTTGCAAGAAGAACCTTAGTTGGTAAGGATCCCATGCAGGAATGTGTGGGAGGGTCCTACTCTCCTAAATGGTTCAGGGCACAAAGAGAGGGTTGCTTCCAGTGTGTTGCTTTCTGGGCAACACTGGTCATCCCAATGTATGAGGTGGGTTGTTGCTCCTAAGTGTTTGAGATGGACACTGCTTAGTCATAGCATAGGAAGCTAGTCCTGTTCTGAATTGAGAATAGAGGACTAAAGTTGTTTTGAGTTTTACTCTGATGAACTTATCCAACATTTTGGGACACCTTTTGCCTTCATTTTTTCTATCCTTATTTTTCTGCTGCCTTTCACTGCCCCTGTTTTTAGTTCTCTTCTGTTTTGGCATGTATTGTTTTACCCATCCCAGATGGTACCACAATATGATGTGTCTGCTGTCAAGTCTGGGAGTGATAAATCATGTCAAACTGAGGAAATCAATCAATTTATAAAAATTGGAAACTAAATGTCCTTTGGAATACCTGTTTATAGACATATGTGTGAGATTTTGTATGAAATTTTTGGTTTAGTTTATATTTTGGATTTATTTGAAGGCAGGCAAACTGAAAACATGGTTTAAGTAAAATACTGACATCATAAAGAGCAATGTTATTTCTCTTAATTGCTTTATGGGTAAGATTGTGGCCTTTAGAGGGCAATTTGCTCTACTGAGCATTTGGGAATTGCTTGTGGCTTGTGGGGGTCTGGATTTGCCTGCCTGATCACAGTATTTTTAGGTGTTGTCCTTAGAATGGAACTTGGAGTCTGAGCTTAGGCATTTGGGCTCTCTGGTGGATGGGGATAGCTCTATGCCCAAGCACGGATCCAGTGACTTCTGAGTTCTGAACTGTCTAATCTCATTGAGGAAGAATGAAATAACACCTTTTTTTTTTTTTTTTTAAATTAAGCATCTCTATTGAATTTGACAATAGGATTTTTTTTCGGCATCACCCATATGCACTAGGCTTCTACTGGTAAATTGCATGTAAAATGTCTCTTAAGCTCTTCCTGTCATGGTTTCTAAATTGAACTAACAATAAGAACTTGAAGACTGTGTGACCACTATTGTGCATTCTCAAGCAAGTCTGAATGGAATATGGGTTGGCCTATTACAGAATTAACTTAGTTATAGGTTTATTTGCTGTATTTTTGTTTCATTTCCTTTTTTATTTTTTTTCCCCTGATTTTAATACTATCTTCTTCAGTCAGTACTTCTGAATTTTACGTATTTTCACTAGTGCCTGGGAAAACTATTTATTTGCTTCTCCAAATCAGTGGTGTGATGGTGGTTGGTATACTGATTTTCCAAACAAGTGAACAAAATACCAAAAGGAAAGAACAGATCATTGCTAGCTTACGAGAAATGAGAAACTATAGGGTCTGTACTTGGGCCTGTTCATAAATCTTGAGGTATTTATAGTAATTTAGCTTGATATAAGTAATGACAACAATATTCAGAGAAAACAAAAATAAATAAAAAAGGAATTTTACTAGACGTTAATATTTATTACATACAGTTATGTCTATATTCAATTTTGAAAATTACCTCCTTGATGAAAACCTTTAAGTTTTTTTCCCAGGGTACAGCTACCATTGTAACAATCAGAAATAGTCAGCCACAAAACTGTTTGTTTTTTGGTTTAGGTTTTAAGTTGTCTGATTTGCTTTGTTTTATTAAAAATCAAATTAAGACCTGAGAAAGTCTCAGAATTTCATATTTATGTGGGTACGTAGGATAAAGCAACATTATGGAAATCAGTTCTAGGAAAAACCAGTAACTGGATCAGAAGGAAAACAAATTTCTGTTAATTATTAATTAAATAACAACTTCTTTGTGATATTGACCATTTTTATGTGCTATGTGATTCAGTTTCTTAAGCCTTTAGTTTTTAAATGAAAACTAAGGTGAGCATGAGTTTTCAGAATTTTGAAATTACATTGGAGATAATTTGATTAATTAGTGAGTATTTCTGGAGGTGGAGTGGATAATAAGTTGAATATTTTCCACTGTTTTGGAACAAAAAAGTACAAATGTATGCTGCTATATTTTTATGAGTTTCTGAGCCTTTGAATTAAGCATTTTAAATTAAATACAGTGTCTGGCATGTATACTTGACATTGGTGTCTGTTAATTGCATTTAAATATGAATAACAGAATTAATTCATTCTGAAGCCACATTGAGTGGAAAATGCAATGGCTGCCCAGTATTTGCATACTCCATTGCTTTTAGGGATCTGTCTGTGAGAATCCTGCTTGTAAGGGTTGTAGCTCATAAGCTCCAAGTCTTTGCCCAGATATTTTGACAATTCTGGGAGTGATTCTGTGCTTCCTCACTCATCTCAGGGACCTGAAATGATGAAAGGTCAAAGTGTTCCTTACTTTTTCCCCCACTTGGTTACTATGAAATGAATATGAGATCTAGCAAAAGAAGTGTGGGAAATGGAACTGTGGAAGCTCATCTGCATGAATGTTCAGACTTTTGCACACATTTTACTTTCCGTTGATGGGATGAAACCTTTTCTCAGTGAAACTCTTTCTGACTCTTAGGTGCTTGGTTATTTTTGTTACTCAGTAGAATTTTGCATACTGTTTTTTCTGAATGCCTGGACAATAAAAATATCTGAATTAAGTTTTATGCTGTCAAACACACACAAAACCTTTTGCAGTGGCATTTTTTTTCTTACTTTAATTAGGCTAGGATGTATTAATGAAGCTTTTATAATATGTCAGGACAGATCTGAAGAAACAATAATTCTGTGTGTTCATAGAAGATCAAAAATATGTCATCGTATATTTATGAAGACTGCTCTAGGCATGATTCCACAGTCTTTTCTCACACATCTGTCAGTGGTGTTACTTATAGAATATTGTGCTACTCAACATGAGAAAATAAAGCTGAATGAGCTGTACTTGACAAAACTCTGCATATACATTGACAAATTAAAGCTGAGGGGAGAATTTCACATGCTAATGTGTAAGTAGACAAAATCGCCTGTAAACTTGACTTTTTTTTTTAACATAATATGGTCCATACTGAAGAATAACCAAGACATCAGGAGACCTGCATGGATGCACAATGAGTTTTCACCTAAGCTCAAAGAAAAATAAAAGAAATATTCTAGTGGTGGAAGCAGGGCCATCTGACCCGGGAGGAATATAGAAACCCTCATCCAGGCGGGCTGGAGTGGGATGAGGAAATCCAAGTCACACGTGTAGTTGAATCCTGTGAGGGATGGGAATAGCAACAAGAACATTATTTTAAAAGAAACAAATTAGATAATAACCAGCTCCTGTTGTGTTTCTCTTGAAGTTGTATTCAGATTATTATACTTTAACAATCCCACAAAGGAGGCTGAGAAGTAAATTTGAAACTTGAGAACTGGTTCATGGAAAGTCAAGTCCAAATAATCTACAAAAACAGGCTTGCTGCTTAAAGCAAGAATATTATTTCACTAAAGTTTGTAGTTTCATTGATTTTTCTGCTATGTGCCCAGCTATGACACATAAAAGGAAGAACTGCTTTCATTTTCAATTGTAGAGGAAGAAAAAAGTAAAGTCATTCTTATTTCTATAGATTTACATATAAAATGTAAGAAGTTATTCATTGTACAATTGCACTTTAATGTAGGTGACATTAAAATTAAGGAATAAAGGATAAATCTACCCAGGTGAATGTTGAAGAAATATTTGGGTTTCTCTCACCACACTTGCCAAAACTTCACTAGCAACTGTTATGAAATAAGAAGTAGCATGATGAAATGTTGGTTTCTAGTAGTTACATTCTCACTGGGACTTGCAAGTTGCAGAGAAGAATAGCTAGACAGGATGGAACACAGATGAAGAATATATTGGTGTGCATGAATCCAATCAGTCTGAGGCACTGTAAATGCTTTTTGGAGTTGATGCGATGTACAGAACTCACGGATAATCGCCCTTGTGAATTGGGCAAGGAAATACATCTTACAGCCTGAGAAACCAGTCGTTCTGGGACAAATGCATCTTGCAGATGGAGTAAGGGACTTTCCAAAAGGAGAAGTTCAATGTTTACTGGAAGTAAGTAAAAATGTATAATTTGTTTTTAGCTGTGAAGAATAAGTAATATTTGCCAGACTTTTTCAGAACAGCAGGTATATGGTCAGTGCAGAACATAACAGAAAGGATTGTGGAGTCCTTGCTGGGAGAACCAGCCATGCCTAAACTCCCTGCTGATTCTAAATAGCCAGTTGAAGAAAGAGTGCCAGAAAACTGGAGGTAACCTCTTCAGAAAAAAATGCACAGATTGATTCTGGTTTGTGTAGCAAATCAGAGCCAAATAGATGAAAGAGCTTTAGTCAGTGTAGCCCAGAAAATGGAGTCCTGGAAGATAAAATCTGAGGAGAAAAGAGGATTAAAACCAGTAATTTCTTCAAGAAGAACATCTGGTCTGGCTGAATACATTGCACAAAAAGCAGCCCTTTTAAAATGACCACAAAATGATCACAAATCTAGAGTATCTCTGGAAGCCAGCCAACAAGAAAAAACCCACCTGATCATCATGTCAGAGAAAACTCCAGAGTTCTGGAGCAAGCTGGAAGCAGTGTAAATGTACAATGAACAGATTGAAGGAGGAAGGCCAATGCTGTGTTTGCCAGGCTGATATTCCTAATTTTCAGCCAACATTCTTACAGAGCAGGTGCTTGAGGCTCTCCAGATGCAGATCTCTACAAAGATCTGCAAATGGCTTTGTGGATCCTGGGTGTAGTGATTCGAGTTTCTTGGCTGAAACATAGTCTGCTGAGAATTGAACATGGCCCAGGGACTACCTGAAGTTAGTCACACTCCTAAATCTGCATTCAGGACAGCATGTTGGTACTGTGCATCTGGGATCACACAGCCTAACACAGTCACTCTGCTACCTGTAGCTGGCCTCTTAAATGATACAAGAATGATACAGACAGTGAAATGGAGTGCTTAAATAAAAGTAACTTTAGTGCCAAATGTAGGAAAGGGGAAACTGAAACAAAGAGTGCTTAAATCAAGTGAGTCAAATTGCAATCCAAATTGCTTCTCCTGTAGGAAAACCATTGTTAATTTTCTTATGTATAATGGACTTAGTAGAGCTGATAAGCCTCTGTGCTCTTATGCAGGGCAGGGTGTAGCACACAAATGAAACTCCAGTTTTAAAAGTTAAATCTATCTGAATTGAAATCTACTTTTGGGCCACCATAGCCCCAAAACAAAATTTAGCTAGAATAACATTAAGATAATTTAATTGGAAGACTGCACTTATCACTCAATCTTATTCCCAGAATTGATTCTGAGATAAAACAGGATGGAGACCTAGGGAGATAATAAAATCTTGCTTGGACATGATCTTGCATACCCTGCTCTATGTGAACCTGCTGTAGGACAGGAGATGAACTAGATTATCTCCAGAGGTCCCTCCCAAGCCTTCCAATCACCCATTCTGTGATTCTTAAGAGATGGTCACTGAAAACATGCAATGGATTGGAATAATATAAGAGATGAACTACTTTTCTGTCTCATTCAGAGGTAGTTTGTCATACTCTCAAAAACACTTCGGATTTTTTTGGTGTGAATTAGAAAATCTCATAGAGGCAAGTGAGAGCTGGAAAGTGAGATAGAATTAATAGTCTAACAGCTAGTATACTGCTTTTGAGTGTAAGAGATTGACTTGTGTCTTTATTTGTCATCTGATTCACAGCATGGATTTGGATCTCTCTCTTTTGCAGCTTAAGTTTCCTAAACAGTAGGACTCAGAAGACACTTTGGTTTTTCTCATTTTGCAGATATTTAATTCAAGCTTTGAGAAGCTTCTTTAGTAAATTTGTAATGAAATATAGAAAAGTTTTTGGGAACAGTTCAACACTTTCCATAGGCATCATTGTTACTATTGTTGGAAAAGTCCTGGCCAGATCTAATGTATTTGTGTAATATAGGCTTATGGTTTTAAGGGAGAGGAAGCACATATGACTTCTCAAATGTGTCTGTGACATGCTTCTGGGGCCACAGGGCAATTTGCTGTTACAACTGGCTAGTGTTAGTTTCGCTGACCTTCATGTGGTGTAGCTGAATTTTTGTAACTCCTCAGGTCCCTCGTTTTGAATTAGTGATAGAAGAATGAGTGGGAGAATTTGGTTAGTGCTGCTCTGCTAACCAATGTAGACTTTTCTGCAAGTGCTGTAGTGGCTGTGCATATGTGTGGCACACTGAAGGTGCATTAGTCTGGCTAGCATGTGGATTGATGGCAGCATTAGCTGTAGGAGCATGGACTTCTATGCAGACTGTGCACCAGACTTCTTAATATTATGGGAGTGAAGTAGTAGATGTTTGTGCTAATTGAGGCATATAGAGATATCCTTTACCTCTCTGTGGTATAGACATCGCTTTAAAATGCCTGTTGAACAGACAGTGTAATTATTGTGTGGAAGTTTACAAATACTGCTGTTACTGATTCTGATGTTAATACACTGTTATAATAGCCATGGAATGTTGTTGAGCCCCTTTTCCTATCGGAATTTGGTTTCAGAAGAGGAGCACAAAGATAAATTCTGCAATATAGTCTTCAGAGCTGTCACATCAAAAAAGGGTTGTCTAAATCTACATTTTCTTGTCTTGAAAATAAACAGACTATAACAAGTACCTACAGCAATTTTTGAAGAAGTGGATTGACTTCTTTTGTATTTGTCATCTGCTTGATTAATAGAGACATCCATAATGTACCTGAGACCATGAAGATTGTTATTTTCTTCTGGACAGGGGAAAGCAAGTTGCTCACAGGGAGAATGGTTGGTTTCTTGTATAAGTTCTGCTGCTGTTGCTGTTATAAATGCTAGGACAGTTGGACTACAAAAGTAAGCTGCTTCTTGGAGAAATGACTTGGAGTGGGACAATGTGTCCCTTTTGTCACCTGAGTATGCATTATGCAGTACAACCTCCCTGCAAAGTTCTTCTAAAGGAAAGCAAACAAAAATGCCATCCTTACAGACTCCATCTAGGATATACTCTTCCCTTTCTTTTCCTTATTGCTAGTACCAACAGTCTATCAGTTTGAATTTTATGCTTAATGATACTCAGAGAATCCTGAAAATAGGTTATAAAAATGAGCTAATTGGTTGAAAAACTGATGAGTAATCCTGTTGGTACCCAAAGAGAAAGCAGATCTGAGCTTGCTCTTTCATTGAAGAAGAGATGGGGGTCTGACTACACCCAAGTAATTGATTTATAAACTGATTAATAGTGGGAGTAGGTCACTGCTTTTGATAGGCATAGTTACTTATGTCTTGATATGTTTTATTATTTACCTAATGTAAAAAAAAAATTCAACACATTTTCCTCTATCAAGAGGTTCTTAGCGTTATTTTGCAGGACCTGAGGATCAATACTTACATGAACAGAAGCTTTTCAGCTGCCCCCATGGAAAGCGATTACCTTTTAGAAAATAAGGTATAGAAGATTGTTCATGTGGATGTATCCTCCTCACAAAAGTCAGTGGCAAGCCTAAATGTTTACTGTTTCTACAAATTTTGTCTATTGTAGGTTATTTTTTCCATGTGGAAAATATGAGTTCTCCAATGCCACTTCTGGAATGCTTATGACTCTTGCTAGTACAGGCCTTTTTGACATCACGGTCAATTTTCCTTATACAAGGAATTTTAACAATATTGCTTTCTCGACTTCACAAACTTAATAATGATAAATATAATGGTGATGATTATAATAATAACTACTATTACTTAAAAAAAAGTAACAATCTCTCTTCTTGAAGTTCTCTGCACAGTGATTCTTGCCTTCTATGTGTTCTTGTGTTATAAGACTGAACTATTCATCTGGGTCTAGTTTTGAAATTTTAAATTCTGAGACCGTAGTCAGGACTTCAGTCAGGCACAGAGGATGTTTTTTCTAGGCTTTGGAAACAAACAGAGGTCTCAGAAGTTTAACTGTTAAATAGGCAAGGGAAAATATAATACTGAGAAGGTGATAATCTTACTGTACTGCTTCTAGATGAGACTGTGATAGGACTTATTATTTGTCAAAACTGAGAATCATATTGTTGTGAACAGATGTCATAACATGCAGCAGAGCAGAGCAGCAAGTGTATTTTAAACACAAAAGAGAAAAGCTTTAAAAAACATTAAGGAAGAGAAGAGCAGATAGTTTACATTAAAAGTAGGTGGCCAGAAACTACTGTGAAAGAACTATGTCAAATGTGAGCTGGAATGTAGTTTTTTTACCAACCTAGTTATGTTAAAAACAAGCTGTAAAAATAAAATGTTGTTTTGTGTACAGAACTTTCCAACATGCACATTGAAAAATCCTTATTGGCATTATTTAATGAGAAGCAGTGTAGTGCCCTTATTATTTGTATTTGTGTGGAAGAAAGTGCAAGCACGATGAGTACGGAGAAGAGAGTTAATTAGAGTAATGATTGTACCACCGAGGTGATAATGTCAGAAGTCCATACAGCACATAGCAGAAACTGCATTAAATTTTTCACCCTTTGCCTGCTTTCTGCTTGTAGGGGAAAGAGAGAGTTAGAGGGGGAAAGTACAAAACTTATGTATGATACATACGCCTTGATTTAGATTGTAATTTAGTAATTTTATAAACACAACATTGACATTTAAAACCAGTTTGGTTTTTTTTTTTTTTTTTAAGCAACATCAAATTATAGAAGTAATCTTTTAGGGCTTCTCAACACAGATTTTCATGTAAACTTAATAACAAATACACATAGCTGGCAATATTTATTTCTAGCATTCTTCTGTGTATGATTCAAGGCTTATTATTTCTGTTCAAATATTCAACCGTTCTAATGTTAAAGAAAATTTCATTAGAGAAACCCTATTTCATTAATTTAATGATATTCAGCGTCTGCATATACCTGGGCTAAATGTTTCTCTTCTTACATTACAGTAAGATCTTTCCAGTTTTTGAAAGTTTGGAGAAGTTGAAACCATTAGTGAGAAGGAGATTTCACAGAGCACTAAATCTTAACAATAACTGTAAAATTAGTATGAGTGTCTAGCAGTGTATACTAATAGGAGCAAATTTTCCATAGAGTTTTGTAGATACATTTGTTACTGTATTTATTATATGTCTGTCCTTTTCACTTGCTCAGCTTTCGTTGTGTGCAAGATGGCTGTAGAGGGGCACCCATAATTGTTTCAAGGTTGCTTATGAAATGTTTCTGCTCAGGTTCTAGACCATTTGTTTAATGGAATGATGGCATACAAGTACATCAAGCTGAATTATCAGCTGCATCCCTTATAACAAGGTCTTTATGATACAATGTTCAGACAGCTTAGTTTCAAGTTTAAATTCTGAAGGTTTGAATCACAAAATGTGATGTCCCATATACCTCTTTAACTTCAATAAATGGGGAATTTATGGCTCCCTAGATATTAAAGTCTAGAGACAATTTCTTTGCTCTCCTATTTGAAAACTATAATACCCTGACAGTGTGGATGGTAAAGATTAGAGGAATGGTGATGATAGCACTCAAATGTTAAACTTTCTATTCAACAGCTGGATAGCTTTTCAGGAGCTGCCACATGCCACTGCCTTCCCTCCTTTCCACTCTTCACTAAAAAAACTTGCAACATTTGAAAGGTTAACTTGAGGATAAAAAAGTGCACTGATCTTTTTCACAATCTTCAGGCTTTCATGAAATACTGAGGGTTTGAGCATGTAATCCTGACTTGGGCAAAATTCACATTTGTGTCAAAAGAGGCTTTAAAAGCACAGGATCAAGTAGTCTGGATATTCTGCTGCCAGAGGGGCATATAAAGAACAGCCTTATGTTGGATTCCTTTGCCTTATCATTTGACATTTTCAGATTCATAGACAGAATCCTAAATCCGTTGTTAGATAGTGAAGAAGTAATGCTCCAAATGTTGAGCTCTTAGTTATTTTCTGATTTACTAAGGCTGCATCCATCCAAACATTAGTTTCCTAATTTTGAGTGTCTAAGCCTCATATTTTCCTCAGGTCTAGTAACTTTCTTTAAAAGATCACCAAATATTTTAAAAATAATTAGGAAATAAAATTCCTCATGTGGATGAAAGTGATGGTAGTGTTACTCTGACAAATCCTCGAGGGGCCAAGCAGCTCAGATTGGCAACATGATCTGGTTTAATTGGGCATGTCAGCATTTCTACCTATACTCCCTTGCTTCATTTGTGACTGAACATTGACTTCCTCTCCCACTCCTCACTCTCACCTTTCTGGTTTGTAAGGAAAAAGTTGATGTACCCAGTTTACTGTAGTTTACTGTAGTTCAGCTGCTCTTTTCAAGTGCTGTTGCTAGAGATCACAGCACAGCATGAAAGGCAAAAGTCTATGACAGTTTAGAGCTTGAGGGAGAATAAACAGCATTGTTTTTTCTTTACTTATAAGGTTCCAAACCCATACTATCACTTTTCCTCTTTAATCTTATCTCCTTGAAGGCATTTTTGCCTCTGCCATTTTGTATAATCCGTCACTGAATGCAGCTGGAGTGAAAAATGGTATTAAAATAGCTGGTGTCTTTCCAAAGAGTTACTTTAATTGAAAATCCGTTCTGCCAGTTTATACATCTGTTTTCTCCATGTTTTCCTTCAAACGGAAGTTGGTAAACTACTCTTGGAAGTTTCAGAATTTAAACTTTGAGGTGTCTTGCTCTCTCATGAATGCAGAAAAGGGATAGGGAAATAAAAAAATAATCAGAAAGCAAACCGAACTCCACATAAAGCTCCTGGACACAGCAGAAGAAAAGATTCTCTTAATAAGTTGACAGTGCTGGGTAGTTTTGCAGTGAAGTGCTGATATTGACACAGGGCTGTTATGCAGTTGTCCCAAATCTCACTGTTAAATTAAACAATATTCTATGGATGGCACTTTTCATCATGTGAGTTGTATTCTATGGAATTGCATGAACTTGGAGATTCTCAAAATAGCATGCACTTATTATGATAATGAACAATATATTGATAGTGAGGGTTTTTATAAATACACAGCTGAGGAACAGTCAAATCATGGTTTTGAATGTGCTGAAGAAAAATGAATGACGTCACTTCACTTACACTTATTTACATTTATTTTGCACTGTATCACACTTACTTTCAAAACAGATATGTAATTTTCACCCAGTCTCTTGCATTTCTTGGATTGGTTCCCATCTGCTCCCCATGCTGGAATGTTTAAGCAGTGTCTTTCAGGCTGTTCAGATTGTATTTTCATACATGAACTGTAAGATAAGGTGCTGTTTTATGTCTGAAATGACACCATGCCTCAATATTTTATATTGAATAGCTAGCACAGAGGCTGGGTACACACCTAGGAAAATGGTTTTGTGCTTAAACCCAATTGCAGCTGGTTCTTGGCAAGCTCCTCTGTGTTTTCTATTGGCAGAACTTGGAGCTATGTTGTCCTGTGCCTAGGAAGTCTGAGTGGAGCTCTGACTGCCACTAACCTCATTGAAGCCCTACTACTTTTATTTCAAGGACCTACCTGGAAGACTTCTGTCTGATAATAAACTCAGTCCAGTATGATCTTGTGAGAAATACTGGCTTAATCATAGCAGCATGTTTCTCTCTTTAAATTTGCATCCTGGCTTTCAGTATTACAAGATCTCAAAGGGAAAGCAAATAGTAACTTGGCTGATGCCAAAAGCCAGCATAAAAAAAAAAAAAAAAAAAGAGGAAAAAAAAAAGAAAAAAAAGAAAGAAATAAAAAATTAAAAACGAAAATGCCATGTTACATAGTTTGTGACTAAACTAAATTTTAACTTGGCTGTATTTCAAAATGGCCACTGTTTCTTTAGCATCTCAACTGGAAGCCTGCAATTATTGCTGTATAAAACAATACTCCTGTGAGAGCATTTCAATAATGCATCACTGTATCAGATGTGTAGAGCTACTTATGAGCAGAATAAGAAAGACAGGATTTTTTATTTACATATATACTTATTCATGTGGGAAAAACTCGTCAAGTGTAGTTTTTCCAGCTGAGATACTCAGCCATGCAGTGGGGTTTTTTGATTCTTATTTCAGCAAGTAGTCATTTGCCCAATGTTATGTAATTTTTGTTGTCCCATTTTACACCATTGTTAACAATGCCACATAATGTGATTTGGGGTAATGTTGTAAAAGGAAGAAAATGGGAAAGACCTGCCTGTGTTATAAAACCAGTAAGCTTGTTCCAACCAGTCTAATAACCACAGGACAAAACTGTGATTTATATCTTTCAGTCTCCTTCAGAGTCTCTCTCCCACAGCTTTCCCTCAGTGACAGTTATAACATTTCTTAGTGGAATCCCAGTGACCAACAACTGGTTTGCTCTTTCGACCAAAGAGAAATTCTACCTCTGGCATTATGTGATCTTTACTGTGAATGAAAGACTAACAGGATGGCTGAATCTATTCAGAAACAGGATCTCCAAAGTAAAATGCTTGTTTAACCCCATTCCTAAACACACAAGACAGACTTAAGGTTTAAAACAATAATCAGGAATTTAATCATTAATCAATTCTAATTGTAACCTCAGTTTTTCTCTGTAATTATTTGTTTGTTCCTTTTTCTCCAGCTAATTTCCAGATGTGGATTATCTGGACTCCTGTGGGATCTCGTAATCTATATGTCTCCTTTCTTGCCTGATAGTACTTGCTGACTCTAAGCACTCTGTAGTTTCCCAATTCTCTGTCTGGTTTTAGACCAGCAGATCTTTGATATTTTCAGAAGGTTTTCCGATCTGGGGCTTTGCCATGACAAGCATAAATCACTCCCTACTTTACTGAAGGGATATTTTCCGGTAATCATCTCCTTTATTTTTAACCTGGAATAGGTCTATGGCTTTTGCTACTCGCTCATTCTGTGTTTTTTCACTTCTTTTGTCATGGGCAAACACTTGGGCCTAGATGCTGTTTTGATAAAAAGAGGCTTTCTGAATATTGTGGCGTTCATCTTAAACTTGAACATGATGGTCACAGGACCTTCAGGATAGGGAGAAGAGTATTGGAATCCTGAGAGAAATCATCAAAACACAATTATAAGAAGGTTTGAAACTAGCTGAAGACTACAGCCTGATAATTTTTTTGACTAGATGAGAATTTTGATGATGAAAAAAAGGTGAATTCTGTATCTAAGTGAGCTGTAGTATTGAAAGTAAGGGAATCTGTGATTATTTCATAAAATCTCTTTATATTTTAAAATTTCTTGAATAAAGCATTTTGATTTTTCCTTATAGAATAGTTTATCTAGAGATTTTCAAAATGTACCTCAGAAACAAATCCTTTCCTTTTTCATTTGCAGAGTGCATTGAGGTGTAGGATGTTACTTTCAATATTCCTAGTGAGGAATTGAAAGCTCTGACTCTGGCATCACTTTCACACAGATAAAGTCCCTGCTCCCAGCAGAATGATGCTTCTGCTTGGCAGGTCCATAGCTAGTTCCTTCAGGCAACAAACCTATTTATTACATTAGGACGAGGACAAGGCACAGCAAAGGCTTAAACTGAAACAAAACAGCGATGTGATTCCTGGACCAGTGCCATGGAAGTGGAGGCAGGTGTCTGGCATCAATGCAATCAATGCAATGCCAAGGTACTTGAGCACCAGAAAGAGAATACTGAAACCTGAAGCCTTTGTTATTAATTTGAAATAGCTTCTTTTTATTTTTCCCCCACCGATATGCTGGATTTGGAATGATATTCCCCAATTCAGTGCCCCAATTGAGACTCCCCAGACCATGTGCCACTCTTGCTTCCCGCTTTTCCCCTCCCACTTCCCACTGTGGCAGGATGGAGTTGAGATCTGGAGGCACCGAAGGCAAAGATCAAGGGTTGAAATAACATTCTACTGGAGACAGCAATGAGATAAGAAACTGAACAGTAACAGCAGCAATAGTAATGACAGAGGGTATAACAAAAGAACTGATTCACACAAATAAAACCCCGGACAAGGGAAGTACTAGATGGCTCCCTCCACTACATTTTCTTGACTGTGAGGATTCCCTTCTCCCTGGAAGAGAGTCCCTGTCCCATGGTATAGAATAACCTCTGTGTCTTAGTCATGCCCTTTGCTGGCTACTGCAAAAAATTAACCCTGTCCTGGCCAGGACCAGGACACCCTGATAGTAGTGTACCTGGATTTTTACTATGGATCAACTGAAATTGACAAGGAGAAATGGATGTGCATGGAAGAGCATGGTTGAGCAAGGAGCTCCTAAGTGAACTCAGAACACAAAAAAATTAATTCTACAAAAGATGAAAGATGACCCAGGAGATGTGTAGAGTAGTTGTCTGGTCCTGCAGGGATAGACTTAGGGGCACCAAGGCTGACCTTGAGTTAACTTTGGGAAGGGATGTCAAGAGTAACAGAGGATTCTACAAGCACCTCAGCAGCAAAACAGAGATTGGGGCAAATGTGGTCCCACTGCAGAAGAGGCATGGGGAACTGGTGAAAAATGGCATGGAAAAGGCCCATGTACTCAGTGCTTCCTTTACCTCAGATTTTGCTAGTAAGACCAGACTTTGGGAATCCCTGGCTCCTGAGACCCATGGGAAAGTCTAATATCTTCTTTCACTCCTATCTTTTCTCACTGTCCTTTTGGGGCAGCATCCACCATATCTCACCCTCGACCTTTTTCCCTCCCTGGATTGCAAACAACAGTCTGTTCCAAATAGATCTAAATGTCAGCAGTGGATGTGTATTACATTTCCCTGACTTCTCCTAGCAGGAGTGGCAAACTAAAAAAGGCCAGTGTTGATAGCAAGAATGTGTTTGTTGCACTGGCACCATCATGGACACAGAGCGTAGCCAGGCAACAAGAACACAGGGCTTTCATTTATCAGACAGGACACAGAACAATCTCGAGGCGTTCTTCCCTCTGCTTTGAATCAAGGAAAGCATTTTGCAAAAGGATATGTACAGAACATGCAAAATTTTGCACAAGGGAAATTTCTGGTGCAAAAAAAAAAAATCAGAAATGGGGGTATCATAGGTAGAAACACATACTTAGATTCAGGTAATGTGATTTTGAGTGCTCACTTGTAACCGGCCTAGTACAGAAGAGATCATAAGTCATTGGAAAAGTACTTTCAGTGTAAAATAAATAACATATGAGGAAAGGACAGGCAGTGTGTGGTGCTCAAACCTAAATGTCACAATAAAAACAGAACACATTTTGGGTGTAGTCTAGGCTTAAGATAGGATTTTATTATTTTGATTTGAAAAAAAAACCCCACAAACCCCACAAACTTGCTCCATATTTTTTTATTTCATATTGTTTCCCATGCTATGAAGAATAACTTTAATGATATTAATTATAGATGATGTTTGATTTTCTTTCATTTTTGCTGAAATTCTTTTTTAAGAGCATTAAAAGAGATAATTTTCATGAAAGTTTATTGCTAATTTGAATAAAATTAAGCTAAATATTGGGTGATGTCTCTTTATTTGGAATTAAAATTAGAAGGCTTATCAATTCCTCTACTGGGCCAGATCATATCTTCTGTACTGTCTTGTCTTCAGCCTGCAGCAGGTGCCTGCAAAAAGCCTGAACTTGTAATGATAGTACCTTAGAAAACTTTCTCAGCTATTTGAACGCAGGAGTTTCCTGAGATGAAGGTAGTGTCTTGGATGGATTTTTATACAGTCAGCTCTTAAGCTGTCACAGGGATTTGCAAAGTGGGGTAACCAGAGGAACAAAGTCACACCGTGTAGTGGCAGAAATTTTAATAATAATGAAACAATTTTCTCTGTTTGATTAAGTTTTGTAGCACAAAATAGAATAATGTACTGGGAGCAGGGCAGATTTAATCAAGACCTCACTTCCCTGAGGGATATTTTCATATCAACTTCACCCTGTGACATTTAACTCACTTTTTGTATCTTTGTTGTCCTATAGAAGAGAGTTCTGCAGCTCATCATGTGAATGAAGAACTTCTGGGGTTTATATTCTTAAATATTCTTTACTATTCAAAGAACAGTGAATACGCTTTTAATTCACTGTTTAAAATCAGTGAACAATATTCTCTGTGCACCTTTCTCATGATTGTATAACTGTCTATTATCTCTCTCAGATGCCTTTTTTTTTCTAGGCTGAGGAATCAGTCTATTTAACCCTACTTTGTAAAGAAAACACAAAAAGCTGGAGGTCTTTTGTCCTCTTTTTATCTATCTTTCCCAGTTTTACTTTCAAATTTGAAATTGCGGGTTGGGATAGAAATACACAAACTATTCAAAACAAGGAGATAAATGGATTTGTTCCCTGGTACAATGATATGCTCTAGTGTTTCATATTTCTTACAATTTATTATCAGTTTTAAAAATTATTCTTGCAATTAAGTATCTTAGTTTTGAATAGTAATGTTCAGAGTTTATCAATGAATACATGAAATTAAATAATTTCACTATTTAAGGTATTTTTTCCTGGTGTACAATGCTTCATTTATTGAAACTGCAAATTAAATTCAACATATAGTTAACTAAATATTCAGATTTGTAAGGGTTTCCTAGAACTCTATGCAAAATTGTTTGCTAGTTGATGCCTTTAGCAAGTATTGTCACTTCTCTGTTCATTCTCTTTTCTGCATCACCTAAGGATATGTTCAGTGTTTATGAGTTCTGCCACAGATTACTTTGGATCTCAACTGCTGACCTGCTCCCCTCTGAAAACTGACTATATACCTACCCACCTACTTTTTAACCTCTTTATCCATAAAAGAACATTCCCTTATGCCCTGATTTTCTTGAAGAAGTTCTTAAACGTCCTTTGATAGAAGAACTTGTCCAATACATGTTGAAAATCCAAACAGAATGTATCTTCTGGGTATCATTTAATCACACTTTGTCCATGTATATATCTATTTTTTTAGACAGTGATTTTTTAGGATGTTATTCTGTTCCAGATTCAGGACTTGGCCTTTATTGTGCTTAATGAGGCTCCTGCCATATTTCTTTGGTCTGTAGAACAGAACTTTTTGAGCTTTCCAGCATTTTGATCTACCATATTCTCTGATTTTTCTGTAATTTATGAACCTGCTGACAGTGTACTGTGTCCCATTGTCTGGGTTATTAATAAAAACATTAAGTGGTATTGGCCCAAATATCAGTCTTCTACTGACTGATAACTGGTGACCAGTTGGATTCTGTGCTAATTAATGTAACCCTTTAAGCCTCATGATTCAGACAGTTTAACTTTTATTATCATCTGTTAATCCAGTCAGTATCTCAACAGCTGAGCTCTAAGGATACTACAGGAGACAGTGGCAAATATATTGCTAAAGGTAAGGTGAAATAGTGAGCACTGCCCTCATCAAAGAAGGAAATCAGTTTGGGAAGGGGTGATTTTCCCTTGTCCAATTCATGCTGGTTGTTTCCTTGCAAATTTGATAAGAGAATGGCTTTGCAATGGCTTCAGTTCACTCCTTCAGTACACTTAGGTGCTTCTAATCTGATCCCACGGACTTGTGTAGTTAGTTTAGTTATATTCAGTTAGTTTAGCTGTCTCCTAACTCTGATCTTCCTCTGCATTTAGTAATGCTTCACTTCCACAGACTTTTCTAGTGGGCTCAGAGACGCTGCTCTGAACAGTTTACACCCAGCAGTCAGTGTGGTTGAATTCACCAACCAGGGCTTGCATCTTTGTTCACTCTCTTTATTACTTATTATACAATTTTTGATAATTTGCTTGATACAGACATCAATGCTGATGGTTTCTTGGATCTTTCTGGAGCCCGTTTTAGAAATATATATTAAATTTGCTGTCTTCCAGACCTCAGGTACCAAAGCAGTTGTAAGCTGAAGGTCGTACTGTTGCATGAAAAGGCTAGTCCAAAAACTGAGACTAGTCAGGAGTAAGGGAATAAAAGGTGGGTATTTATTTGAAAGGCCTTCAAAGGTACGTTTAGGGCAGACAAAGCCCCCCAGGGTCATCACCCAAAATGGGTGACGAATCACGAGTTCTCCACACCTTTATAGGTTTGGCCATTTGCATATCAGCATAAATTCACCAATTAAAACTTCGCAATTTCCCCTTAGCTCCCTTAACTTGCTCCCCTCCCCCCCTAGAAGCTTGGCCCTGGGCAGTCTAAGTGTCCTTGAAGAGCAAGCCCAGAGAGGCACTGTTATCTCTATAGAGAACAGAAACTAACAGGCCATGAAGCATACACACCAGGCAATACAGAATTTGAAAAATATGAGGGTTAAAACCTAAGGCAACAATACAATGTTTAATAGTTCAGCGCTTTAATCTCTGAATTGCTTTTAATATTCTTATATAACTAACCATGCTGAAAATGTGTTTCTTTTTATTTTATCTGTATTCTATAACCTCTTTTAACAACACTATGGTTTGAGATGAGAGTTTTTCATGAGCCACCCTGCCCATTCTGAGATGAGAACTTCCTGAAGCTCTGCTGTGATGAACTTGGGCAGAGGGAGGAATATGTTCTTGTTTTGGTGTGGCTTTATCTTCTTAATTCTTAATTGCTTCTTTGATCATTTATTGCTTCTTTGAACTGTCAAGATTCCTGCTTTTAATGTGTTTGAAGAAGGATTTATTCATAATGTTTATGACTTTTGTAAATTATGCTTCACGTTCTTTGTTTTCTTCGTTTTGACACTGCTTTGTTTTTTTTGAAAGATACTTTCTTTTGTTAACTACTTCTATCCTGTTGTCAATCTATGCCAAGTTGCCCTTTCCCTCATGCTTTTGTTTTTTTTTTTTTTTTTTGCTAGGTAATGTTTATTTGTCCTGTGTTTCCAGCTAGGTACCCTTAAATGCTGCCTGCAAAATTTAAGTCTCAGCTACCTCACCTAGCTCCTTCTTATCATGCTGCTTCATCCTGACGTTGCCTCTTACGAAGCAGAACATGCTGTGGTATCTGAGTCCGTATTGGTTGCTATTACAGCGCTGTTCCTGCATACTGCTCAAAACAAAGTTACAAGCTTCTTCGTTCTTCAGCCTTGTGTTAAGTTGCTTTATAAAAACCTTGATTTGTGTCTAAAAATTTACTTTTGCTGCCAGGCTTCAGTGTAATGCATAGGGTAGCTGAAGCCTTCCATTGCTATTCCGCTCTCTGACCTCATAGCACTCCGTACAGTATGTTTGGGGAAACTAGCTGTTGCTCTGAAGAGGATGCTCATCTATGTACCCCAGTCTGACTAGCAGCTACTAGAGACAGGTTTTCCATTTTATATTTCCATTTCTATCCTTATTTTCTTTCCAAAATTAACTTTGAAGATGATGCATAGCACGGGCTATGGATCCCTCTGAATGTGTCTCAGCTTCCTTCATGATCAAATCTCTGCTGTACCTCAATTCTTTTTGGTTGGCTTGTTTGCTTCCATACGTTAGCATGGGGAGAAAGAACCCGACACTGGATCATTTTCCTCTCCTTCTGCTCCCTTACCTGCTGTGGTATCACTGGGTGACCTTTCTTGAGCATATCACTGTTCTGGAGTGTCCCTGAAGGTCGTCTCAACAGATTCCTTTGTATCTTTATCTAATTCAACAGTTCAGTGCTTTCTGTGTCCCTTTATAGGCGTTTAGAGTGAATCCAAATGCAGCATTTAATTTTCTCAGAGAAGACCAAAGGATGCTTGTTCTGTCTGCTCATTAGGGCACATAATCATCTGTGATAACAAGATACTCTGTCCTTTCAGAGATAAGCATATTTACTCCTTGTGACTGCCGCTAATGTTAGCTAGTGCTCTGTCTTCATACACTCTTCTTACACTTGTGGTGTTTAGGTTAAGGAGCATGCACGAAACATTTAATATGGGAAGAAAAATTTAAAATTGTGTTGACTTCTTTTACTAAGATGGGAAAGAAATTCCCTCTATACTCCCTGTGAAGCAAAATACATTTGCCTCTTGTGTGCAGAAAGCATCCAACCTGTTGACATTTTTGGTTTGTTCTCTTGTTTTGATTTATACAAGTGCATGTTGCAGTTTGGAATTGAATCAAGAGATTAGCATTTGTGGAGAACCAACCTCCTAAAATAGACAAAACTTTGATAAAAGATGTTATTGTGGTAGGGACAGTGGGAGGGATTTGCAAGCATGCATTTTAAGTATGTTCAGGCTGTTACCAAGTTAGAATTGTTATCTGTTCTCTGCCTTGCATCACATCTGCATTAACCCCCAAGGATTCTTAAGATACCAATCTCTCTTTTGTAAAGCAAGAACAACAGTCAAATGATTGAGATTCCTGCTTGACTTATCACATTTGGAAAATTAACATTATTTTGACAGTAAGACATGACAAGCTACATCTGTACTAGAAAAATAATGTGTGTTAGAAATAATTTTCAGCTAGCACAACATCAAACACTATTTTGTATTTAATTTAGAGTAAGATTAAAAACACTTACTGCACATGCATTACTCCATTTATTGAGACACGTTTGTAGTTTTTCATGCTATGACTACTGTATACAAGAAGTTGCTCTTGTGAACATTAGAAGGCCTTTGGGGTGTTAAGGACTGGCTAGTTAAAATGTGCTAATTTAATTAGCAAATTTAGTGAGTAGTTCCACTACAGAGGAGTTCACAGGTATGTGTAGAAGGAAGGAATTCAGTGTATGACTAAAAAGTTAATTTTTAACTGCCATTAATCCAATGCAGCACTTCGTTACCAGTGGATTTGGGACAGTGGAGTAAGACAAGACAAAAACTTACGTTTTCCTCTTGCTCTTCCTATTTTTCCTTGCTGGTATGATAGGTTTTATTTTGCATTACTTTTAGTTTAACTGCTTTCGTATTCTGTTAATACAGCTGTGCTTAGTTCGAGCTGTAAGGGTGGCAGTTGGTGCTCTAAAATGAAGCCTATACCAATCGAATTCTGTGGTACACCTATTTCCTTGAATCATTTATTCATGTGCTTCAATATTGCTATTATTGGTTTAACTGTTACTGTTGTTACTAGTTCTAGCCATTTATCTTAGAGGGAATGCATTATTTTCTTGCCAAGGGCATTTAGTTTTTTAATGTGCAAAATAATTTATTTTGAACAATTGAGTTTTCTTGCCTGAGGACATCAGCCATTGCTACAAAGTTATTGAGATGTCATTTAATCGTGCCAGAAAAATGAGCAAAAAAATACAAGATCCAGCTGACATACATTCGAAATTTTAATTCTTTCTGCTACCCTAATAACTTTGTAAAATCAGAAGTTTTTTCCAGTCATGCACAGAATACAACTTCTCAAAAATCTGCCTACTTATCGTATTCTCACTTCAGTCACTTTGTGATTGTATGTGTGGAATAAAGGGGCAGAAAAGCTTTGCAAATAAAACAACTGAAAAAGTTTATTTTCCTGTACTCTCATTTTTATAAAAAAACCTTACTTTGCTTATATATCCCTCTCTAGCAGAGGAAAATTTCAGTCTAAATGGTGGAGATTTCAGAATGTTGTGAAGTACCAAGCAGAGTAAGCACCAGATTATTTTGCTAAAGATGTATTAATTAGTGATAAAAATATGATATGTGCTAATGGATCTTCTTTGTTTTTGCTCTAATCCAATCTGTTGTGTAAGAATAGAAATAGGCATATAATTTTGGAAGAGTGATTAAAATTGAAAGAAGGTACAAGGTATGCATCAGAATCAATACTTTTAAGAGCTAAAGTGTCTCTGAGAACATATTTTTTCTACTCAAACTGATTTCTGATGAATGGAGACCATCATGAATGAAGATATTTGCATTGGATTTTAGGTGATTTGAAGACAGTGGCATGCAAACTATTACCAAAAAAGTGCAGAATAGAAGCAAAAATGGGCAAACGTATATATAATGTATAATTTCATTTAAAATTATGCAGTTTTTATATATACATGTATATAACGTATTTCTGTAATATATACAACCATGTAATAATTTCAATATGGAATGAAATGGCATTCAAATTTATAGGGTATTTTGTTTCTCATGTTGCTCAGTGGAGTGGCTGCTCCTTGCTTGCATGAAACTCACATTGAAATGTATTTGACACGTCTCACTATAGTACAGATTTTGTAGGATTAATGGGAACTGTTTTCTAACAGAACTGCAACTTTTGAAATAATTTTGGCTTAAGAATCTCATGCTATGAATATTGTATGGAATAGGGAAAAGTGTGGGGAGGACAGAGTGACAGGTAATAGGTCCCCATTCCCTATACCCCTGTGCTTCTGGTGAGGAGAAGGTAGAGGGCAGAGTGAAGGGATGAATTTGTTCCTGTGAAAAGGTGGTCATGATTGTGGAGGGAAAATGTTTTAGATATGTCTGTTTCTTACCATCAGACTCTATGCTCAATTGTCAATAAAATGGATTCATGAGAAAGAACCTGGGTGGGCATCTGACAGCCAGCCAAGCTCCCTACATTCTAGCACAGTTTCTAAGTGTACACACACTCCAATTTCTGTGATGCCTTCCCTCTGTTTTTTCCAGAACTGACAGATTAATATTGAAAATATCTGAATGTAAAGCACCACATTTAACACAGAATACTGATGGTCTGGATGAGTGTAGCCACAAATGGTGCTATTTCTGGGAACATAGGTAGGGAGGAATGCGTTGTTTTAATCCAGTCTCAGTCTTATGTTGCTGATGTGACATTTCTGTTCCACTTGAGGAAATGGTTATGTAGTCTCAGTCACAGTTCTCAGTCACAGTTAATATACAGGCCAAAAGGATATGTCTGCTCTGCTTTCCTTTGCTTTACAAGCAAGGTTTTTTGTTATTTTATTTTTGATGGAAATTTTTTTGTTTGTTTGCTTGTTTTTTATTTTGGTTGTTTTTTGGTTGGTTGGTTGGTTTTGTTCGGACTTTTTTTAGCAGAACTGAAGATTATCCTGTATTTTTCCCCTCAGAAATACTGAGAAATATTTATTCTTATATACCTTGCACTTAGAAAATAAGTTTTAATTATTTGGAATTTTTTGACTTTGCAGTTTTGTAGAGGTGCTCTCAAAACAGCCTGATCTGAGTTTCAAACCCATTTCACTATTCAGAATAAAAGCTAAAATGAGTGGACTTTGGTCTAATTTTCAAGTTCTTCGGTATTTCAGACATATGCTAAGGGGGTTTCCTGTTCCTCTGCACTACTGTGCAGAGGTTCTCCCTTTTCTGTAGTGGATATTGAGAATGTTTACAATTTCTTGCCTTTCTTCTGTTCTTCTCAGACAAAACTCACTTTGATTTTGGAGTGCTTTGCTGTAGTAAAAGTTCTGGGACTTGGAACGTTGACTTCAAAAGACTTTCAGCAGAAAAAGCACAAGAGAATTTTTAAGAAATAATTTCTAATAATAGGTTTTGTAACTTTCTGTTTATGATTATAAACTAGCATCTCATATAAACCACTGTTAAAAAACTAAAAGCTATAAGATTCCCATCAGGGGATAAATTGTTAATAAGTTGTAATTTGAAAGGGGAAAGCTGATGATATCTGCAAAAAGAAATAAGAACCCCAAGGCTGTATAGAAGTGCCTTATTACCAGTTGCACTGGGCATTCTGTTGAATGAGTTTTATTTATCATGTTTTAATAGTTTCTTCCACTGAGCTTTCAGCTGCATTGGGAGAAAAATACTGAAGTACAATATTGTTCTTCCAATGTAAGAATCAAAGAGTTTCTGTAGCAGATATGCAAGGCCTAGTAAAATAAGGCCTTACAATCATGGATTCACTTTGGCTAAGCAGTGAAGGGCTATGGGAATGATTCAGCAGAAATAGAAGCAGATGCTTTCCTTGGTCCTGAGCCTCCCGTTTGTCTTTCTCACCCTTGATTTCTGTATAATTTAGCAGTGCAGCTACACTCCAATGATTTTCCTATTAGCTATAGGTTCGAGATTTCTGATTTTAATAAGCATCTTTTGCACTTTGTGTTTAATGAGAATTTTTCTCAGCCTCCTGGGGTTTTTTTTTGTCCAACTGCACAACTCATAATATTATCTATGTGTTGATGATACTCACTTGTTTGTCTCTTTACTTTTTATTCTTCCCCATATTCTTGCTATTTTGTTTCTCATAGTATTTTCATATTTGTCAAATTTACGCCAATTATTTTAAAGTAAACATAACCAAATTTGAAATTTCCTTATTTCTTCTTTCTCTTTGTGGACGGCCAATTGTGCTGTCATCAACTGTGTTACCAACTCTTTGGAAATTTTTAATAGTGTTTTTTCTTACTGTGTTCAAGTTTTTCTCATCCACTTTCTGGATGTCTTATATATTTACATGTTATCCTTAAATGGAAGAAAAAAACCCTGAATCTTTATTTTCACAGTCTTTCTGGGCAATTAATTAAGCTAGAAGAATGTAGAAAATCTCCTATCTGTCTCCTTCCTGATGAAAAATGTATTTTTGCACTAGCTGTTTGCTGGACAAGCTGCATGAATTGGTGGTTCTTTCATTTCTTCTCTCAACAGCATTCTACTTCCTCTGTGCTTTCATCTATCTAAAATCTTATCTTGATTTTTTTGCATATTTAATGGAAAAATACATGTGTTAAAGTTCCTTCAACAGGTTTTATCTCTTTGCTGTCTTGGGAGATACCATTTCTAGGTTAACTTTAAAATACATATTTTTTAAATTATTGTAAATAACAGTTATTGTAGTATTTTCTCCAGAACTGTAGATGGGTATTAACAGAATCAAGCCTGCCATCCCTAAAGTCTAATTACAAAATCATTTAAATAAACAAGTAAAAAAGACAAACAGAAATTGTGATAAAGTTGTTCTTCTCTTCCTAATGCAACATTATGTACAAAATTATATACAAAGATACAGAAATACTTTTGTTGTTGTTGTTTTAGTTATTCAGTATGTCTTAGAAGGTATTATAAATTTCATGCTCCACCGTACCTTTCAGGTTCATCTGAGATTTTTTTTAGTTCATACTGGAAAGCTATAATACAGCTATCTTTGACATCCCAGGGGCAGATACAGTATTTTGGCTGTGTCTCAGAATTTTTTTCAGGAAGGTTTTTCATTTGCACAAAGTCTTATGAAGTGCCATGCCTTCCTTGGCTGTCTGTGGCTAAAAGTTGAGGTGATATGATTGCTGGGCACCCCACAACAGCACAGCTGTCCTGAACAGTAAGTTTGCATCAGGCAGGATTGCCCACATTCCAATGCTGTCTTTTCCTTCCAATTTCCATGTTTCTTATTAGCAATGAGCGGGTGTACAGGGGAAAAAAATCACTTCTGCTTTCCTAGGCTCAAGGTCCAAACCAACATTTTGTGGCACTCCAGTGCCAGAGGACTTTTTTCACCGCTTACTCTGTTTCTAATCCTAGGTGGTTGAGAAGTATGAAATTATATTGAAATTCCTTTCCCTTCATTGGAATAAAGAGAATCCTGACATATCAGCACCTAAAACTTTAAAACACTATTTATAGAAAATATAACATAAAGTGAAATGTTGTTTTCAAAAGGTCTTGGAGCCTACTAAAAATCAAACTTATTTGCCAAAAAAACAGGAAACACTTATAAACTCAATGTGCTAACACAGATGCTAAATTTTAAAGGATTCATATGTAATTTATTCAAAACATTAAATTTACTATATGTAGTATAATTTCAGAATGTGCATTAAAGATGTATTGTGAAATCTCATTCCTACCTGCTGAATGGCTGCCAAGTTTGCTAGTGCAAGAACATTTGGTTGTTTTACCCCTTCAGCACAATCCTACATTCAATTTTTAAATGTCCATAAAAACTGTAAAAGCCTCAAAATGCCAGATTGGAACAATAAAAACTTTGAAAGTCACAGTGCAACTGTTTTGGGTTGTTTTAATAACTCTCTGGGAGCAGGATTGAAAACCGTAGTTCCAAACATACTCAAGTTTTGAGTTGCAGAATTCTAGGTTTGGAACTTCATTTTCCACTATAAATCTGTCTCTGTTAAATGTAAAGCAAGTGGATATTTTGTGTCATTTAGAAATCTTTGCAGAAGGCGAAGAGGGGAATGCACAGGTGGATGGGTAGGTAGCATTTGTGAAAGTTCAGTCTTGGGCAGAGTCCCATGTCCTTATATTCATTGGAGTAGCCCGACACTGAGGGTTTGTGAAAGTCTTAATAACTCTAAATTCTGCTGTAATATGCGTTAGTTTTTCTTTTATCATATTAGCTCTGACAGTTTTCAACAACGGTTTATTTGCATAGTCAATAAAATCAGATTATTAAAACTTTGGCTGCTTCATGAATTGTCAGGGTACAAACTTCTCACTTCTTTGTATTCTTCAGGCTAGTATATTTGGAATAAAATTATGTTGACATCAGCTCCTTGTAGCCATATAAAGCTTCAGATATTACTTGGTTTAAGTACAGAATTATATATCTATCAGGGGATCTCAGTTCTAACTGAAGTCCTAATCTTGGAAAACTCAAGCATGATTTTAGGTTTATTTCCATATATTTCACAGTGCTTACTTTATAGAAACTAATTTTTTAACTGTGGATGAACAGTAAAAGCTGATTCTGAACAAATGAAAACACACATGATGTTATTCCCAGGAAAATTTGCTGTTACATGTGCAAAAAAACTTGGAGGCAAAATAATGCAGTGACTGTAGCCAATTAGTAAAGTTGTCCATATGGTGCTGGACTTGTATGAGCTGCTGGCCTATCACTTCATGTGAAAACTTCAGCAGGATGCCTTGAATCCTCAGAAACCAGTTTTTTCTTTTTTTTTTTCTTTTTTTTTTTCTTTTTTTTTTTCTTTTTTTTTTTCTTTTTTTTTTTCTTTTTTTTTTTCTTTTTTTTTTTTTTTGTTGCCAAAAAAGAAAGCTATGTTAAAAGAAAGCGCCCTTTTAATATTTTACTCTAGTTTTTCACTCAGAAAATTAGAGTCTCCAAAGTTGTTTGTTGGGAGCACATTGGCAAGATAGACAGTTCCAGCAGTAATGGCTGCAAGGATGAGGGGTCTTGACTCTGTGGAAAACAAGGAAAATGGCTCCTGGGAAGTAGAGAGAGGTATAAATCTTCCTTAAGTGGCTTTACATATTTGCTGGAAGCAAGGATGTCATTATACCAAAGCATGCCTTAAAATTTCTGGTAACCATCAAAACCACCACTAACTCTGCGGCTGCTAATTTGCTGCTAATGTCTTGCTGCTGTACTGCTCTGTGGCTACATTCTTTATTTGGGTTTACGATCCTGACACTTTCTTTATGGCCTCTTTAAATTCAGCTTTTGGAATCCAACATACAGAGCTAATTAGGCAGGCTGCAAGACACCCTTGCCAAACAAGTCAAAACATTTTGAAGCCATTCCATTGCTAGACTGATGTGAACAGGAAGGCACTATTACTCATGTTTGTTGACATGTATTTTTATGATTATTGCCATTATACCCCAATGCCCCAGAGTATTGTATAAATACATGATATAAGAGATGAAAGCAAGCAGATAATGAAAAAAGAAAAAAAGGAAATATCATGTAGTTGTTAGTTTTTGGCATTGTGTAATTAAACCATCTTCTTTAATGTTATTTTTGCCAGTATCTAATTAGCAGAGCCATCTGCCTAAGAAGTGCTGGACCATCTGTCTGGAATACTGTTCTGTTCATTTCTTGGTTCTTGACTAATTAACTTCTTTCTCTATGAAATGTAATAGTACATTCTGTTTCTACGTTTCAAAGTTCATATATAAAAAACATATATGAATGCATACGTGTCTACCTGTATACATTTTGAGTGTCTGTGTAGCTATGGGAACATAGTTCTCCCAGGAGATCTGATTGTACTCAGTTATGTGTGCAGCTTCCACTGTAGGTGAAAGACACACTGTTTTTGTGGACCTGTCAGTAAAACTAATACATCTATCACTTAAATCATTCTAATTGACCAGTCTTTTCTTGACTGTGTTCGAATTTCAAATTTCCTGTCTACATTTACTAATTGAAGTTAGAAAGGGGTCATATTAAAGTTAATTATTTAGGGCTTTGATTTTTTTTTTCCCTTGTTGTATTTTGTAATTTTTCTGGAAAATTATATAATAATTTAGGTTGGAAGGGACTTCCAGATGTCTTGCCTGGGGACTTCCTTTGTTGCTGCATGTTGAGCATATAAGAGAATCCCTTGACAGTTACTTCTGTGAACATTATTTACTGTTTCTACACTTGCCATGTTTCTCTTTTAGTGTTCTTCAAAAGTATTTGGATAAATCAGTTTAGATTAGAGACTGTCTTTCAGTTTTTGTTGGAGTTAATTTCTTTGCAGTTATTTAGTTTAGTCTGCTGAAGATAAAATAGTTTAACTTCTAAGTGAGACTCTTATTGTTCATCCAGAGAAGTTACTAAAATATATTTGTTGTTCCAAAGAATATTATTAATTTCAATTATGTAATTCTTATCTTAACTTTTATGGGTGTTGGATGCATATTTTTATTCATTTTGAAGATAATAGTTTCATTACAAATTCTTGAGTTGGATTTTTTGTTCTCTAGCTGGAATTTCTCTCCTCCTACTACCCCTTGAAAATGCCAGGAGAGATTTAATCTGATGTTTTGAAGTTCTTTACAAATATCAATGATGTAATATTTAAAACACTGATACAGTTATTTACAATTGAGATTTTCACAAAAAGCTGGCTGCCATCAGTTTGAAACTTGCGTTGAGACTTAGAGTTAAGTGTGCACTAAAGCCTTGTTTTTGTTCAGTCTGATTTTATGTCAAATCTGTGTGAAGCTTTGTGGTTCATGTATTTTTTTAGCTGAAGAAAATTGTATGTGTTCAAAAGTGAACTGTGGTGTCCTCATCCGAGAACTCAGGGTGGAGTTCAAACTGTGTCTTTCAAATTCAATCTTTAGAGTTGCCCACGTTGACCTTCACAGCACTAAAAATCTCACTACATTACATAATTAAGGTTTATTTGTGTATATGAAAATGCAGTTATGCTAAAGATTGGGAAATCAGGAGCACACTAAGTCAATGCATTGAATTTATAGAGGTGCTTGAAAGACTGTATTGATCACAGGATTTATAAAAGTCATGTCACTGTAAATATTGCCAGCTTGCCATCAGAAACAGACTGATGTGCCATCTTAAACCCTGCTCCTTAACCTATGCAGCTATGTTCTTTGTGGAGATGTGTAACAGTAGCTGTGTATCACCTATCCTTATTTTCTCTGACACTGACTTTCAAATTCCATTTCCTCTTTCCCCAGAGCAAACAAAGTTGAGTGTCTATAATTTGGTTCAATTAACTCTTTTGCCGGCTTAAGTAGAATTATAATATTAATTAAAACCAGTACACTGAATGCTGCAGGTTGTATTTTGCATATGAAAATTGAATCTTCTTGTTAAGAAAAGCAGAAAAGAAAATATCCTAACAGAATAAACCTTAGC
This sequence comes from Climacteris rufus, assembly GCA_013398175.1. NCBI lineage: Eukaryota > Metazoa > Chordata > Aves > Passeriformes > Climacteridae > Climacteris > Climacteris rufus. The sequence continues at coordinate 530,068 of VZRZ01007316.1, forward strand.
TTTGGAGAGCTTCATAGTGAATCAAATATCCAACGTGGTATGCATGTCATATCTGCATTCCTCCTCTGAACTTAATGGAAATGTCATCAATCAGTATTAAGCAGGAAAATATGTCAAATTAAGGGAAGGAGTGGATAACAGTAGCATCTTTAAATATGGTTTTTCACTTGCTTTCTAAAATAATGCAATCCATATATGTCCATCTGGTCTTTCAGAATGAAAAATTCCAAGTCCTAATCTTCTACTGGCAAAACCCACATTGTTTTTATTCTGTTGGGACGTTTTTTGTCTTTATGTGCTGAAGATTCAGGACACATTTTTCTCCTCCTTTTTTCCCCATTTAAATGACATTTATCTTGAGGAGTTTTTAATCTGTCTTCCTCCTGTATGTAACCAGTCGACTGGGTTGAATTTTGTATTTTGTGAGAAACTCCTCTGAATTTCCTGAAGATTAGAAGGAAAAAAAAAAAAAAGCAAGCTGTATATAGAAATGTTTGTCTGCATTACTGAACTATGTGGGAGGCTTAGGACCAAAGTACAACAGATTAAGCTATTCAGCTCTCTTCAGATGCCTTTGTACTATATTTCATTTGCAATCTCCTCTGTTATTATCTCCTCTAGCAGTGGAACCAAGGGCTATAGGACTATAAGTGCACTCCATATCAATGATGAGACTTAGCTTTGTCACCAATGTGTCTGCACTTATTTATTGACCAGACAGTATTACTCCTTTCAGGCATACGTTGTCATGAATAGGGTTTTTCCAGAGAGTTTGCCATTTGGTTAATTTGCAAGCATATGTATTTATATAAAGTTGTAGCAATTTCTTTTATTTAGCTTCTTGTATGTGCTGTTATCTATGATACCCAGAATTACTACATAATGTTTTAATATTTCACATCCCTCTCCTTCAAATTGCTATTTTTATTGTGGACGTAGAACCAATTGAAAGCTGTGTATTTTGTCATTGAGAATTGATTCATTGATAAACATTTTGTATTTAGTGCAATCTTTTTCCTGCTGGTCATGGCATATTTTTCTCAGTTCAGTTTTGGCAAGAACTTTCCTTCAAACCTTCCTCTTAAGCACCCGTATTTCACTGTCTTTCCACTCTGACCTCCTCCTGGTAACTAACTCTTGCATTACTCCAGGCATTTGAAATATTTTGTGTCATTCAGAGATAACAAATTCAGAACTTGTATCTAGTGCCATATAACATATAGATTCAATGTGTTCTAATGGATTGAATAGGAATTTATTAGATCTCTGTTATGGATGTGAATCACTTTTTGCCTTACCGAGTCAAAAGAGTTAGGTCATTGCTGCTTTTTTGTCTGACACATTGCTGCTTTTTGTCTAACTCAGTATGAGATTTCTTTCATACTGCTGGATACTATTTGTTATAAATGCCAGGGTCATTCATAAGTCAATTCTTCCAAAAGTTTTCAATATATTCCCCAATACACCATAATCATTTAGCATTGCAAAAGCAAATGCTGTTAATAAGAAGTTTTGGGATGGAAGAAGAGAAGTAATAGCATTAATTTTCATAAGTAGGGTTTTTTTTTCTTGAAATGAAAAATGCTCATTCTTGGGCTTGTTGAAACACAAATACTCTGGAGGCATTTTTCTTCTTAATTTAAATAGGCTTTCACCCTATCATTAATTAGATAGTCTGCTTGCTATTAATATAGTCTCCATTAAAAGACAGGTATAAAGCGTTTCCTATATTAAATCTGGATAAATGGTCTTTAATAATTTCCTTGTAAATAGAAATGAAAAGTCTGTGATTTCATTAATTATGCAGCAGTGGTTACTTCAAAAGTCTCAATTCTTCCTGATAAAATGTGAAGTGTTTGTGGCATTTTTGTCTAAAGAACATATGGGTGTGCACTGTTGAGGTGAAAGAATGCAGCCTGATTTAAAATGCATTTTGACTACACAGCATATACAGTCATTCAAATATGTACATGTATTGGCACATTAACACTAAGCATAGAAGCTGCTCCACTGAACATTAAAGTTTGTAAGTCATAGCTGCTGAATGTTAAATATGGAAATAACTGGAATTAACTCATGCAGTGAAACTGTAGTAATGCAGACTAGGCATTACAGTCCTGGCATAAATCTGTTGAAGCAGTGAGACGGCTCAAAAAATGAGGATAAATTGCTTTTGCTTTGCAGTGCTCTGTTTCACTGTTGTCTTGTATGTCTCTGCCCATTGCTTCTTTCTCTGAAGGATGTTTTAGTGCTTCTGATTAGTGCTGCAGTCATACCTTTAGAGACTAAAATCTCCATTTGATGCTTGAGATAAACACTTCAAAAAGTGCAATAGGGCACACTTTCCCATGACGCAACATTTCTCAGCAGAGCTGACCTCAGACTCTGTGGTGATAGAGCCCAGCTCTGCTGGGGAAAGAGGTTCAGCCTTTCTGTGTGTTCCTATCTGCTTTCCTTGATAAAACTCACCAAAAATAAGTGGCTCAATAGTATCAAGTAACTGTGGTTATTTCTGCTATAGCGATTGGTACAGTGGAGCATGATGGTGACCAGCTTCCTCTTGGATTAAAATAATGAAAAACCCTCAACAGCAAAGCTACATTTCTAAGGAGAAACATCTTAAGAGGCATTTATGGATAGAATCATCCCCAGCTAATCATCAGTATGACTGAAACACATAACACAAACATGGGCTTAGATAGCTCCAAGGTTTATATTTCTGTGTTCCCTGCATTTCTAACAAATTCCTTTTGGTTGCAGGCAGTGGAGTGGCAATGTGATGAAGCTACTAAAAGAGCCTGTTACAGTAAAGGCAAATCAAAGGTAAGCATGAGACAGCTGCTCTGCTTTAATACTTTTATACTAGTAGCAGATGTAATTCAGTGTATAAATCTTGACCTTCTGCATTTTCACTCTCCCTTTCTGAAGAGACGTGTAGGAAAGGAGCCTGACACTGATGTGTAAGCAAAGAAATAAAGAAATAGGGAGCATGGGTTGAGAGATAAAGTCGACTGGTTCTTGTCTGAAATGATAATGAATTTAGCCTCCAACAATTTACTGTTAAGACTCTACAGGTTAAACCATGACATGTCATATGTAGTGAACTGTATTATCACTTAATTTTCAGTGCTGTAAATCCTGAATAACTGTGTAAATACTTTGTAAAATACTCAATTTATACCCCTGTGTATTAGATGCAATTTTATGAACTTTTTTATTTCCTATCTTCTGTGCTATGAAGAAAATAGTATTAAATTCTCTAACTTCATAGACATGGAACTTAATATATTTTTAATATTTAGAACCAATTCTTTATCTGGCCAACTGCAACTTCTTTTATTCAGCACAGGTAAATGTAATGCAAAGATGGAATCTGTGGCTGTCCCAGCCTGAAGCTAGTTATCAAATTAATTATAAAATAAGTTAGAATTGCATGCAATTTATGTTTTTCATTATTATACTGTTTACTTTCTTTTATTCAGCAGAATGTGTTGCATATATTATTGTTGTGCAAAACTCAAAAGACTCAAAGCTTCAAAAACATATTCCTAAAGCTCTGCCTTCTAGTAGTGGAGGAATCTCTTTTGCATAGTTATCTAATCACTGACCTTCTTGCTTCTCCCACTAAACAGTTAATTTTCAGCTCCTTTTTTACTAAGTGCTGGAAAATAAAATTGCAGTGTATGATTGTACATTTGAGACTAAAGAGAAAGAATGACCTCACTTCAGAAGCAGGGCTGTGTTACACTGGGAGGTATAGAAAAGAATAGTTTTGGAACCTCATATTTTAAGCAAATGTTTAATATTGTAAGCTGTTATTTCTCCCTAGAACACTTATGCTTTCACTTGTAATGTATCCCTCAAGCCTTTTTCCTTTACTTTCAGATGACAGTACTAAGGGAATATGCTCAAGGGACGACAGAATATGACAGATTGCACTGATCAAGGGGCATATACAATAGAAACTATCCTGATAGGAGTGCAATGTGTAACTAAACATATATGGCTTTGTTTTACAGTGATTTTCCAAGTTTCAAACTGATAGAGTAACATTCAACTTGTCTGAAAGTCATAGTGCAGTGACTCTGATCTAACATGATGGATGAAAGTAATTGTAAATTCGAGGCTACAGTATTGTACTTTTAAATAATATGTTGACACCACTGTTACCACACATTTGATTCAACAGTGTAAAGCATCTGTTGCTATTAAATAATTTTGCAGGGGGAAATACTCAACCCTGGTGATACACATTGAAGAATTGACCTTTGTGTAGGTTTTTACTCATGCAGAGTTTCATTCATGCTCATCACACCCTTCTGAAGAAGATGGTGATGGAAGTTAAGCTGCCATTGTAAAGTAGTATATATGCTATTCTAATAATGACTTCTGGGATTGTTTCTTCATATTGTTACTATTTGGATAAAGATTTCGTTTGTACCCATAGCCACGTTCCTGATTCACAATCTAGAAGAGGAGTATAATCCTGATACTGCATTACATTTGAAAGTAATTGTGTAAATAAATACTTCTCTTATTGTTACCATAGAGTTGGTTTTTTTGGTTTTATTTTGTGTGCAGACTTTGTGGCCTGAAAATTCATGTGGGATTTGGTGGAGAATGTAGAGATACTGACTGAGGCAACCTGCCTAGCTGGAACAACTGTCTTTTTGAACTTCTCATGCCTCTTTCGTTTTAACTGATATTGTCAAGGTTAAAATCAAAGGATTGATTTATGACCAAAGAAAGGATAGCCAAATTATTACCGCGATGCCCTGTTATTACGGCTTATCCCGGTAATCAGTCGAGACGCAGAAATAATGAGAGCTGGAGTCCGAAAGGTCTTGTTCAGAGCAAGGGCGGAAAGGGGGGAAACCCCTTTCGTTTAATTCTTATATACACTTTTTGAAATCACAGATCATTGGAGAAAATTAACACTTCCGTCTCTAACTATATTGGTTACAAGAAGTGTCCGTCAAAGGGATCTGTGTCCATGGAAAAGGAATGTAAAAAGATAATTTTTACAACAACATAGCTATGTTTACAGAAATCGTCCTTGAGACTGTCTAACAGAGAAAACTAGCTATTTTACAGTGAAAAATGGGCAACAGCCAAATGATGTTTGCCTTTTATTGCCTTATTTCCAAGACTAAAGCAAGGTCGCTATACTCTTTGAGGGGAAGGACTTATGCATGCAGATGAGGAAAGCAGCTGATATGCAGCATGCTTCTTTTCCTAGTCAAACTACAAAAGCCTTCCCTTGGAAAAACTGGGAATTATCAGTCCAGGAGGAATTCACTCCAGTGCTACAGTGAATTCTCCCTCTTCAGAGCAAATCTCCTGGCAAACGCAATTCCAGTTACTGTTATCAGAAAAACTGCTTGCTTGCATGTTGTATAAATAGATCCAGCCCAAATTACACAGTTGCTGGGAGTTGCATTTCTCTAACATTTCTCAGGTGAATTCAGATTTCAGGGCAGACACATGTAACTGTAGGAAGAGACAGGAAAGACTGAAGACAAAATATGTACAGCCAGCCCAGGCTGTGACAAAGGAGACATGAAGATGGCAAGGATGCCTGTGGGTAGGTTTATTCATTCAGATCCTGGTTTCTCTTGAAGCTCTGCTGACCACAGAGCAGCACAAGGGCAGTGAGTTCAGGTGGCAGAACTAGAAGTCACTTAACTGATGGAGTGAGTGCCCTGAAACTAGAAGGTGGCTTTGAACCCTGAAGCAATTCTAATAGTTTTGAGATAATGGTCAGTGAAACACAATTCCTTTTTTTGTTTGTGAGAAAGAAGCTGCATGGAATTTTTGCCTGTAGCTGTTATCAGTAGTTGTTGTTCTGAGGTTTATGCTGTAGAAGCCAACGAGGGAAAAGAGTTGAAGGGGAAAATATATAGGGACATCTGTCACATTTGACAGTGTAATGTGCACTTGACTTTCAAAGGCTGATGTTTGTTACTCAGACTTCAGACGTTTATCCACCAATTTAAGCTGTTGCTTAAAATAGCTGGTGGCTCCAAGAGTGAGCCAGACAAAATTATGTCCTTGTGGCCAGCATGCTTTAGCATTTAGAAGTCTAAAATACCACACATGTTTAAGAGAATAAATTTGCCCATTCATACTGACACTTGTGGTTGGGAATGTAAGAAAGAAAAAATATAAATGCACTTGGTAAGGATGCAATAAACCAAAGAGAGGTTAAAAATAATAATGATAGCTGAAATTAAATTGCACCCCTTACTTATTTATGATTCTAATGGCTGTGTGTGTTAGTATCTGAACCTTCAATAAAAGTATTTAAAAATTAAAGCCAGGTGTGTTTAAAATGTTAACCTATACAAGAAATATTGCTGCAGGAGGATAACTGTACAGCGGCGAGATTGACCTTGAACTGTCAAGGTGGTCTTAAACTTAAGTAACAACTTAGCCTTCTTGGCTGCTGAATTGTTCCTAATAGTCGTATTTTGTTTCAGATATGCTGATACAAAAGTAGAAAGTACTTCCTAAATGTATTTCTTTTTTTCAGGTATGTTTTTATAGGAAAATAGAAAATGTGTGACATAGAGGTCAAGATGAACTGGAGAAAAAGACTACATAAAAGATGGCTACCAAACCTAACACCACCCCCTGAACTGAAAAATCCTTTGGTCTTGAAGTCCTTTGCATTTGCCACTGCCACTTCTACAGCACACATCTCATTTTTGCGTGTGTCAGAAGTGAACCAGTATAGCCAAGCTTGACTCCAGAGCTAGAAAAGTCTCTCTGAACAATTCAAATGATTAAACAACAAAGTCCTTTTTCAGTATGTTTTTGGGTGGTAATAGTTTTATTCATGACTAATTTTTAAATTTTTTTTTTTTTGGTAATGTGGATTTTTTTCAAATGAAGAAAATAACCAATTAAAAAAGTTATTCTTTCAATTTCCATTTTTTTTTGCACTGTGTGCCCAACAAAAATTTGATATGAGACTTTTTATTTGCCCTGTTTCAGTACGGATTGTTGTCAAGTTGGCACAGGACTTGGGAACATTAAAGAAAGAATCTTGTGATTCCCAAGAATGTCAGAGTTTAAGAAATTAACATTATTTTTGAACAAAAAGAGTGGGTGATCAGCGTGCAAGTAATGTGGAAATGATACTATTTCAGGGAGCTCTGGAATATGAAGAGGAGATGTTGAATGGCTTGTAATGTCAGAACCCACTTATTTTTCCTACACTTACATTCCATGCCTTGCTGTAAAGGGCAGATGGAAACAGGCCAGAGAATAAATTGCCGTCTTACATTCTCTGAACCTCCTTGAGCACCTTTCCCACAAAAAAATCCAAAAAACAAAACCCAAAAACTTGCCTTCTAGTCTTTGGGAGTTTTTTGATGATGGTGTTAAAGCAGCCTGAAACAAGGAAACTGCCAAAACTACCAATGCTGCCAAGATGTGAAGTAATTACTTTTTAAATTGTTTGTTGCATGGCCCAACTCTTTTATACATTTATGTATTAGCTTCTTTGTATTTTAAAGAATATTAAGATGACAGTTTTGTAAAGTTCAATATAAAAACTTTGTATTTTTTACCTCATAGGAGTCAAATCTTATTTCTGAGATATTTGTCCCTTACCCTTAAAGGCTCAAAGAGAAGCATTTAAAAGCAACATTTTCATGGGAGACTAATGCAAGTGTGAGTTTGAGAGGTATTTTTTTAAAGAGGTAGTTTTTTTCTGAGGTTTTATGGGATTTTTTTAGTTTATTTTTAACTTTACTTTTATGAGGAAAGGTATAGAAGATAAATTTCGAGAGTTTTCTCAGAGACCTTTAAAATATTTTCCCCATCTTCTTTTGCAGTCTATTTTGTGCCTGTTCAATTTATTCAAGATTATATTTGTTGTCTCCCAGGATGAAAGTCTATTTTCAAGATAAACAAGCAATCCATTTAATATAACTGTAGGCCGGATAATGGGACTTCTGTGCTATTACTATTGTATGGATTTACTTACATGATTTCACTTAATATCTGCTAGAATTGCATAGCTATATTTTCACAAGTTTTTTTTAATGCTTTTAAGGAGACTGTGTTGGGGTGGATGCTAGGGAACATTCAAATGTTAATTTCCAGGAAGCTTAATTTTCTCCAAACATATTGCTCATCATTTTATTGGATATGGACATTGATTTTTGGAAGAGAAGTGCTTGAATTTTTCCTGGTACATTTCTGGTAGATTTTTAATATTGTGGGAGAAAGCTTTCTGCCTGAATAAACAGTAGAAATTGCTGTTGATTTCTGGCTTCTGAAATCACAAAAAAAAGAACATCATAAAGTCTTCACATATCCTAATGAGGTAAAAAAACATGTTCCATATTCCTCAGGGTGAGCATCTTTGTATTGTAGTGATGAAATTTTTTTAGAAACTTTGAAATAACAGGAAAGTATATTCTTCTAATAAAACAGGTAGGGTAAATTATGAAATCAGTGGTAACAAATCTGAATCTCAACATTTCAAGAATTTTATTTGTACTGGTTTCAGTATATTCTTATTACTGACAACCTGTTATTTCTCCTGTTTTACTCACAACTTCCTTCCTTGACCTAATCTGTCTTTGAAATCAACATCTGATCTCTTGAGACAGAAGTGTATTAAGTATAAAAAGTGTATTATTTAAGTCAGCATCTCTCAGATCATGTATCTGAACTATCAGTTCAGAATTTTGCTAAGCTTTTGAAATATATCCTGGGAAGAAATCTTCAGTAGTAGAGAGGTTTATTGTTATCCTATTAAGAACTTTTCAGAAAGGTTGATGGATGCATGTGTGTGAATAAAAAATCTCTGCATATTTTGATTGCACACTCAGGTATGCTTAAGCCTTGTTCACCTACAATTTTTCTGTGTGGACATACAGCCATGGAAAGCAAATTGTAGTTAGTTTCCTCTGTACTTTGCAGTATCACTGAATATATTCTTTCTTTTCTGCATGGCAGGAGGAATGCCAGAACTATATTCGAGTGCTTCTTGTTGGAGGCAACCATCTCTTCACCTGTGGAACAAATGCATTCACTCCAATCTGCACCAATCGCACGGTACGAGTTACATGTTTTGCCCCACAAGCTGAAATCCCTGTTCTGAGGCAGCAGATTAAAAGGCAGAGCATGTTGTGGCTGAGAACTGGCTATTTGTGTATTGATGGGTGAGCTGATGTGTAAAAGGCTGATTTAGCTAGTGGCAGGCCAAAAAGGACAGCTAAACCATGATCTCTTTTTGCAGTCTTTTCCCCAACTGTGGGAGAAGCACAGCTATTACCAGCTCAGTTCCTCCTACCTGCCAATTTTCATGAACCTTTGGTATTTATAAGACTTCTGCCACTGTCAGGTATGAGTGGCATCAACTGATTTAGTTATAAAATGTGGCTGTGTATCTGCATACTGTGTATGTATAGTTCTGGAGAAATAAGAACACCTGCTTTAGTGATTTCTGATGAGAATGAGAAATCTTGATTGAGATCGGTCATTTTGTTTTCAAAAAAAGCCTAATTGTAGCATCAGTAATAGTCAAATACCAAAATGTCACTGTTTGGACTAATCTACCTACTTGTTTCAGGAGGGGAGAAACTTAAATACAAAGAATAGTTGTATTACTAAAAAACTCCTTGGCAGATTTTTTGTATTTAAACTCATTGTACCTTTATTTTCAAATAGCATGTGAATATCATGCTGTGGTTTATGACTGAAAGTATTTGGGCTGCTAAATCAGAGATGGTTCTGCTGAGTTGGAAAGCTCTGTTTGTTAATCTGATTTTTCATGTGAGATTGTTTTCTAAAACACACCAGCAAAACAAATAATAGATTTCTTTTGGTTGTTGGTTGGTTGGTTGCTGAGGTGAATACCTTAGCTGATTTTGGCAATCAGGTTTGGTTTTATTTTTCATAATAACAATCTTTGCAGAGATAACAAATTTTTGAGCCCCTTCTAATAGAAAACATTTTAGGCATGGTGGATAATGATTGACATGCATGTTTTACATATCAAAGTGGAAAAATTGTGATCTGACAACAGGGCAATAGGACTTTCTATGTGACACAATTTCAGATTGATGTAAAGGTTGGCTCACCTCTATTGTACAATACCAAAGCAGATTACTGGTGTTTATAATAGGATTTTGCTCAGATTGATGCACCTTGGCAGAAATGATAATTTTCAGGGTATTTTAATCCCTTTTTCTAATTCTTTTACAGTTAAGCAACTTGACAGAGATACATGACCAAATCAGTGGCATGGCTCGTTGTCCCTACAGTCCCCAGCACAACTCCACTGCTCTTCTCACTTCCAGTGGAGAATTATATGCTGCTACAGCCATGGATTTTCCAGGAAGGGATCCTGCTATTTATCGAAGTCTGGGGGCCCTTCCTCCTCTCCGAACTGCCCAGTACAACTCCAAGTGGCTGAATGGTGAGTGCTGATGGACCCTGAAACTCATCTTCTTTTAACTCATGTTCTTCATATTCATGGTATTAAAATTCCATTTTGAGAATTTGAAAGTTTTAGAGTACTGTTTATTTAATTTTTAAATTATTTTGCCTTTTAAAATATATTATTTTACTAGTGTAAGTATTATGGCATTTAGTTAATATAGCTGAAGTTCATAGATGTGCACTTAAATATGTAAGTCATGTTTGCAGGCATAGGGATGAGCTGCACTTCTGGTTATCTTACATGGCAAAGCTGAGTCAGCTTTGAGCAGTAGCTTGCTTTGAGCATTCTTTTGTTGAGTCTTTCAAAAATTTAAGGCAGAAAATAAACAGTTCAGAATGGGCTGAATTCTCCTGGCTTTCCCTGCAGGTCCCAGCCTTGACAAGCGGAAAAAGTTTGTCTCTCAAGCTGCTTAGGTGGCAGAATTACATTTTTGACACTTACCAGAGCCAAAGGATAGCGAAGAGAGTACAAAACATGTCATAAAATTGTGCTTAGCAGTCAGTTCTGTGTCATGGACAGTAATCACCTGATGAGGATTTCCAGCTGGGAGAAGCTGTAAACAGATAGGTATTCCTGAGATATGATAGACCGAGTAGCCGTTTTGTTTATTACAAAAACAAACAGAAACCCAAAACCAAACCAAACAAACAAAAAAAAAAATCCCCCCCAAAAAACCCCCAAACAGCAACCAAAAAAACCCAAAAAACCCACATATTCTTCTAAAATGAAGATTATTAAACATAAAATGTGAAATTATATATATTATAATTTGCCCATGCCTTTTCCAGAAGAAAAAAAATATATATTTTCCTAATGCATGCTGTGTGACACAACAATCATTCCTACAGCACATTTCATGTTATGATGGAATTATTCTCATGTTTGAAAGTAAATACAAATATAAATTCCTCTAGCTTCAGGACACTTGGTCGGCCGCAAATGACAGACTTTATTTTGAATATTTTGGTGCTCATAGAATGTGAATGCTGACTTGTGTGTATATGATTGATATATTTTACTTGAACAATGAACCCATCAGAGGTAGCTTGCAGAAATTTGTGACCTTCTCTGAAGGTCACATGATTTTAGAATGTTAATTAGCAACAACAGAAAAAAAAAAAACCTAAACTCTGTGGAACATAATAGAATTATAGCAGTGCGAAAGAAGTGAGAGGAAAAATGAACTCATTGTATATATATTCCTGTTCCGGCACCCTTTTTCCACACAGCTTGGTGTTGGAACTAATTGCTGTGCCACACCTGTGTGCTTCTGTCAAAGGGGAAAAAGTCTTCATGCTGAATGTACAGCTTAGCTCGATATGTTTTATGCCAAAGGCACACTAAATTTCCCTCTAGACTTCTCTAATTAATCATATTCACTGTATTTACATTTTGTCTATTAAAAGCTTCAGATGTTCTTATACATTCTCCGTTAGAGCTCATTCTTGTGCCTCAAAACTGTTTATAATTAAGTTACCAGGAAACTGTAGCTTTTATCTTTGGGGAGGAAGAAGATGAGCTCTGTAATTGGAGCCAGTTCAAATATGTCTAATAAAAGACTGAAAGCAGCCCAGTAACCTCTGTTAAAGGGAGGGGGAAAATGTTCTGGGGTAGCTAGGAGTAGGGGATTCATCTGTTTGAGTTGGGGATTCATCTGCTTTTATGTCAGTTTGTTTGCTTATATGCAATTCAGTGCCAAGAAACAGTAGTTTTTCAGTGCTTGGACTGAAGTGAAAATTTTGATGCTTTCAGTGAGAAAGTAACACAGATCAATAATCCTGCAAGAAAAGTAAGGCATCAACTGGAATGGAAGCTCCCTAGTCAATATCTGCTCAGCAGCACGAGCTCATAGTTACCATTCAGCCTTGTTTTAGGTGTTCATGTGCACGTTCATGTGTCCATTAATGTTTCCAATTTGAAGTTTTCTTCAGAACCACCATGTTTTTTCTCATTTAGATTTTCTGCTCTGTGAATCATGTTGGACCAATTCAAATAATCTCTGGGGGTGATAGCAGTACTCTAAAACACAGCTGAATATCTTGTTCCATGTGTTATTCCTATGCAATAAAGACAGTGTTGGTTTTAATGGCTAGCACAGCAAATTCAGGGATCTTCAATCCCATCAGTCAGGCCAAAAGGACATGCCTGTATGCCTAGGAAGTCCTCCATTGGTATTCACTGTACCTTGTGGTGAAGGATTTTTACTTGAAAAGCTCTAAATCTTCATCACAGAAGAAACCTTGTTTCTAATCTTAATTGTCAGAAAGTCTGTAATCACAGGAACCATGATATACAGTGTGGGAGGGGGAAATGTAGCTGATGTGTCAGGTGGCTAGGGTGAGATTCCATATTACCATGATGTGGTATCACAGATGTGGTGTCTGGAATCACAGGTATCACATTTACATTGTTGAACTGAGTTCCCCAGTCATTCTGGTTCAGCCAGAGTCATGTATTTATTATGAGGTCCTGCCTTCTACTGGGGTGCTTTGGTAGGCCTGGAACCAATCCACATCAGCTGAGTACGTAAATTAGCAACTGTTTACTGAGCATAATTCTGATCAGTTGCTTAACATTAGCAGATCATGGAGAAATCAGTGAACTTTCATTTCTGTATTATCATTTTCTTGATGCACTCAACACTCGGGGGGATAAAGAGTTGAATAGCTCAGTTCAAAATATGAATTATTCAGGATATGTGTAAAAGTAAGATACAGGAATATGCTGAGAGAATATAACTGAAGGGAAAAAGGAAAATTAATGTGAAGCACAAAGATTTTGAGCAAGCACTGATCCAAAAAGGTAGATAGACAGCACAGCAACACTGCCAACACAGAAATCCTATTTTTGACTGGACCTAGTTGTTGTGGAGCCATCTTTGAGGGTCTCTGAATATACTGTTTGTTCACCTGCTAGGGAATCTGCTTCAGGATTTGAATTATCTGAATTTTGTATGTTTTGAAAATTTTTATTGGCAGAAGGGACAGTTCACCAAATGTTACAGGTATCTGCACACTTCCTTAAAGTTTTTCCTATCTTGGAAAATTTTAGAGTGTACACAGTCATGTCTTCTTCAATGACGGAGGAAAGAAGCATCTGGTAGTAGTTATTGAACTTAATCTCTTTTAACATTTACAGCAGTAATCTATTCAGCTCTTGATAATCTCTGAATATGATTGCCAGTTACATTTTTTTTTTAACCTGAGGACTCCCCTCTGCTTCTAGAAAATGAAATTAATGTTATGTTTATCCATGCTATTTCTGTCTTCCTGGTACTCCTACAGGCAGCATTAAATGCAGCTGGTGCAAATGCAATGAGCAGGTTTTTGACCACAGTTTGTAACCACATAGAAATTCTCATTGTCTCCATGAGGAGATGCCTCTGAAGCATCAGGCTATTGTAGTGGTCTGACCTGAGCATTCACCTTAGTTCTTTGCTCCCAAAGAATTTATCAACTGACTGTGAAGAGACAGACTCTGAGTTATCCTCTTGCCAGCCCTGTCAGTACTTTGTAACTATATCACTGTACTCAAAGGGCATGTGATCATCCAGAGAAGTTAACAGCTGCTACAAACCAGTTCTCTCCCCATCCAACAGCCCAGCTGGCTGCAGGATAGTAAGCCTGCAAATGTGAAATAGAGAACCCAACTCTGCCTCCCATTATGTCATATTTTGGCCTTCTCTTTTCCCATGTAGAGGAAAAGGTAATGCCTGAAGTTTCTCACGTGAATATGAATATATGCACAAACAAATGAAGAAGGTGGAAAGACTGCTTACCAGTAATTTACTCTGTAAGGTGTCCTGTTCTGCTACATACTCTCCTTTCCTTTTCTACCTGAATCCATGTTCAAGTCCTTCTGTGCTTAAGTGAAACAATTTTAGGTAAGAGCATGCACTGAGGATTATATCTAAAGCAGACATCTCTTCCACTGATTTCTTCTTCTGACCAAAGCAATCAGCAAGACCTTGAGCTTCAGCCAGCTTCTCAGGTCAGTAAAGGACAGCATGTTGCTGGAACATTTTAAAATTACACTTTTAATATTTCAGAAAAAGAATAGCGTGCCTTAGCTGTCTGCTTTGGACATTATGAAGTGATAACAAATAAATTAAATCTTTCATTAGGATGGTATAATGTTTGTTTCAGGGTCTTTAAGCTCTCAGGGTAGCAATGTTTAAATCATATCCAGAGTTGACTGTTATAATATGCTTCTAATTAGACTTTAATCTGCAAAGTGCAGCAGAGGCAGAATTCATCACAGTTTGCTCTAGAGAACAGGGGTAAATGTAGTAGTTATATTTATAATCCACAGTTGCAGTGTGTCCAGATTGGCAAGGAAAAGCCTTCACTGTTCAGACTTGGAAGCCTTTTCTATAGTCCAACATTTACGGTTAGTAAAGGTATTTCCCCTATCAATACACCTCTTTAAATCACTAAATGTTTGATCTGATGCTTCAATGTGAAAGTGTGACTTAGTCTATAATATGTTTGCTTTACTCAATAAAAGGGCAAAACATTTTAAAAAAGAAAAGGAAATCCCTATCAATCCCTTTCTGTTTCATCACATGGAGAAACACTACTACATTTGGTTTCATAATTTGCTAAATGGCTTTGCTTACAATTGCATGGGTCTCCAACTATCTTGAAATGCATTGCAGCTGTTTTCTTTATCCTAGACATGCAATGATAGATACAATGGGAACATATTAAATGAACAAAACTGTATTCTAAATATCAAGACATTTCATCAGTGGGCAGACCACAGATGATTAAAATGTAATCCTATACCTGATGTAGCCCCAAACCAAAATAAAATAAAATAAAATAATCCCATTAGAAGGCTTTCCATGTGAAGAGTGTTTGGATTTTCTGCTTTACTGGGAGACATAATGCTGCCATTTTTCCTCTTGCTTCCCTAAGCATTTGGTTATTAGATACTCTTATTAAAGGTGTTCTTCTGAGATCTCTTTCTTAAAAACATTTTGCTTAATAAAAAGTTTATTAATCTGGAGTGGATACTTCTAGTCTTCCCAAGTAATAGTAAGAGTAAAATTCTTACAAAGGTGGTTTGGTTAGTGGGGTCTGAATCAATTGCTATTATTATTTATTAGCAGACTTTTATTATAAAACGTTTGCTGCTAGGAGGATGTGTAGAGAGAATTTATGATCTAAGAATAAAAATTAATTCTTTCAATTTTGTTTTTAAGGATTAATGGAAATGGCTATAATAATTCAGGGTTATCCTTTTGTTTTTCTGAGGTTTAATGAAAAGCTGTGTAATTACCTAGTGCAAGCTTTTCTTTATTATATAATATTTCATGTAACTCAAAACCAGTGTGTGCTTGAATGTGCAATGTAGTCTTTCAGATAAGAGACCTGACTGAAGAAATGCAAAGCATATTCTACAAGTTGTTGCTTATTTTGCAGGAAGATAAATAATTACTTTTCTTTGGTTGTGCCACTCATGAGGTTGGTTCTGTTCTTTTGTGTGTATCATCATTTTTGCCAGTATCCTAAAATAGGAGGGAAATGCCTGCTAGTTTTGAAACTGTGCTTAGGCTTCCTCACTGTAGCTGCTACCGGAAGGAAAAATTGAGCAGTTAAGCTGTTTTTCCTTTCAGAGTTGTACATCTTCTCCCAGATGGCAATGACAGAGTAGGAGAGCAGTAAGTTGGTGTCAGATGGAGGTGCTTCCCCTGACTTCCTTTTCCTAGTACCAGACTAAGCTATTACAAAGCACCTTCATTGCATTTCCTTACCTGTTTGAACTAGTAGAGCCAAGAAGCACTATCCATGAAGTTGGGATATTTTTACTTCTTATCTGCCCTAGGTGAAAACAGCAAGGTTCACCTGCCATTTATTAAAAGCACTAGGAGGCTACTGAGGACAGAGACTGTTCTTTTATATCTTATATAGCCTGCTTATGTCAGGTGCCAATCAGAGAGGCTGAATGAGGAAGGAAGGCAGTTCTGTGAGCAGATCATCTATTCCCAGCCGCAGAGAGGCACAACAGGAGCGTGAGCCTCATTAATGCACAAAACTGTGATGCACAGTGACCCAGAGAGAATGAAAGAACTTAGGACTCAAAAGCATCTCAACCAGGGAAAGGTGAATAATTTCAAATTTCAGGGAACGTGAACACATGAAAACCATCATTTATCAAAGAAAGGAGAATGGAAGGTTACCTGAATATGAGGAATAACGTGTTTACTGTGCAAGTAACTGAGCACTGGAACAGATTGCCCAGAGAGATTGTGGAGTCTCATTCACTGGAGATATTCAAGAACAGTCTGGACACAATCCTGTCCAATGTGCTCTAGGATGACGCTTCTTGAGCAGAAGGTTGGACCAGATGATCCACTGTGGTCCCTTCCAACTTGACCCATTCTGTGATTCTGTGTGATCCTGTGGCAGAAATACTGGAGGCAGAGATGGAATTTCAGTAGCAGACATACCAAGCCTTAAGGTGAAGGGGGAAGAGGATGATTATGAAATTGAACTCTTGTTTTCCTTTTTGTTATAGGGAGAAAGAGGAAAAAAAAAAAGAAAAAGGAAAAGAGGAGCAGGCTGTAGTGGATTGGCACTGACTGGATTCCAGGCACCCACCAAAGCCCCTCTGTCACTCCCGTCCACAGCTGGATGGGGGAGAGAAAATGTAATGAGGGGGTCATGAGTTGAGTTAAAGACTGGGAGAGATCAGTCACCAAATACCATCATGAGTAAAACAGGCTCAAATTAGAGATATTAATTGAATGTATTGCTAAAAAAATCAGAGCAGGATAATGAGAAGTAAAATAAAAACTTAAAAACCCCCAACTTCCCCCCAGCCCTCCTTCCTTCCCAGCTCTACTTCCTCCCCTAGTGGCTCAGGGAGACAGGGAATGGGGGTTATGGTCAGGTCATTACAGGTTGTTTCTCCCACTAGGCAGGGAGAGAAGTCCTTCCCCAGCTCCACCGCAGGGTCTTTCCTACAGGAGATCATTCTCCGTGAACTTCTCCAGTGTGAGTTCACCCTACAGGCAACAGTCCTCCCCAGACTGCTGCATTGTGGGTCACTCTTCCACAGGGTGCAGTCCTTCAAGGACAGGCTGCTTCAGTGTGGGCTCCTCTCTCCACAGGCCTCTCACAGGGTTATAGCCTCCTCTCAGGCATCATCCACCTGTTCTGTCGTGGATCTCCTCCATGGGCTGCCGGTGGATCTCCATGGGCTTCAGGAACACAGTTGCTTCACCATGTCTGCACCTCAGCTGCAGAGGAATCTTGGCTCTGGCCCCTGGAGCTCCTGCTCCCCCTTCTTCTCCACTGACCTTGCTGTCTCCAAGGCTGCTTCTCTCATGTTTATTCACTCCTGTCTTGTGTGGCCACAATTGCTTCTGTGCTGTAGCTTTTCTTCCTTCTTAAATCTATTATCACAGAGGTGTTGCCACCATTTCTAATTGGCCTAGCCTTGACCAGCAGCACATCTGTATTTGGAGCTGCCAGGGATTGACTCTGCTGGATATGGTAGAAGCTTCTAGCAACTTCTCATTGAAGCCACCTGTAGCCCTTTCCGTACCAAAGCTTGGCCATGCAAACCAAATGCACAGGTCTGCAGGGAAAATCCTTCGATTGTCTCCCTCCCTGCAAAACTCGAACCATGAAAAAAATAAATAAAATGTCAGTTCAGATGTTTGGAGAGAAATGGGTTAGCTATCATAATTGGTTTTTTTTCTTCTATACCATAACTGCTGGTTGGTAAAATCTCCTTAAAGAACACTAGATTCCTGTGTATGTGGAATTCTGGATTCATTTTGAAGTAACCATCCAAACTTCTGCATCTTTTGATAGACCCCCATAGCACAAATTTCTAGAGATTTTGAGTGAATTAATGTAATCCCTATGTATTTTTTACCCTGGCTCCCTCACCCTCACATATACTGCTTTGCAAAGTGTCTATCCAGTGAATATAGGTGACACAAAATCCACTGAACTACAGAAGTACCTCTCAAGGGTTTGAATAAGTATTATGTCAGAGGAGAGAATGGCTTCTGTGACTAAGTTTGTCACAGGCAAATTTGCATCAGCAAAATTATATAATAAATTGCAAAGTATTATGCCATATAAGAACAATTTACCTTGAAAATGAAGGAGATTTATTTGAAATAAATAACAGGAAATAAACTAAGGAATTTTGTCATACCATATTTGAAAACAATTTTTCAGAAAAGAAATAATTGCATTTCAGAATTTATTAGAGTACATCAGTAAAAAAGTAACGAGTGCATCCACTTTTATGATTATACTGAATTGTATTATAAAATCTATCAGCATTATAAGAGAAGATTGGGAAAAAAAAGTCTGGGATACACACTTTTAGTGCATTTTGCTGTCCTTGTTCTTCCATACCTATAACATTTTCAATTTAGCAAAAGGAAAAGGATGTAAAAGAAATCATGGAGAGCTAAGTCATTGCAAAGGAAATAGTCAAAATAGATTGGTAGCCAGCTACTCCATGGCAGGTTAGCATTTTTAGCACGCATCCAGATAACTGTGAAACACAGAGGAAAAATGGCTATTAATAAACCATTTCCACCAGTTTCATACAGGACTTAACATTTTAAAGTTAATCTCCTGAGGGTGGATATAGCTGTGATGACCACAAGTTATGTGTTACTTTTGAGATATATAATGCTGTAGGAAAATGCTCTGTGATGAAATTTTTTCTTTAAACCTTCATGAGCAGTGATGCTTTGATCAGCCTAATGAAAGGTCTATACCTTTTTTCCAACATCTGCAAAGGGCTGCAACTAAATGAATATACTTAATGAATATACAGAGATGGCAAAATGCAATTGCAAATGGACTTTTTTGATTATGTTAATAAGGTGAAAGAAAATAATATACACTGGCACATCTGAGGCTTAAATTCTTTCCATTACTGTAGGTGTCCCTTTTGGAGACCATTTCTAGCTGAAATGTGAAGTTTATTCAGAAAACTCAAACTCATCTTTCTAGAATTGAATGGTACTATGTATGTGGCTGGATACGAATACTTGAAAGAAGTGGCTTTCTAGAGGTCAACAGTATGGTGTGATGCACTGATCTATTGAGGTCAGTGAACAAGTTCCAGATAGATGTCATTCAACATTAGACCAGTATCTAGACTTCTAAGATTTTGAATATATTATTTATTCATATATCTTTGTGTGTGTGTCTTATTGGTGTGCATATATAGATATATAAAATCTGATCTGTGTCTAGATCTTAATATTTTAGCTTTCTTTTGATGTTTCTGGGGCTAATTTCACTTTTGATTGGGTCTTTGAATACTTTGCACTTCAGATGTGAGTGGTCACATCTCACAGGGACAGTAGGTGTAACTCACAGCTAATACGTGCTTAGAATAGGCTTTGGACCTTTTAATCCTTAAAGTTAATTGCTGTTACCTCCTTAAAGAAAGTTCGATCGTTTCCTGTCATTTGGTTCACTCTGGAAACAGTAGCATCCACTAAGTATGTAAATTAAGTCATGTTAGTGTGCTTCAGGAGATGTGAAGTTATATGGATTACAGAGCACAAGAGAACTTTCTTTCTCCTAAGCTCAGACAGCGAGAAGAGGCCAAGACTACCTCAAATGCTCTCATGGAGCTCCTTTAGACTCCTGTTTTCAACTACTATACACAGAAATATTCCTTAGAGTTCCTCTCATCCTTTTACCCACTCAGAATGCATCTACACCACTAAATCAAAAAGGTCCAGGAAATAAGCTCATGCATGACACCTTTGGAGGGTGGAAAGGGAGAATAATCTAAAGGGAATCATTGTCTTCCTAGTATGTGCTTTCAGATTAAGTACAGAGACTGTGCTCCCCAGAAAATGTAGCTTAGTCTCCAACCTTCAGAAAAACAATCGTATTATTTCCGATTGAAGCACTACCTTACCTTCATATGTTTGAATCTTTTTTTTTTTTTTTGCAATAACTTAGAATTCTGAGTCTGTGGGGCAACATCATTGCAGGGCAGTCATGCTGCTTTATGAAGGAAATTATAGAGATTCCCAGGCTTTGTTCTGAGTAAGCAAACTTCAGAAATAGCACACTGGTGTGTTTGCCCAGGGGCAGTGCTGACTAGCCACCCAGTGCTTTCAGTGCATGGGCTTGTGCCTCTGTGTAGCATGGCTCCATGCTCAACATTGGAGATGTTTGTTGGGTCACATTGACAAAGGCATTTTCTTGCTTTCCTGATTCCACTGGTTCCGTTTAATTTGGGAAAGTCTAGTCAACCTGACACATCCATAAATTGAGCATATAAAAAAAACCCTATAAAGGTCATATACAATACTCATGACATTATTATGGATTGACATTCTCATACTAACTGTATCCTGTCACATACCAAAGTCCTTGCACTTGTTGTGGTGATCTGATAAATCATAAATGAGATGTGTTTGCCCTCCCAGAACTATTCGCAAAGTCAGCAGAAAACAAGAGAGTAACTTCATTTGCTTCATTCAAAACTTTTGTGGTAAGACCTTCATGTCAACAAATAGCAGTTCACAGCACAATATTGGACACATGAGAACTGATTTTTCCTAGATGGGAAGCTCCTTTTTCATTTGAAGTTTTGAAGTGACCCTGTTCATTTTTCCCAAAGAGAGAATGAAGTAAATGTCTGACATGATAATCCTTCCATACCCACTGAATTCCCTGAGGTAACTGAGATTATTACATTCAGTGGAAATCAAAGCAGTTTTCACAAGTTTCAACAGCAGGTCACATTTTCATCAGTTCATAATCAACAAAGTATATGCACAGGTGTTTGCAGATATATATATTATTTTTCAGTTTTAAATCCATGAAATATGAGTAGTAGGTATTTTTTAGACATGTATTATGATTATCAGTGCAACTTTAAAATACTGTCTTTTGAAAGTTTGACATGGATTTTCAAGAACCCTGAAAACATTCTGAATGCATTTCATATTATTTTTATTCCTATAGTTCGTGAATTTTGTTTTATTTTTATAATTCATCATTCTCTACACTGACTGCTTCCAGTAGCATTTTTTTTTAACACTGCAATGAGGTCCTATGGTGCCAGGGACCTTTTTATATCAGTGCCAAGTATCTTCAGGCCTGATTGCAAGGCAGGGCTTACTTGTTTAATGCTCATACAAAATGTTTCTCGTGGGTGGATCAAATTGATTTTGCCCATTTGCACAGTAAGTAGAATCTTTTTCATCAGTCAAGACATTTTTGAGACAAGTTGAAAGAGCAAGCAGGGTTTAGGCTATAAAATGTCAAACCCACTTATATAGGTGGGAAATTTTACTTTTTTCATGCTATTTCAGGTCAGCTGTTTTTCGTAGTTTCTACCTTTAGCTGATATTGCTTTAACTAAGACCTAATCTTAGTACATGGATAGGTAGCCCAAGTTACACTCAGACTAGTGAATGTTTTTTCTTCCCTTCACGATGATAGTTCCTTCTGTGACTAACAGCAATCTCAAAGGATATTGTATAGAGTGAGGGAAGAAAGTGCATTATAGATAAGAGAAAAAGTGGCCTGGTGTTGTATGGATATAAATTTAAGAATTGAAGTTGGACAATGATGGAAAGCGTGGTTTGTTTTTGTTTTTTTTTAGTTACCCTGGTATTCCTAAAGAGATTTTATTCCTAGTAAAATAAGCACAAGACTGTTTCATAGACCTGCAAACATTAATGTGTATTGAGAATGAATGACACATAATTTAGATTTATAAAAGGAAAAAAAATTTCCTTGTAAGCATCTTTGGATATATGTTTAATATTTGATGCCTGTCAAAACTGTCCAACCTGTCTAGGATGCGATAGTATACAATGTTAGGATTTTTTGCCACATATTTCTGTCATCTTAAGGTTAATACTTGTCATTAAATCTTATATATCATTCTACATCATTATGTATTCAACAAAAGTGCACATTTTTAGAGAAAGATGAGCAAAGTTAAAAAGTAATGTCTCTTTTTTGGCTTTCTCCAATTTGAGTGTTCAGTGTGTAAATGGGTAATGGTATTACATTATATATTGGAAGAATGCAAGCTCTTGAGCAACTAAGAATTATTTCTGCAAAACTATAAATTTTAGTAATATGCTTTAAAGTTTTTTGAATCCTTTGAAGCAAAATCCCTATCGCAATGAAAGTTTTACAAAGATGTGGAATGAAGATATATAGTTCTAGTAAGGTTAACATTAGTGACAGTTTAGCTCTTTGTATATTATCAATGCAATTTGATTTCTAATGATATTTCTAATTATAAGTCCTGTCAAACTATTTTGCCTTTTTTTTTTTTTTTAACATTTATCCAAT